>CM042092.1:41115851-41433868 GCA_023512835.1 Taxillus chinensis | reverse complement strand
GCCTGATCTTAGCGAGTGGGGAAGCAATCCTGTGTCCTATCACCGTGATGCCGAGTTGTATCAATGTGTCCGTGATGGATAGTTGGGGGACGTGGAGTGTGAAGTAATCCGGGCCCGAGATAGAGGCCGGTGAGATATCAAAGGAGTGGACGAGAGGGAGCCGAACATGAGTTGAGATTTACGAGGCGCTTGATAGTACCGCCCTTCCTTCGAGAGGATGTGATGAGGGAGTTTCATCATTCCCGTTTGGCGGTACATCCAGGAGGGACAAAGATGTATCACGCCGTGCCAGCACAGTTCTGGTGGCCGGGACTGAAGAGAAGTATAGCAGAGTTTGCTCAGCAAGTGAAGGCAGAGCACCAACAACCTGCTGGTCAATTGCAGCCTTTGCCTGTGGCTGAGTGGAAGTGGGAACATATTACCATGGACTTTGTGACAGGACTTCCTACTACTTTAGGGAGGAAAGACATGATTTGGGTCATTGTAGACCGATTGACCAAATCAGCCCATTTCTTGGCTATTCGGGAGCGAGACTCCATTGGGACGTTAAGCCAGTTATATGTTGATGAAATTGTCCGATTGCATGGAGTACCCGTGTCTATTGTTTCGGACGAGAGATGCACGGTTTACCTCACGATTTTGGAGTGGTTTACAAGAAGTATTGGGGACACGACTTAATTTGAGTCTCGCTTATCACCCCGAGACTGATGGTCAGTCGGAGAGGACTATTCAGACACTGGAAGATTTGTTGAGAGCCTGTGTGCTTGATTTTGGAGGATCATGGGCTTCTCACCTTCCCTTGGTAGAGTTTGCCTATAATAACAGCTACCAGGCTTCCATAGGAATGGCCCCATTTGAGGCTTTGTATGGTAGACCATGTCGGTCTCCATTGTGTTGGGCAGGCTGGAGAGGCAGCTATGTTGGGACCTCAATTGGTCCAAGAGGCTACGGCAAAAGTACAGCTGATTAGACAGCGCCTTCTTACAGCTCAGAGCAGACAAAAGTCTTATGCAGATCACCGACGCCGACCATTGGAATTTTTGGTTGGAGACCACGTGTTCCTTCGTGTTTCCCCACGGAGGGGACATAAGCGATTTGGAAGGGGGTCTAAGTTATCTCCGCGATACATAGGCCCATTTCGGATATTGAGTAGGGTCGGACCTGTTGCATATAGGTTGGCATTACCTCCCACTTTGAGTCGGGTGCATAATGTCTTCCATGTATCCCGGTTGCGGGCATATCATCCCGATCCCACACATGTGTTGGCTGGAGTACTTGGATATTGAGAAGGATCGACGGTTGTCGAGGCACTTATACGCATTTTGGATAGGCGCGAGAAGCAGCTATGAGGAAAGACTATTCCATTGGTTCGAATCGTGGCAACATCGAGGTATGGAGGAAGAGACTTGGGAACGTGAGGCTGAAATGTGTGCTCACTACCCTGATCCGTTCGAGGACGAACAACCCTGAAAGAGGGGGAGGAAGGCAAGGCAACAAGTCAAACATCAACATATCAGGTACTATTGATTATTTTCACTTGTTGTACATTGTGTTCATTGGTTGTGGTCGTTTCTTCATTCCAAGTTTTCTTTTCGAGGACGAAAAGTCTTTAAGGGGAGAGGATGTAAGAACCCGTGTTTGAGGAGTTCTTGGAGTTAGCCTTAAGTAAGAGACCTTGTCTTAGAGAATGAACATCAGAACAGTGATGTGCTAATCGAATGGAGAATTTTGACTATACTTGGGCTCAAGTTGGAGTTCGAGGCCTTGAGGGGTATTTTGGGAATTTCACATATCATAAATAATATTTATTTGAGAGATTTATTTTAATATTTGTTGGGCTTAATGAATTGGACTGTTGAGCTTAAAAGATGGGTTAGAAAACCTTGGCCTTTGGGCTTTTAGATCTTGGGCTTTTAATTAATCAAAACTACGTCGTTTTGATGTAGGGATTCACTTAATCAAAACTACGTCGTTTTGATTATGTGGGAAAATATATAAAGGAAAAAGGGTTAAAAATTAGGGGATTTCTTATTTTGCAAACCCTAGCGGCCGAGAGAGAGAGAGAGAGAGAGAGAGAGAGAGACGGCCAAAGAGGGAGGGAGACAATCCAAGGCCGGCGATTTGAGGTTCCTGCTGACGACGGGAGACCGGAGGCGTCGAGGTAGCTAGGATACAACGATCTGTTGTATTCCCAAATTCTTGAGGTAGTGATTTCTTGATCAACCCTTCAAACTCTCTCACAAAATTCTGGATTTTACATATCATCGATGTGATGATGAGTATATACCTATATATATATAAGCGCGTGTTGGTTTATTGTGAGATTTTCAATAGATATCTGAGGGAAAATTGATTTGGATGGCCTGGGTTTGTCTGGATGGGTGGTTAAGCATGAGTGTAGAGGCTGGAATTGAAAATAGGCCTTGTATCCTGTGTTTAACGCCTAATAATTTACAAACTAACCGGAATTGGAGGTGGGTTCTTTAGAGAGAAGTCTTTAGAATAACAAAACAAAGAAAACTGTGCAAAAACATGGCTGCACGCCAATTTGCACGTCATATCCCCAATTAGCGTGCAGGTCCAATTACCCTGAAAATTTACCCCGGACATCCATGAGGTGTGTAGAATGTAGGGAGACAAAAATACCCCTGCACGTCATATGGCCCATATGACGTGCACCCTTCATTTTGCTTCTTTTGGCTGCCCCATTTAGCCAGGAAGTCCCTTGTGTAAAAAATAGAGTGATTTGGGTAAATATCGACTCGGGTGGAAAATGTTGCATTGGTGACCATGCAACATTCGCCTGGATGTGGTATGTCATGTCGCCGTGGTGGCGGGGTGTCCTCTGCCCTCCAGTGTGGGCACAGGTAAACGGTGTGTTCCTGGGTGATGTGTCTTTGTTTAGTTTTAGGCACTACACGAGCACATGCATACACTTGTCATGCATATTGTAGAGTGGGACGGGTCCGGGGAGACTGGAACCCTCCTGAGCTATGGTTTGCTCACCCCTCCTATAAACTGTTCTTTTGCAGGGTCTAGTAGGCGGTAGGTGAAGGAGCTGTGGTGTTAGGCTACGAAAGTTGGAAGATTTTATATTAATATTATTTTTTTTTTGTGGATTTGTCTTTTATGGTTTGGTTTGTTTGTAAACAATATATTGTGATTTGATGGGAGTTTTTCCCCCAACTGAGTTATAATGGACTTTGAGCCCCTTTTGAAATGTAATAAATTGAGACATGATTATTATTTAATTTGTGGTTGTATGCATGGTTTGGGAGCAGGGAGCATGTGCCGTGGCATGTAGCCTGGTTGTACAAGTTTGGGACAGCACCCATGTCAAGTTCTTTTTCTTTTAGGTGCTTGCACTAACCCCTTGACCCTTTGGGTGTGGGCATGGGCGGTCACTACCCATTTCCAAGTGAAAGGAAATTGGGGGCGTGACACATGCAGCATCTCAAAGGCATCATCACACACAACACACATGCATAAGGACGTCAAAGCACACAACATCAAATCACATCATAAGCTAGTGCCTAACATAATGCATGTATGCACACTCAAGTCCTACTCCGTGGTTCATCATCCCCTCAGTACACCCTGGGAAAACACAAGTCTCATTGATCAGGCAAGTCCCTTCATGCTCCCTAAGGGCCTTAAGGATGAATTGCCCTCCCACTACCCTAGGTCTCAACTACTTTGATACCATCTGTCATGTCCCAGATTTCCCAACACCAGGAAACCGGTTAGCAATGCCCCACGCCTCGCACCCAGGAGGACAAGGGGTTAGTGAATGGTCACCTATTAGGGCTCCCACTAGGGTGGTACCCCAAACCTGCCACTACCTCACACATGCCACGCACAAACTACACAAGAAAACTAATCCATAACAAATAACTGTATTACATACTAAAGTGGGTCACCAGCCCAAAAATACAGTGTCTCAAATAGATACATCAATGTCAAGTAAATACATGAGCTCAAGCCTCAACAGTTACAATGTCTCAAATAAAACAGTAAATCCACACACACATGCTTCCACTGCGGTGTAGTCCTCCTAACGCCTACTAGGTCCTGCAGAGAAAGACATCAAAGGTGGGTGAGCAAACCATAGCTCAGTAGGGGTTATGCCTCCCTGGACCAACCCAACATCTCCTCTATAAAATGCTCAGTGTAGTGAAGAAGAAATAATAATAGATAACACACAAGGATTCATAGGCGGTTTCCTCAATGGAAGCTAAACATCTCATGTCCACCCCAGGACTGTCCCCTCACTGGGACCTCAATATCTCATGTCCATCCCTTGGACTATCCCCTCATTGAGACCTCAATATCTCATGTCTATCCCATGGACTGTCCCCTCATTGGGACCTCAATATCACTTGTCCATCCCATGGACTTTCCCCTCATTGGGACCTCAATATCTTATAACCAAGCACAAAAGAAAAACATACAAAAATCTCGTGGAACATCTCTATTAAGGAACAACAATTCTCACACATGCACCCAAGTTCACAACACACCTCAATATAGCTCCACAACATCTTTATTTCATATTTCTCAACACAGAACATAAATTCATACATACATATATACACAAGCATATCTCAAAACCACACATCACAATACAATCTCTCAATAACTGTCATATTGAACAGTTATAACCATTGAAATGGATTCCAGGAGATAGAACCACCTACATCAAATCCAAATGTGTTAGAGTTCCGATTTGAAGGATCTTCCGCGCTCCTTGCTCCACTCTGATAGGTGCCTCCTTCTTCCAAGAATGCAACAGCAACGAACACACCAACAATGGTCTCTCTCTCTTTGCGGCGGCGTCCAAAAAACCAACCCTAAAATCATCGAATATTAAAAATACACCTGTCGCAGAGGCGACATCGACCACAAACTCCGCAAGATCGACCACATCGACCATGCCTTCTCGTGTCGACCAAACACCCACGTCGATCAGTCTTCACATCGCACAAGGTCGACCTACAATTGGGTCGACCACGTCGACCACACATTGACCCAGGTCGACCATTTCTCGCGTTGGCCAATACACATGGAAAAGCTCTCGGGAAACTGCTCTTAGTCGACCTTGACCACGTCGATCACACATTGACCCACGTCGAAAATCATCTCACATTGACCATACCCTTTGGAAACTCCTCCTGTTCGGCAATGACCACTCGCCACGCCAGGTCAACCACGTCGACCACGCCAGGTCAACCACGTCGACCACTATCCCACACCGACCAAGGCTCATCGACCAACCTACACCCAAAACTTCAACTTAGTTTTCTCCAAAATACTCTGGCTTCAGGGGCGCTGCCCCGCAATCCCCGCAAGGGGCGATGCGCACTCGGACTCCCGTTAATCGTTTGGTCAAGAGTCCTTGCCCAAACACCCGAATGACTAAGTCCTCCAATTCCCAAACATGGTTCGTTACAACAAACCACCTCACAACCACAATTTCTCAAGACATGGACACGGGTCCTCACACAATGTATGTGTGTTGGCATATATATTATATGTATGAATGTTTGACTTCCTATATGTGCAATGTATGAGTTATAGTTGTTTGGCATGTGACCGTGCGAGATTCTCCAAAATGATTATGTGGGTGAATGCAGGTCTTCCCAAACAATCCCAAAAAGTTTATCCATTTTGACATTTTGGGCGGGGGTAAAAGGGTAATTAAAAAAACTAGCCTTGAAGACTCAAAGACTCGAAGTCTTTGACCATCGACCCATTGACCTTTAAGTCTTTGACGGATGAGCTTCGAGTCTTCGACCTTCAACCTAACCCGTAATCTTGAATCTTCAAGGCTAGACCTTCGACCCTATAGCTTCGACCCTTCGACTCTTGACCTCCGACCCTTCGACCCTTGACCTCCGACCTATTGATTGTTAACCCTTTGACTCTTGACCTCCGACCCTTCAACCCTTAGACCCTTGACCTCTAACCCCTCGAACTTCAACCCTTCGACTCTTAACCTCCGACCGGTTGACTATTGACCTTTAACCCATTAACCGTTGACCTTCGACTCGCCGACACTTCAACTCTTTGACCTTTGACCCTTGTTGTTTGGTCTTATTTTTCGCGGGCTCTTTCTTGTGTAGTCACGAGATGCGTTTTTTATGAGTTGGTCATTTGTCGGAGGTGTTTTTCAATGCCTGTCGATCACATATGTCAACAAAAAACCAAAAAGAAGGCAATCATAGGTAGCCATCCACCCGACCAAACATGGAATTTGGAAATAAAAATACCGGCATCAATAATATAGTATTAAATGCTGCAATCAATGCAATGCAACCAACCCCTTTAAATCAAGCCTTCTGTCCACGCAAAAAAAAAAAGAGACTATGCCTAGATTTTGCTTTGGCCTCTTTTCTTAAAGCAAAAACAAAAAAACTCTCCCAAACTCTCTCCTTCTCTCTTCCGGGTTCTCTTGCCCAAAGCAAAATCTCTCTCCCATATCAACTGAAAATACATCCTCCCCCTTTCTTATGTTTTTCTGCCAAAAACCCAAAAAAAAAATTCAAACCAAAGCTAAATTCTCTTGCTTTACTTGATTTGGTGATTTTATTTTTAAGTAGGCTACTATTGACACGAACAGGTTAATTCGAACTGAAGTCTGGTGTTAAAACCCCGTCCAAGCCAAAGTTGGTTCGGTCAATATGTATTTATTTATTTATTACTTTTTAGCTTATATTTATACTTGATGTAATTCTTAGTATTTTTCTTTTTTTTATGTTGTTGGTATATGTTGTATTTTCCTTTTCTTTGTATTTTTTTTATGTTGTTGGTATATGTTGTATGTTGTAATATGTAAATATAGTAAACAAAAAAGGAAAAAAAAGAAAAAAAAAGAGCAAAGAAAGGCATGAAAAAAGAAGAAGAAGAAAACGAGGATGACTTTATTTTTGTTATTAGTGGATGTCACAATCACACACTCTACGTTTATTTTGATATGTGTGTTTACTTAGTCATAGTCAAAAACAAAAAAACATGAATATGCAATTTTAAGTTTTTTAAAAAAAACTTTAAAAAAAACAAAAAAAGAGTTCTCAAAAAAAAACAAAAAAGGGATAAAAAAACAAAACATTTAAAAAAAAAAAGAAGATAAAAATGTTTTCAAGTCAAATATTTCAACTTTTAGGATTTCAATCCTTAGGATTTCATTTTTCTTTTCAAACAAAAAGTAAAACAAAACTTTTAGGATTCCCTTTAGAAACTTAGAATAAATCAATTTTAATCATAACTTTAACAAATAACTTAGCTAAATAAAAAATATAGAATTATTTAGGAAAACAATAGTGCCGTATCCCGATCAAAACAGTAAAAATAAATAGAAACTTTCTCCTCTGAAAATAATATCAAAAGGGTATTGTAGGGGTGCTAATCCTTCCCTACACGTAAGTAACTCACGAACCCTTCTCTGATAATGCAAACTACACCATAAACTACTTAAAGTAGAGGGTATCCAACTGTACCCAAAAAATAGTTGGTGGCGACTCTAAATTTCTCACCATTGGTTTTGGTTGACCCACCCCAAACGGACCCCGATGAAAACCAGTGATGACAACTGGCGACTCTACTGGGGAATTGTATAATTTTAAAGAGTTAGGTCTAAAAGTAGGAATAGGAGGTTATTTTATTTTTACTATTGTATATATTTGTTTTTCTTCTAATTATTACTTGTGGAGGTTATTTTATTTTTACTGTTGTATATCCTTGTTGTTAACTATTAATTGTGATTTATATGCTTTAAAAGTCATGATAGTTGTGATTTCCGACTTTCCCTAACTATTGCATCCATGCATAACCATGTACCCTAGTTTATCACAATCTAGGTTAGTGAGGTTTAGTACGGTCCCCTACGTGTTGATCATTATCCGCGACGGGGCATTGGACTCCTCACTCAAGCTTGAGGTTCTTTTAAGGCTCGTCCTTTTAAGACCCCCCTCTGGTAAATCCCATGGTGTACGTAGCCCTCTATAGAGGAAGTTTGAGAGCCAACGAATAAGATATGTCTAGCAATAGAAACCCCTTAGGGGTATTGACCCACATGTTGTATCCTCATTGCATGCCATGCTAACCTCTATTTTTAGGGTATTCATTAAGTCATTTCTTGTACAGATTATTTGCCTTATTATTGGTTTATTCTTTTATCTAGTCTATATTACATTGATGTTTTCAACTGTCATCCTAACATGCCATCTCATCATGCATAACACAACATTCATATAGGCATGGCAACTTTTAGTCATCGCCTGAAAGGCTTTCATGATAGGGAGATTGTCGCAATGGTGCCCCAAGAATCTGGGGCATTTAATTTTGTCTTAGAGACTTTCCCCCAGGAGACGCCCACAAGGCAAAACAAGTTATCATAGAAGATCAGCTGAATTACACTAAAGAGGAAAGACGAAACTATATAGGCAATATGGAAGCAATGGACAGATGAAAGAAAAAGCATCTATATGCAGCATTTTGGATATTTGCTACATTTGAGCGAAAGTTGTTAGTCGACAAGGATATGCTTGGGGCATCAATCTATTTCCTGGGAACCACGACGGCGATGTTTCGACTTCAACGGTGTAGATCTTGTTCCTATCATAGAAGAATATAGAAGACTGCTGGATATCCCAATGGAAAACAAAATGAAAATCTATTTACTAGAGCCCAGAAAATCGTATCGAAGGGCCTTTGCTGAGATAATAGAAAAGCCAACCTAGGACTCACCCACAATCACAAACTATGGTGGGCGAGAATATATTCCATGGGAGACAATAAAATATCGATACGAGACTACAACGAAGTAGGGGTGCACAAACTACTTACACTAGCCACATATGGGTTAATCATCGTCCTGAGGGATTCTAGCCCACATCGATGGAGCAATTATGGATTTGGTTCAACAGGTACTTAAAGGATGTGACCCTACTCCTGCCATATTGGCCGAAACCATTCGATCTTTTACTTATCTACGGAGTAAGGGCTCGGGGCGTTCATGGGGTGCCTGCCTCTCCTATGCACCTAGGCGCAAGGACATTTCTCTTTGTCCTATCTCTCGTTTTCCTTCGACTTATCGGATGCCAGCCATAACGTTATTTGACATTTTGCTCGGCAAATTGAATTTACCTAAAAACTTTGAGGACTGGATGAAGAAGTTATAGAATATCACAAAAGATGACATTACCTAGATTGCTCCTTGGATGTCGGTGGTCTCCATGACATATAGCCGTGGGGACTACAATTGGGTTCCACTCTTAAGTCTTTGGGGAGGAACTACATATGCACGGTGTAGGATGGAAGACAAGTCGGCCATCATCTGATTATCCTCGTGCTATTTGGCATGGAAGATTGTGACTTCATATACAACAGAACCATGCCAGGCATAAAAAGGCAAAAGCATGTATCGAGGCATGGTCCACCCCCCTGAAGATCCAACCCAACGATCTAGAACTTGGCGTTTATCCCCCGTATATATCATGAAGGGTACAACACAAGCTACGAGTTAACTACAAGCATGAGGGCAATCCTCCAAGAGAATCGAGAATATAAGGCAACAGATCCAAAGGCTAGAAGCATCTCTAGAAGGTGCTCTTCAACGGTTGCGATTGAGGAAAAAATAGGTGGAGACAATATTGAAGTAGAGAGAGGTGGCAGGTGAGCAACCATCCCAGAGGAGAAGGCATCGTGCTACCTAGGAGATGTGACTCGAAGTTTGCTTTAAGATCATGTAGCAATAACTCTCATCTACATGGCATTTCTACATTGTAATATGTGTTTGTTTGAAAGTGTTTGAAATAAAGTCATTTGTCTATCTGACCCTTCCACATTCACTCATGCATACATACATATCAAAATTGAAAATCAAGTAAAAATTACCTTATACCTAGGTTGGTAGCAGCCTAACTCTAGGATTGTGCACTCTTACAACCTCAGGTCCCGGCGCAATCAAACCCAACAATGCAAGCAACATTCTATCAAGCCCTAGGGTACTATAGAGGATTACCAATAGTTGCCTATGCTGCACCTACACCGGCTCCCCAATTCATGCCATACTTGCCACAAGGAGGGGTGTCGTTTCCATATCCAATGGCACCATCCCCGTTTCAGCGAAGAGTACCATACCAACAGCAACCAAGGGCGTAAGCTCCAGAAGGACCGAGAGCCCCATTCCAGGGACAGGGGCAACCAAGGGCCCAAACCCAGCAGGGAGGGTCAAATCAGGCTCCTCATCGACCACAACAAGTTTTTGATCCAATTCCAATGACATATGCAGAACTTATACCCCAAACTTTTAGAAGCAAGGTTCTTTACTCCCTACACCCTTGGGAGAAATAAAGTTCCTCCCCTAGCCTAGTAAAAGTTGGATGCGAGATGCAAATATCATGCTTGGTGGAGCTGGACATGATATCGAAAATTGTATAACATTCAAAAGGTTCAAGCCTTGAAGGATGCAAAGTGGCTAAATTTTTCTACACTAACCTGGGATGCCAAATGTGAATAGTGATCCACTCTTAGAACATTCCCCTGATATGGCCAGCATAACTAAAGGATGGCTGGAGAAGTTTCACAAATACAAATGGAGAAGAGATATTTGCTTAACCTCTTGCTTTGGAACATGGATATATAAGGACACACTAGAAACTGAAAGGTGACAAATTCAGAGAAACAATGCCCTTATCACAAGATATCAAGGGGACATGACATTAAACAATTTAGCGAGCTCGCAAACATGGTCCAAGAGCTTGTAGACCAAAGGATGATCGAATTCTCAAGAGAAGATATGGACAACTGAAGCCATATGATCCAAGGAGACAATTCATACAAATCGCCATGGGTGCCAACACCCCTTGTCTTGAATGTTAAGACTCCGGAAGCCCCAGTCTTGCCACATGGAATCAGGCTTCTCACTATTCATGACTCAAACCCTGTGTCAGCCAAGAAAGTGGAAACAGAAATCCCGCAACTACCTCATGGAATCACACTGCTCACTATACATGTCCCTACTCCTTTCCCATACAAGACTAATAAGGCAGTCCCATGGAACTACAACTGTAAAGTAGTCCAGGGAGCCACCACAGCAAAGAAGAAAACTAGGAGCGGTTGGGCTTATGCCCCAAATATGGTGGATAAAGCAAAGAAGGAAAAAAGCTGTGGTACTGGACACTAAGCCAACACTGGAAGCAATGAAGGAAGGAGCACCAGTCATTGAGCAAGAGGTAGTATAATATTGTGGACCGGTTGCATCGACAACCGGCTCGAATCTCTCTACTTTCATTGATGATGGATTCCCAGCCTCATCGGGAATCACTAATGAAAGTTCGAGCCAAGCTTATGTTCCTCCGAATATCTCGATGGCGAATGTGGATGGAATAGCCAATAACCTCGTCGTGAACAACATTATCAGCTTTAGAGATGACGAACTACCATAGGAAAGGAAGGGGCATATAAAAGCTATGCATATCACTATCAAATGTAAGGAGCATACCATAGCCCAAGTACTCATCGACAATGGCTTTGCCTTGAACACTATGCCCGTACATATCCGCAACAACTTCCGATCAATGCGTCCTATATATGCCTCTATACAATGAAGGTATGGGCATTCAATGGAGGCAAATGTGACGTGGTGGGAACTTTTGATATTCCACTCCTAATTGTGCCAACGACTTTTACGGTGGAATTTCAGGTGATGGACATTACGCATTACTATAGTTGTTTGTTGGTAAGACCCTGAATACACATGGCAGGTGCGGTGCCATCAAGGCTCCACCAAAAGATGAAATTCGTGATGGGAGACAAACTTATTTGCATCTCCTGGAGAGACTAGTTTTCTCATCACCAAGTGGCATCAATAGCTTATACTAAAGGCAACAAAGATGTACCAAAATACTCCTATCGGTCTTTTAAGATGGTGAATATAACCTTGCCCCAAGCCATCATCTCTCAAAGGCTGCAAGAATGGTTGCAACCACCATAATCAAACAAGGGTATAAACCAGGGCAAGGATTAGGTTTGAAAGCTCAAGGAACTTAGAAGCCACTAACCATCCAAGAAAATATTGAGAAGTTTGGGCTAGGCTACATGCCTAGCAGGTGACAAACGAGGGAAGCTGCCAAAAGGAAAGAGATTAGAATGCCAAGGATGCGAGAAAAGGCTAGTGCAAGAAGAAAAGAGGAGCTTCCTCCCTTTACATGTTACATTTCGGAGTGCAGGGTTTATCCACAAAAGTCAAACTGAAATTGAGACTTGGATTGTAGCTGCATTGGACACAAACGAGCAGGTGTCGAGTGAGATGGTTCCGGTGGTTTGAGAGGATCCCAATCAAGCATTGAACAATTACACCAGCCTAAACCTCCCCATAATGTAATGCTTGAGGGGTCACAGAGACTTAATGTATTCTCTTAAATGTATTTTGAAGTTGTGAACATTTGGTTTTTCCAAAACCATTCAAATAAAATGTGCTTTGAAATCATTCATCAACACGATGCATTCCATTCATGACATATGCATATCATATTCAATTACCAACTTGTTATTCTCTTATAAGCAGGTATTATGATATCAATGAAAATATAGTGTGCGAAAGGAAAACGAGATGCCTAAGGTTTGACCAAAGTCAAAACTGAGAACAGCCAGTGTTTGAAACTAATAAAACTGAGCTAGGAGAGACGCTTGAACTATCGGAGAGATCATTTCACTATTGAAAAGAGACGAGCATTTATCCATTCCAAGTGAAGACCCAGTAGAAATAGTAAATTTGGGGACGGCAGCCGAACCAAGAGAATTGAGGGTAAGGTCCTTACTAGCTACTGACAACAAGAAGTAATTAATTGAGCTGTTAAGGAGCTACATTGATGTTTTTGCATGGTTATATCAATATATGCCGGGATTAGACACTGACATAGTGCAGCATCGAATACCAGTGTAGCCAGAATGCAAGCCAGTATAGCAAAAATTGCGAAGAATGCGAGCCGAGATGCTACTGAAGATTAAAGAAGAAGTTGAAAAACAATGGGACACGGGTTTTCTAAGTGTCTCCCACTATCCAGAATGGGTGGCCAATATCGTACCAGTACTGAAGAAATGAGGCAAGGTTCACATGTGTGTCGATTATAGAGATTTAAATTAGGCCAATCCGAAAGATAACTTCCCGCTTCCTCATATTGATACCCTAGTGGATAATACAACAAAATATGCCCTATTCTCATTTAAAGATGGCTTCTTAGGCTATAATCAAATTCGTATGGCCCTTAAACAGATGAAGAGGACCACATTCACAACACTTTGGGGCACCTTCTATTATAATGTGATGTCGTTTGGTCTGAAGAACACATGGGCAACCTATTAGTGAGCCATGGTGACCCTATCTCATGACATGATGCATAAAGAAGTGGAAGTCTATGTAGATGACATGATAGCCAAATCGCAAAGCACTGAAGATCACATTGAAGTACTCCGTAAACTCTTCAATAGGTTACATAAGTATCAGCTCAAATTAAACCCAACAAAATGCACTTTCAGAGCCATGTTATGAAAATTGTTGGGCTTCATCATGAGCCAAAAAGGAGTGAAAATTGATCCAGATAAAGTTCAAACTATCCAAGAGATGTCCCCACTATGGACCATCATGGAGGTTAGAGGATTCCTCGGGCGGTTGAATTACATTACTCGATTCATTTCATAATTGACAACCACATGTGAACCTATCTTCAAGACTTTATGGAAGAATAACCCAAAAATTTGGAATGACAAGTGTCAAGAAGCTTTTGACAAGATCAAGTAGTATCTATGTAATCCACGTATTTTCGTTCCACCAGTACCAAATAGGCCTCTAATTTTATACTTGACTGTTCAGGAGTCATCAATGGGATATGTCTTAGGGCAACATGATTCTAGGGGCAAGAAGGAGCAAGCCATTTATTATCTAAGCAAGAAATTCACCACCGGTGAGGAGAACTATACCCCAACGGATAAAACATGTTGTGCCCTTGTCCGGATAACAAGAAGGTTAAGATAGTACACTCTTTATCGTACTACATGGCTGATCTCCAAGCATGATCCACTCAAATATCTCTTGGAAAACCCATCCATTTCTAGAAGAATCGCCAAATGGTAGTTGATCATGTCGGAATATGATATCATTTATGTGCCTCAAAAAGTTGTAAAAGGAAGTGCTATAGATGATTACTTGGTAAACAAAGCACTAGAAGACTATGAGCCAATGATGATAGGCTATCCTAACAAGCATATCAACATCCTCACGGCCGAAAGATCAGACATATGGACTATATGGTTTGATGGGGCCTCCAGTCTTTTGGGACACAGTGTTGGGGTTATCCTGATATCTCCAAAAGGCAAACATTTCCCAATGTCAACAAAGTTAACCTTCCTCTGTACCAACAATGTAGGAGAATATGAGGCCTACGTGATGGTACTTCAAGAAACAGTTAGCAAAGGAATCAAAAAATTACGTGTTTGGAGATTCTGCACTCATCATCTTTCAAGTAAGGGGAGAATGGCAAACTTGGGATCACAAATTAATCCCATATCGGAAGCGTATTGCGGAGTTAGTTGAATGATTCGAAGACATCCCATTCGAGCATATGCCCAGGGAATACAATCAGATTCCCTGATGCGGCGGCAACTCTAGCCTCCCTTCTTTGGCTAAACACAAAGTTGAAAGTTCAGTCTTTCAATATCCGCATACAAGATACTCTTGCACATTGTGTGGCCATTGAAGGAAATATTGAGGAAAAGTCTAGTATGATGACATCATATAGTATTTACTTAAACAAGAATACCCAACAGAGGCCTCTAAGTCGATAAAAGGAATACCTGAAGGTCAGCATCCAATTATTACCTTGATGGTCCCATTCTATATAAGTGAAATCATGATATGGTGTTATTACGGTGTGTGGCAAAAGAAGAGTCGACACAAATACTAAAAGAAGTCCACAAAGGGGAATATAATTCACATGCAAACGAACATGCATTAGCAAGACAAATCATGCGAATGAGCTATTATTGGGTCACCATAGAGAAGGATTGCATCAAATATGTGTGCAAATGCCTCAAGTGTCAAATTTTTGGTGATAAGATCCAAGTACCTCCATCCAAGCTGCATATGATGGTTTCCCCATGGCCGTTCTCACTTTGGGGTATTGACGTTATCGGACCAATTTCTCCAAAAGCATCCAATAGTCATTGCTTCATCTTAGTGGCCATCGATTATTTCACCAAGTGGGTAGAAAGCGTCATATGCTAATGTCACACAAGTCGTGGTGCTTAAATATCTGAGATTTTTAATAAAATAATAAATATTTATTATGTTTATAATTAAACTATTTTGATCATATATATTATTTGATAATGTGTAGGATAATTATATGTTGCATAAGATTTACTTTTCATAGATAAATTAAAGTTTAAGAAAATAAGTGTGTTTTCTAATGAGGTGTTATATTATTTTACCTAACTATGTAATTATTTCAATCGTTTGTTTAATTATATTAAATAAATAATTTCTTGGTGGACATGTTGAATCTAAATCAAATAAAATACAACTTTGAATTTATCACATCAAGATTATTAAGAGTTGTAAATTACAAAAATGTTCATTAATACTCCATGGCCAATAGTTATGCTTAGAAAGGATAGACTAACGCAGTCCTGGAAGTCAGCTTTAAAAATTTATAACATTGTTTTCGTAGTTCCAAACGACTTGATATTTTTATAACATGTTTACAACTTTGTTATGTACCTTTGCTTAAAATTTCAGACTTATTGGATCAGCCCATTAGAAGAAACAATTTAAATAGTGCACAAAGGTCTAGTAGCACGCCCAGAATTTCTAGTCTCACTTCAAAACCCAATAACTTTTGATATACAAGTCCAATAGACTTGAAATTGGTCTCAAAATGTAGATAATTAAGTTAGGAATCCATCCCAATTGGCCTTATTTAATTCAATGAAGAATCTAGAAAGTTATAGTCAAAAGAGTAGACCATGTACCCATATGACTTTTGTGACCAAAAGAACCTTCAAAGTCAAACAAATCCAAAAAATTCAAATATGGGGTAAACAAGGGGTCCACGTGGTAGATAATAATGGGATAAGAATCAAAATCAAATGATATGAAAATGAGAAAATTAGGGAAGAAAATAAGGTATTAAGGACAAAAGTTTTACCTACCACACCTACCACCTACCACCACCCTTGCCCTATATAAGGAGTGTTTTGTCTCCCCTCTTAATGCACAAGTCCCTCAAGCCATACCACGAAATTTCCCTCTAAAAACACTCCCTTAAGCCCTCTTAACCAGATAGTGGAAGTATTTTGTTTTATTATCACAAGATAAATACAACAAAATAGAAGCAAGACTCTCTTACACTCTGTTTACAAATGAACTCACACACTAGCCAACTTCTATCTCCAAAGATGAAAACGCTTGTGCATACACAGAATTAGTCTTTTCTTGACTAATGCACATACGCTCACTTTTTTTTAATGTACAAGTATGAATATTTATACAAAACATTCTTAAGAGACAACCTTAGAACTTGTAGTTCCGGAATGCGTTCAGCACTAACTATCCCTCGGTAATCTCTCTACCTTGACTGCTGCGGTTTGTGGAGCTCAAGATCTTGGGTTCGAAGAGTATAAGTGCGTTTGTGAGTTCCCAAATACAATTAAGGTTGTGTCCACATATCCGGATGATCCACGTGTAAGATTCTTCAGGTTCTCAATAAATTCGTCTTACATCGGGACGCCACGAGCTGATAACTTTAAATGCGGTTGAGTTGAAGCAGTATCTTCTTGGTCCGGTGTAATTTTCCTTACTCCGTAGCTAATGAAGCTCGGAACCTTACTCCGTGTCAGTGGTTGCTTACTCCGTATCTATTTAGTACTGGAATCCTTAGTCCGTGTCAGCGCTTTCTTACTCCGCATGTAAGTTCCTTACTCTGTATGTAAGTTCCTTACTCCGTATGTAAGTTCCTTACACCGGGCGAGTCTTGAAAAGTCTGATGACTTATTCCGTGTCAGCGCTTTTTTTACTCCGCATGTAAGTTCCTTACTCTGTATGTAAGTTCCTTACTCCGTATGTAATTTCCTTACTCCGGGCGAGTAAGATATCCGGATTCCTTACTCCGCATCTGGTTTCCTTACTCCGTGTGAATAAAGACTCGGATCCTTATTCCGCATCAATACTTCCTTACTCAGCATGTATGAAAGACTCGGACGCCTTACTCCGTGTCTTCTTTACTTTAGTTCGCCTGAGGGGAAGACTTAACTATTTAACTCCATTTCAATCCTTTTGCTTCGTGCGACCTCGTTGATCAAGACTCTTACTCCGCACTTATCCTTTAAGTTCTTAGTCCGTACGAATGTTCCTTATTCCGTATGTATTTGTGACTTGGTTATTTACCAAGTGTTTGACGACACTCACTCTTGTCCAGATCAGGATTATGTATCCTGTCCTTAGCTTTGCTCTCACGAGTGCATCTCTGGATTAGTAACATATCTTCTGCAATGATCAAATAAACACAAAAGATCTCGGATCAAATTGCATAAGGCTTTATCAGCATTATTCAAATTCTGGGTTTGATCCAACAATCTCCCCCAATTATGGATATGCCCAAACCCTTTGTAATCTGATCCTGGTAAGCAATGCAAAAGAATAACATACAGAATACGCAACACAACCAATTTCATTAATCAACAACTAAATACAATTCCGCCTTAATACAAGTTTTTCACTAGGGTACATAAGGCTTACTATACTTGAAGATCATAGTTGCTGCCTTCTCTCTAAGCTCCATTGTCTGCTTCATCGTAAAGGTGGTGTGTTGGCTCCAATATTTGTCCACAGTTAAGAATGACTTGATGAAGTGACAGACAAAGGCTCCGCAGCTATCTCCATCCGGTTGTTGTGGCACTTGCTTCTTGCCCCGGAATGTCGCCTTGAGTTTCTCAGTCGGACGCAGGGGTGTGATGCCCAACTCTTCATATAATCTGGCTTTCTTCACGGCTTGGTCACCTGAGACACGAGAGGTTCCCATTGATTCTTCCTAACGAAGTGCTCTACAATCGATGAGAATCAATGAGAATCATTTGCTTGGACCGAATCATGAAGACGCCATCATGAAGTGTGGCGACATGATCCGGTACGGAATGAGGATGGTTGAGAGAGTTTTCCATGGCTTGCTATCCTCAGCAGTTCCGTCGATGAAGGACTGAATTAGATCCACACTGGGAAGATAGCCCTCATTCCAACACGGCAGAACGTCAAAGAAGTGCCCATCTTTGTAGAGAGATGGAAACAGCCTCATCTCCATTTTAGCGGCTCTCGAGAAGTTGTCAATGTCTTCTCGTAGTAAAGAGTCCTTTCTCCGAACAAAGAGTCGAATGTCGGCTGGGGAGAAAGGGTACATTTCAGAAAGACATCTTCTCTCAGCAGAAGACGCAGCATAGGATTTCATTGCCTTGCGCAAGCTTCCATCCGCATCAGAAGGATCAAACTCCACATATGATGGGAGGAAGGTATCAGCTGGATGAGGAGGATGGAGGAGGAGTTGGAGCTGCATGAGAGGAGCTTGGTTGAGAGAAGCGGCTTCGTTTGGGAATTTGAACTCCCCGAAGCACCGAAGTGGCAGGCCGCTTCTCGGTCCGAGTAGATGGTTGTGGGGCGCGAAGGAGTAGACGGATCGGATGACACTCTCTCCCCCGGTTTGGCGGATCACTGGGAAGCAACAGGAGGACGAGCCATCGTGTGCGCCAGATCCGCGAAGGAGGTAGACAATGAATGGACGGATGTGGCGACAAGATCCATTTTCTGCTCCATGGAAGTGGAGGAGTCAGTGAGAGCGGAGAGGAGTTGGGCGTCGAGGGCATCAACTTTGGCAGCAATGGCGGAAATTTGGGCGCTTTGAGCGTGGGCGTGTCGGTCCAGCTGGGCGGAAAACACAGCATCGGAGTGGACCGTGCCAAAAGAGGCACGCCCAAGGACCAACTCTGGAGCTTTGGAGGACTCCCCCACATGAACAGGAGCAGGAGTGCATTGGGCAAGAGGAGTCCATAGGAGTATCAGCGGCAGAGGAGCATCCGAGCATCATGAGGCAGCCGGAGCATCGGAGGCAGCCGGAGCATTGGAGGCATCCGGAGCAAGGGACCCGCGGTGACCAGATAAGTCAACCACGGGAATCGTGGGCGAGGAGAAGAGGGTCCAGTCTTAGCGGGGGGAAGGACTTCGTGCAGCAGGGACTAGGCCGGAGGGTGTAGGGAACGGCACATCGGGAATGGCAGCCGGCATAAGAAAGCCTTGGTCCAAGTTCCAGATGATCATTGTCTCCGGGGATTGGGTATTGCGTGTGTAAAACACCCGGAGATCGGTGTCAGAAATGGAGGAGGTGTGGGCTAGGCTAAAACAGAGCCAAAGGTCCGTTAAGGTGTCGGTGGTGAGATGGGCAAGATAATCTCGGGGTTGAGGTAGGGGAGGCAAAGGGGCTTCAGGAGAAACGGCCGGGACATCATCAGTAGCGACAGCAACAGCGGTATCAACCGCGGCAGCAATAGCGGAGGTGGAGGGAGTGGGGACATCAGCAGCAGAGGGGGCTGAGGAAACAGCTTTAGAAGCACTGTGCTGAGATGGCCCCGCAACCTCGGACGGTTCGGCACGGACGCTTGGCTGGGAGGCCCGTGAGTGGGAGGGTGCAGCAACAGACCGAATCCGGGAGGATCGGGGTGCAGAACTGACCTCGTGGGCTTGGCTGTCAGAGGGGTCACCAACAGAGCTACCTTGTTGTTCCGAGGCAGGGAGAATGCGGAGAGCTACAGTGGGTCGGCGAGCGGTCATGTTCCCGTCCGGCGTAAGGTAACGGAGGTAATAAGCCGAGGGAAACGAGACAACATCAGATCAGGCGAAATGGTCCAGACGTAGATGCCGGAAGACAATGCTGAGGATGCGCCCGAAGGAATGGTTTTTGGGACCATTCTGCAGCAAACGAAATAAGAACATCCCCCAATCCATCGGAAGACCTTCAAAAACGCCGTACATGGCCAGGAGAAGGTCGTACGGAACTGAGTCCAGGGCGGATGTGCGAGCCAGTAGGCATCGACTTAGAATGGTCGCCATACATCGATAGCGACCCTGGAAGGATTTCACCTTGTATTCCTTCCCCTTGTTCGTGCAACCCATAGAAGCCGCCATTGGATCAGCATCCGGGCGCTGTGGTTCACCGGGGGGTAGGTGGAGAGCAGCGCAGAGAATGGCGGGAGTGATGAGGATGGATTCTCCGCGAACATGGGAGATGATGGAGTCGGTGGTGCAGCGAATCCGTTGGTAATACTCAATGATGTCGTCGATAAGAAGATCAACAGGAGTGGTGACCAGATTGAGTATATGTGAAGCTTCAAGGAGAGGGCGAAGCTGGAAAAACCAATCCGGAGGATTGGAGACAGCGTGCCAATCAACTAGATGACCAGGATTTACGCCGGAAAGGGAGATTCTGGGTGCCATTGCAGATTAGATTGGAAGGACAAGATGAAAGGTGAGGTCTTGACAGTGGAAGGAGCAACGAGAGGTTTAGGGATTTGAAATGAGCAATACTCGTGCTTCGCAGGAATGATCAGAACATATAAGACCGAGTCCGCAAATGTCAGCGGGCCTAGGAATGTACGAGTGAGATAGGGACCCGCGCGACATGCTGATGTCATTAGTCTGGATATCGATGCGCCTCCGAATGAAACGATGTCGTGGAGACCGCATGACCAAGTAAAGATAACAACTGGTTGCCATCCAGAGAAGTGTGTGTGCAACCCGAGATATGTATTTAATGAATCATCATTATTCCTCCTCAAAAGCATGCGACATATGAGTATACATGGATTGTCACAATTGAACAGTGTCAGGAGTCCGGAGGAAAGAGCCAACAATCATCCGGAGTAAATAATATTCGTGGAAGAGTATCCGGATGAATAATAGACCTTGTCCGTGGTAAACAGAGTTCGGTGAGAGAGTAGAGTAGATTCCTTTGCAGTCAAAAAGTCAAAGAGAAGAGAAGTACCACAACACTTCAAATCCGAGACTATGGACTGGATTTATCGATACGGTTGCAAAGAAAATCTGAACTTGTAGCTAAATAAGGATAAACTGAAAATACAAAAGCTTAACAGGCAAGGATTAGTACGGAGTAGAGAAGATAATCAGTGAAAAACAACATAATCCGAACTAATGAGAAACAGAACTCATGCATGGCTGAGAATGTAGTAGAAGTATGCATACGTGAAAATGATCAATATTACTGAATCAGGGCATATGTCGACCAGCAATACACAGGTTCATATAGGTCAACATAGCGAAACCGTCTTCTTGAACAACGTAGCTAAGAGTAATTAAAGAGCATATGATTTGGCCACATTAAGCAGATGATTAGCCGATTAAAATGCATGGTTGAAGAAGGAAAATACATCCAAACATGCCACTTTTCTGATTCAAAACAGCATGTCCAGTCAGATCCGGAAGTAAAAGTTTAGAGGAAGGAGAATCCGAGACATATTAGGGGTTCATTGCTGCTCCCCCGTAGATCATTTAATCCTCTCAATGAAAAGCTCCCCCTCAAATAGACAGTCAGGAAAGAGGTCATGAGACATATACGGGGGTATTCCTGAATAATATTTAAAGCATTGTCTCCCCGTAGATTGTGCAATCCTCTCGGTTGACCGTTCCGATTTGTAGAAG
Organism: Taxillus chinensis; assembly: GCA_023512835.1. NCBI lineage: Eukaryota > Viridiplantae > Streptophyta > Magnoliopsida > Santalales > Loranthaceae > Taxillus > Taxillus chinensis. The sequence continues at coordinate 41,412,114 of CM042092.1, read as the reverse complement.
TTCAAGACCGTCTATCTTATTAGAAAACTATACTTGAAGCTAATCAGTTGCGATTGAGTATTCATCCACCAGGCATTCCAAGCTAACCCACTTCACTTCTTCAACTATGCATGTTAATATAGTAATCTAAATGAACATGCTTTTGTCACGTGGTGATTAATGGAAGTTAAGATCATGAACCCGAAAGAGGTAAATCATATAAACTGTAATTATGTTAGCTTAAACGACTTCAGTTGGGAAACGCAAGCATCCTCCCATTATGAGGTTGAGATTAATATCAGAAGCATGAAGCCGTTAAACAGTAAGTATGATCAGCAATACAGTCAGTAAGTCTCTACTACTTTCAGTAAACGTACAATGCATGTTCTGAGAGTAAATATACTATTGGGTAATTCAAATGTGAAGCTATGCAGAGAAGTCAAGCATACCTAATCGGAAGAGAAGTTTAGAGAACCTCGCATCAGGTAGGGGCTTTGTAAGTATGTCTGCTAATTGATCTTCAGTAGCAACATGTTCCAGTGAAATATGCTTTTTGAGAACATGATCGCGTATGAAGTGATACCTGACCTCAATGTGCTTCGTCTTAGGATGCATGACAGGATTGTTGCTAATGGCAATTGCACTAGTGTTGTCACAGTAGAGTGGAATAAATGACATGTTGAAACCGTAGTCAGTAAGTTGACTTTGCATCCAAAGTAGGCATGCGCGACAACTTCCGGCACTATATATTCCGCCTCGGCGGTAGAGGTTGATACGGAATTCTGCTTCTTACTGAACCATGAGATCAATCTATTTCCTAGAAACTGACACGTACCGCTTGTGCTTTTCCTGTCGATGCGACATCCAGCGAAGTCGGCATCAGAGTATCCGGATAAGGTGAAGTTGGATTCCTTTGGGTACCAGAGTCCCAAATTCATCGTTCCCTTGAGATACTTTAATATCCGTTTTACATGAAGCATATGTGACTCCTTGGGATTCGCCTGGTATCGTGCACAGATGCAAGTTGCAAACATAATGTTTGGGCGACTTGCTGTAAGATACAGCAAGGATCCGATCATCCCTCTGTAGTCAGTCACATTTCTTGATATGCCGTCCACATCCGGATCTAACTTGGCACTGACAGGCATGGGAGTTTTGACAGGAGATGAACCTTCCATACCAAACTTCTTAATAAGATCGCGAGTGTACTTAGCCTGATTAATGAAGATTCCTTCCTTTAATTGTTTAACTTCTATTCCAAGGAAGTAGGACAGTTCTCCCATCATGCTCATTTCAAACTTGCCTGTCATCAACTTAGCAAACTCTTCACAAAGCTTCGGATTCATTGATCCGAAAATGATATCATCCACGTATATTTGTACGATCAGAGTGTGTCCTTTCTCTTTTCGTAGAAATAGGGTGGTGTCTATCTTCCCTTTTTGGAAGTTATGAGCAAGTAGGAATTCTGACAGTGTGTCGTACCAGGCTCTTGGAGCTTGCTTCAAACCATATAGAGCTTTCTAAAGTTTGTAGACAAAATGTCCTGCCTTAGGTTCAATGAAGCCGGGAGGTTGTTCAACATACACCTCCTCTTGAAGGTCTCCATTCAGGAATGCGCTCTTGACGTCCATTTGATAAACTATGAAGTTTTCATATGAAGCATACGCCAGAAACATTCGGATTGCCTCAAGTCTTGCTACTGGAGCAAAGGTTTCATCATAATCTATTCCTTCTTCTTGACGATATCCTTTGGCTACCAGTCTGGCTTTGTTCCGGATTACTATTCCATCCGTATCAAGCTTGTTCCGGAACACCCATTTAACGCCAATGACTTGCTGAGACTTAGGCCTTGGTACTAAGGTCCACACATTATTTCTCTTAAATTGATTCAGCTCTTCTTGCATGGCTTCTATCCAATTCGAATCTTGAAGAGCTTCATCTACCACCTTTGGTTCTATTTGAGATAGAAAACACGAGTAAAGACTTATGTTGGAGGTGGCTGCTCTTGTTCTTACACCAACAGTAGGATCACCAATCACTTGATCTGAGGGATGGTTTCGAGTCCATCTATAATTCTGTGCATGTGTTGGATGATCTTGAACAATTTGAAGCTCTTCCAGATTGAGTGGTTCAGTTGTATCGGCTGGTTGAGCTTCGTCCGGACTAGATGTTTCCGTATTGAGAGGTACGGTTGAACTAGATGGTTCTTCAACACTGTTTCTTCCAGTGTTAACTAGTCCGGACGGACTTGAAGATGCTCCGGAATTTTGGGTATCCGTAGGAGTATATCCGGAGCTAAATGGTAGTCCGGAGTCAGAGTCATCCGTAGCATCATCCATAAAATTTTGTTGTGTTTCGCTGATGCCACGTGGTTGGTCAGGATGTGTAATCAGAACATTCATAAACTTTGAATAATCGACGTTCTTGTCCATGACCTGCATATTAGAATTTGAAGAACCGACTTTTGACCAATCAAGATTAGCTTCATCAAAAGTCACATGGATAGATTCTTCAACTTTAAAAAGTTTTCTATTGAAGACCCGATAAGCCTTGCTATGTAGTGAGTACCCGACAAAAATCCCATCATCAGATTTTGGTTCAAATTTATTCCGGGTCTCTTTGCCATTTATCAGTATATAGCAAGTACACCCAAAAGCTCTGAAATGTGAAATTGAAGGTTTTCGTCCTCTCCACATCTCATAGGGTGTTTTCATGGTAGATTTATTTATTAGAGTTCTGTTCTGAACATAGCAGGCAGTGGACACAGCTTCAGCCCATAGACGAGAGGAAGCGTTGCCCCTGCTAACATGGATCTACCAGCTTCAACTAAAGTACGATTCTTGCGCTCCGCTACCCCCTTTTTGTTGTGGGGTTCTGGGAGCAGAGAAGTCATCTTTGTATGCCCTGTTCGGAACAATATGATCTCATTTCGAAAAATCAAATTCGTACCATGATCACTCCTGATGCATTTAATGCTCGATCCTTGTGAGTTACTTATCCAGTTGAAGAGATCTACTAGATGCTCAAAAGTTTGATCCTTTGATTTCAAGAACATCACCCATGTGTATCTGGTGAAATCATCGATAACCACAAGGGTATATCTTGCACCAGCTAGTGATGGAACAGATATAGGACCACAGAGGTCCATATGAAGAAGTTGTAGAGGAGCAGTTATTGAGTTAACTGATTTGCTCTTAAAGCTGTGTTTGGTCTGTTTGCCAAGTTGGCATTCTCGACAGAGAGAAACTCCTGGAGAACTTGAGTTTGGGTAGACCAGTGACAAGATCAAGTGACGCTAATTTAGACAAAGTCTTGAAGTTTAAATGTGCGCATCGCTTGTGCCATAGTCAACTATCTTCATCTGATGCTTTCGTGAGGAAGCATACATGGTCAGAAGAATTATTTCTTAAGACCACTGAGTATATGTCCCCATCTCTTGATCCGGATAACTTAACATCTCCGGATAAGTTTTCTCTTACTGTACAGGTTTTGGACAAAAAGGAAACAATAAATCCTTTGTCACATAAATTACTAACACTTAGCAAATTATGCTTTAAACCTTCGACTAGTGCAACTTTAGTGATTGATACACAGCCGTTAGTTAAAGTGCCATACCCGACAGTCTTACCTTTGCTGTTGTCGCCATATGACACGGATGGACCTTGTTTATCATTAACTTCTACAAGCGAGTCCGATCACCCGTCATATGTCCGGAGCATCCACTATCAAGGATCCACTTGCTTTTATTGATCTTTAACTTCAAGTGATCCGGCAATGCATTCCAGAGATGCTCCTGAAAGACAACAGTTTACACTTTTGGTGCCCAAACTTGTTTCGGGCGGTTAGAGAGAGCAAGACAGTATTGTCAACATTTACGGATTTGATTTTGCTAGGACTCTTAGCTTTCCAAGTTGACATTAACTTGTTAGTTTCAAATCGCTTCTTTTATTTGGGTTTTCTTGGGAGAGACACTCCTTTTAGATTTAGATTTTGTTTTGCTCGAAGAACCCCTTTTATAAAACTGATCTTTATTGGATTGAAATTGATTACAAAGCCAGCTATCAAATAGACTCCAACATTCATAGTGATAATGACCCATTTCCCTACGAGATGGAACAAACACTATAATGTGAAGTACAAACAGGGGATACGAGTCTCTTAGATTTTACAGACTTTCTACTCTATTCCCTGTGGCCTAATCCATTGTTTTTGGGTGATGCGCTCTTGGCCCTAAATGCATCAGCCTTAGTCTTGTCTTTCTTTTTGGGTGCTACGGTTTTGACTTTAACTGCCAGCAGCCTTCCCTTCATCTTTAGTTACGGGTGCTACTGGTTCGGGAAGTGCAAGAATGACCTCGACTCCACAATCATAAACTATGGTGCCACGAAATGAAACCATCCAACGGTTTAGATGTACTAACAGGATATAAATTGGTTAGTTTAGGAGTGAAATCCGGAGGACACTCAGTAGCTTGAGCTATGGAAGTTGATGGTTCGGAACCTAGGCCAGGTTTGACTCGGATGTCGTCAGGATCGGTCCTAAAGGTAGAGGCTATTTCCCCGGATTTTAGCCACTTACGATTTATTTCCTTTTCCTGTTCTAGTTCATTTTCGAGTCTTTTTTACTATAACTTTTAGGCCTGAGAGATTGGTATTTAACAAATGATTTTTAGCTCTTAAATCGTGATACCAAGCTTCTTTTCCTCTGGAAGTCGATGATGTCCTTTTCGAGTCTATTAATAGTAAATTCAAGACGTTTATTCCGACTTTCCATATCTTTGTACATTTGAGTAATTATTAGTCTCTCATTCTTTTCATGATCACATGCGGTAGTAAGAGATTCTAATTTACTCGGAGCTCGAGATAGAAGGTACCTCAAGTATTTTCCATGAGGCGGACGTTCGGCTTAGTGGTCGGCTCATCATCCGAGGATTCCTCCTCTTCTTCCAAGCCACTCATGTATTTTGTCACGAGCGCCTTCCTCTTGCTCTTGCTGTTGTCTGAGGTGGAGCGGCGAGGAGTTACCTTGTCACTTTTCTCGGCCACTTTTGATTTGGACCTGCATTCCTTGGCCCAGTGACCGGTTTTCCCACGGTTGAAGCATTCCTGGGAACTAGACTCCGGTCGCTCCTTCCTTTGGAACGATGATGATGAGCGTCTTCGAACCCTTTTCGCTTTTCCGTAGGAATCGCTCAAAGGATTTGACAAGAAGGGCTATCTCCTCCTCCTCGTCGGAATCGAATTCTCGGACACGTCCGTATCATCATTCCTCAGTATGTTTAGACATTCTATAGCTTTGAGAGCTACCCCTTTTCTTTCCGAGCTATTTTCTCATCCCTGTCGAGTACTTAAACCCGACTTCATGAGTCCGCAGCTCTCCATACGCTTCTTCAAAGGGAACATCTCGCGCTTTTTGTCCGATTGCATCTGGAGTTGTTTGGAGTAGTAACGATCCGGCGGGGAGCGAAAGAACTTGTCATTGATCTGGGATTGAGAATAATGCTCATTGACAGTCTTCGGCTCAAGAATGAGCTTGCCGAATCTCCGATAGATGCTTTCGAGTGATTCGCCCGGTTTATGATTAAAACTCTCAAAGTTACGTCCGAGAGGCATATCACATTCTGCATCCGGGGACCGACCCCCTCATAGAGGATTGTCGGTTTGTCCCAAACAGCTTTTGCTGTCGTGCAGCCCTGGACGTCCGTGGAAAGCCTCGGAATCCAAAGACGATGTAACATAAGCCGAGCCTTTTCACTAGCGCCTTTGCCCAGGCTCTTTCATCGTTGATAAGTTCAAGATCTGTCTTTGGCCTCCTAACTCCATGTTCTCCGATAGTCATCGGAATTGGAATCTCCTGATGAAGACATGGCCACATAAGATGATCATGGCATACCATAAACATCTTCATGCGAGCTTTCCACTGGGAGAAAAGCTCAGGTGTGAATTTGGGTGGTTTCGTTAAAGTAAAGCCAGAACTCCGTGGTTGAGAAGCGGCGGCAGCAGCAGGTTGAGGTGGGTCGACATTTTCACCGCCGCTTCGATTCGGGATGGGCTCTGTGCACCTCCGGAGTTAAGGCGAGTGTTGAATAGCATATCGCTTTCTTCGGCCATTTCTGAGATTGAAAGTGTGGGATCTCTACTTAGAACAAAATAGAACTTGCTCTAATACCACTTGATGGTCCCTTGGAGCCTAAAGGGGGGGTGAATAGGCTCTTATCAAATCTCTTTTCTTTCTCTTAAGACACAAACACTTATCTAGTTAAGTGATAGAATCACTGCGGAAGATAACCAGATAGTGGAAGTATTTTGTTTTATTATCACAAGATAAATACAACAAAATAGAAGCAAGACTCTCTTACACTCTGTTTACAAATGAACTCACACACTAGCCAACTTCTATTTCCAAAGATGAAAACGCTTGTGTATACACAGAATTAGTCTTTTCTTGACTAATGCACATACGCTCACTTTTTTTTAATGTACAAGTATGAATATTTATACAAAACATTCTTAAGAGACAACCTTGGAACTTGTAGTTCCGGAATGCGTTCAGCACTAACTATCCCTCGATAATCTCTCTGCCTTGACTGCTGCGGTTTGTGGAGCTCAAGATCTTGGGTTCGAAGAGTATAAGTGCGTTTGTGAGTTCCCAAATACAATTAAGGTTGTGTCCACATATCCGGATGATCCACGTGTAAGATTCTTCAGGTTCTCAATAAATTCGTCTTACATCGGGACGCCACGAGCTGATAACTTTAAATGCGGTTGAGTTGAAGCAGTATCTTCTTGGTCCGGTGTAATTTTCCTTACTCCGTAGCTAATGAAGCTCGGAACCTTACTCCGTGTCAGTGGTTGCTTACTCTGTATCTATTTAGTACTGGAATCCTTAGTCCGTGTCGCCGCTTTCTTACTCCGCATGTAAGTTCCTTACTCCGTATGTAAGTTCCTTACTCCGTATGTAAGTTCCTTACACCGGGCGAGTCTTGAAAAGTCCGATGACTTATTCCGTGTCGGCGCTTTTTTTACTCCGCATGTAAGTTCCTTACTCCGTATGTAAGTTCCTTACTCCATATGTAATTTCCTTACTCCGGGCGAGTAAGATATCCGGATTCCTTACTCCGCATCCTGGTTTCCTTACTCCGTGTGAATAAAGACTCGGATCCTTATTCCGCATCAATACTTCCTTACTCAGCATGTATGAAAGACTCAGACGCCTTACTCCGTGTCTTCTTTACTTTAGTTCGCCTGAGGGGAAGACTTAACTATTTAACTCCATTTCAATCCTTTTGCTTCGTGCGACCTCGTTGATCAAGACTCTTACTCCGCACTTATCCTTTAAGTTCTTAGTCCGTACGAATGTTCCTTATTCCGTATGTATTTGTGACTTGGTTATTTACCAAGTGTTTGACGACACTCACTCTTGTCCGGATCGGGATTATGTATCCTGTCCTTAGCTTTGCTCTCACGAGTGCATCTCTGGATTAGTAACATATCTTCTGCAATGATCAAATAAACACAAAAGATCTCGGATCAAATTACATAAGGCTTTATCAAGATTATCCAAATTCTGGGTTTGATCCAACAAAGCCTCTTTTGTTTTTGGTACTTACCAAGCGTCGAAGTTCTACGAAAGGTTCTAGATAGCGGAGGATCGTAAAGAACAACTTCCATAATGAATTCCCCCGACAATCGCCCTTCTCCTTCCACAACCCTGATTCTAGTGCTTAACCTCACAAAGCAACCCCCCATCCTTATCTCCTCTAGATCTTCCCTTTACACCCATATCTAATATCCCATCATGGTTAAGGTGGAAGGCACGTAGGAAAAATAGGCTTATCGAACGTCTTTTCCGTTCACCCAATAGAAAAAGTAAATCTTATTCAAAAACTCTCAAGGCATATAACATAATTATTGCACAACTCGAGGCTTACGATGTATGGGATTGAAATAGGAGATGGAACCACAATAGAAGTTGGAACCCAAATTAATATTCAACCCCACAAGCACGGTATGCCTATTAAAAGATAAAAGTTAAAGTATGATATAAAAAAAAAGAGATATGTGTGATATTGAACTTTTCAAGCATTAATGCTAATTTAGTGTTTTAATATTTTTTTCAAGGTTTAGAATGCATAGAACGACAAGCGGATCGTAAGGGTTTTTCTTTTCTTCATTCTCACTTTTCTCTTCCTCTTTATCTTGTTTTATTTGAAATCATTATTGTAAGAATTTTATGTTTCTTATTCTTCTATTTCCATTTTATTGTTGAGAAGATTAGTCTCTTTTGAATCTCTCTCTTGATAATCTATGCTATTGATTGTGGTAGATAACCATTTTGATATTCGTGGTTATCCATGTTAACCTTAAATGTTTTATTGGAGTTCTATGACATGCCTCATGTTATGTATGTTAAAGTTATTATAATCTTTTATGTTTGGACAAAGTAAGTTTATGATGAGTGGTTCCAGAAAAGCCTCCAATGCATTGGGTAAAGAACATCACTAGAGAGTGTTAATCCAGCTGATAATATGTTATGTTATGATATGGTATCTGGGTAGTTAACCTAGATGATGATGTTATAATACGATGTCCAAACATAATTTTCCATGTTATGATTCCTTTGTGAAATGTTGATCATGTATGATGTGCAAATGTTATGAAATCTTTTATGGTATTTCTTATGTTCAATATCTTTATGATTTTCCTTGCCCACTTATGTTTACCCTTACTGGGCTATTTGAGCTCACCCTTTTTATGATTTCTTTTCCGACCCCAGGTAAATAAAGGAATGGAAAAACTACGATAAGGAGTCAAGACGTGCTTGGAAATAACATTGTGTGGAATTTAAAGATTTATTAAGTTTGATAGCTCGTGTGCTTTGTTATGTAATAATGGGTTAAGAACACTTAGTCTCTAAACCCCTAAACCTTAAAGATCTTGGATTGAAATTTGTAATAATTAATGGTTTGTTTGATGAAATAGTTAAAAGTTTAAAATTTATATTAAACTTGTATTTTTAATTTCGCTAACGCATCCGATTTGGAGGTCCTGAATTTGGGGACGTTACACGCCGCGAACGGAGGGGTCTCGGTCGTCACCGTTCAAATGTCCACCACAATCAATCCCGTGTGTTGAGCCTGTTTGCTACATTTTGAGTGTCATTTGGCTTGAGTTGAGTCCCCAGAGGTCCTAGATGCTCCTGAGTGGCCTTGAGCGCTTGTTTTGGGGCTAAGAGTCTATGGATTTCTTTCTGTTTGATTATGCAATGAGTTGAGTTATATTCGTATTATTTGGAATATGCATGTAATGTTATGCTTGTTTTCATTGTTGTATGTGATGTCATGATGTCTATGATGTGTGGCCATGGGTGAGCGATATAATCGTTATCACACGCCAAATTATATATATTTCTAAACTCCAAACTAACCTAAGGATAGGGTAAGAATGGGTCGATCCCAAGGGAATAGTGAGGAAGCCCTAAGATAATAGCAAGCCTATAGTCTACGCAAATTCAGAAAATGATTCACTGGTCACAAAATTAATAATGAAATTAACAAAGCAGAAAACTTATCCAAGTTAAGACACCAGTAGGTAGGAAGCGTCTAGGGTAATCAGTTTCACCACTAGCCCAATTTTCTCACATGTCACATGGAGTTGATTTATTCAATTCTTTCTTTTGTTTCTTAAGGGTGATCGATCCTTATACGAGCACTATCCGCTTTACTGGATATAATGTCGTATCTAACCTTGATAATGAACTACATAATGATACATTTTGGTCTTGACATGTGAAAACATACATAATGATACATTTTAAATGATAAAACTAAGCCTATCTCCCACTAGGAGATGTACAATCATAATAAGATATAAAATTTTCTGTGTGACAAGTGGAAGAGATTCAACTTAAAAATCTCTCAAGTTACAATGTCGATCTTACCCCCATTATGCCCTGGAGACTCAATTCCCCTTCTAGCACCAATCTTGGTAAACCACATGGAAAAAAATAACAAAAACTCAATTTAATTCACAAAAGTCTCGCATTCACAATCCAAAAATTTAAATCCTAGCACAATTCAAAAATCCTAACACAGAAACTGCTGTGAGAATGAGGATTCTAGCTCTCCTTCTTCGATGGAAGATACAAAGCCTAGAGACAAGCCTAAGTCCTCGATGCTACGAAGCTCAACTGGAGTGAGCAAGCCCTGATCCCAAGCCCACCCAGAGCCATTGAGAGTGATAAAAGCTCTAGATTAGGGTTTTGAAAACAAGTGAAGAGAGCAGCAGAGATTGTAATTGTAACCAGAGAAACAATCCAAACTAACAATTTTGTGTTAAAAGAAATGTGTCTAAAACCAAAACTCACATTTTAAAAAAAATTGTATGCCAAACAGAATTTTTATTACAATCTTGAATTCAATAAATCAAAAAGTCATAAAATCAAAATAAAGAAATAAGAAACCTACCAAACAAGTACGGGTTCGATCCAACTGATTTAGCACATGAGACGGATTTTTACAACACGCTTCTTGACAGCACATTTAGCTCCGTGCATTCAAACAGAAACATTCTAGTCAATTTAATAAATAAATAAATGAAGCGACAATCATTCTCAAAGACAAAATTCATATCAAAATCTGTGTACACATAGGCAAGAACAGAAATTTCGTAATTCCTTAAATAGTACAAAAACCTTTTAAGGGCCAAAAACAAAACCTTAAGTTCTCCACTTTTAGAAAAATCACATAATCAACCAGTTTGTCCACAAAAGAAAACAGGCAGATATTTCATCTCCTACTTCCTCTCCTATTTCCTTCACTAACAGGAGATCTCTGCCTCACCTGAGTTTCCAGTCTCCTGGCCGTCCTCTGAATGGCAGCTAGCTTCTGCCGTTGGTTGTAGCTCTTTCTTTTGCTGCAAAATCCGAGAAAAAATCCATAAGTAACGGCAGCTACTTAAGTAAAGACATTCCAAAGAAGATTGTGTTTCCATAATGTTTGTTGTGAGACTATGGATGACCCGTTACCCACAAAATAAAACAAATTAATTTGGAAAGTATACATAACGAACACATGCGTAACTCCTAAGACCAACGAACTTCTAAAAGGCCAGTTATAACACAGCAATAGTCGTTAAGTTGTATTTTGAAATTTCAAAAATATTGTGTACATCTCTTTTCTTAGATGAAAGATTTTGAATGAAATATTCAAACACATTGAAGCCTCTCATTGAGAGAATATGACGCATTAATTATTTAGTAGAAGCAAACTACAAAATCACATTTAGAATTGAACTTTCAAAGGTTTGTACTCGGAAACATATTGATTATGCATGTTCCAACTTAAGAATTCAAGTTTATAAAGAACGACTGACCTTATAAACAAGAGTCCAGCAGTAAGAACCATTCCCCCAACTGCCCAAGAAACCATTTCATTAAACGGCATTTCGCTTAGCCGTTGCTGAAAATCTTCCAAGGACCCAATCGTTTTAGCTTTGGGGTTCACCAATGACTCTGAAGCTGTCCATGAATCGGCAATGGAATCTAGACTGGCTTTCCCACCATAACAAGATGTTTCTTCTGTGACAACATACATATCATCGGATAATTTGACAGCAAAACCAGCAGCCTGGCAAAACTCTGTGCCATTAGAGCTCCATTCAGAAGCTCTGCCACAAACAAAATCGTTTACTCCACATGGTGCAAGAACCTGGCATGCATTATTAAATTAGTTAATGGATTTGAACAAGCATAAATAAGGAAAACCTTTTTATCTATCATAACAAAGGTGAAAAATAAAATATTAGGCAATTGAAACAAATAACACAAAAATTAACTAATACATTTAGGTCGTAATAGAAGCAACTACAGTCCTACACTAGTTCGTGTTCCCAAAGTTAAAACCAAAAGATAAATGACAAAGCATTAAATCCATCATTTTGTGTTTCTAAAAATCTACAACCTTGCAGGCAAAACATATTTCTTTCAAAAAAAAAAAACTAAAGTCGGTGGCATTTATAAAATCCAACTAAACACCCGAATCTTCAGATTATTTTTGTGAAAAAAAATGTTTGCAATTGTTTACGTACCTGCATTTTGGCATCCATAGAGAAGTATGCATTAGAGCAAGTGTGGAAGACTCTATTACAAAAGGAAGCACATATTAGAGGAATACCAGACCAAACACCAATGCGTGGATCACAGATGGAACATTCCAATAGCTCCCATAATTGTAAGCATTCTTGGCTGGCTTCCCCTGTTGCAGCTAGCTTCCTAATTGATAGTAAAGCAGGATGCGTCTGGGCCACATCACAACATGTCTTTTTCCGAAATACCCTACAAAGGGTAAGGTCTTTTGGTCCCCTGCTTACCCTTTTTGGAGGTTTTCCTTCAGATGAGAATGGCGGAAAGCGACCGCCCTTGGAAATGCACACATCAGAAGCTTTGCCTGCACTGGTATATTATCAATCAATTAAAATACTACAAACTACTTCAGTTATAAAAACAGTATATATATCTAAGATTCTAAGTTAATAGAAGTGACAACAGTTAGTGTGCCTCAGAAATCAGCTCTTATGAAGTAACATATTAACAGGCCTCATCAAGGAAATGACCTCAATAAATGCCTTCTACATTTTAAATGCCTATATAGTTTTTTTATTGCTTGACGTTGAGCGTTCTTTAGTGAAGCCATAACCTTTCTACACTATCCCAAATTGAGCATCTCACTACCCCCAGCTGAGGCTCCCCACGAACCAATGGTATACATGCTCAAACCATAACTTTTTTTTCCCAATTGTTTGGCTTTTCCATTAGGATTTTTGAGGTTTTAAGTTGGAACAGTTGTCTTTGAAGTTAACTAGGCAACCCTAGCACTATCTTGCCATCTAACCACAAAATGTACAAATTTAAATAGATAAATGAGACCCATATTGTAAAAATAGCACATTTATGCATTGGGATGCTTGTGAATGTTCAAAGACCATATATCAATAATACCATCAACTAAATATTAAAAAGAAAATGACCAATTTAGTACAATTGTTTCCTATCCACTGACTGCAACTGCATTTCAAACAACCACATTTTGAACCACCCATCATTGATCTTCAACACTACCAATGAAAGTATGAGTGTGTGATAGACCACAATACCCAAGATTTATCTTCCTTTCTAGATTAAATAAGAAGTATTCAAGAATCAACAGTGTCATTTCGGATAGGCAGTTGGCCCAATGAAAAATAGCAAATTAATAAAACAATTGAAAGACACTAGTGATTCAACATCAGAAGAATCACTACCCCTAAGGTCTCCCAACCACTGAGGGGAGAAAGAAATCGATAGCAATTAATTCATGGGTAATTTCAATATCAGGAAAGAGTGTGCTTTCCTATTTATAAGCCGACAAGTATGTGCAAAAAGGAAACAATAAGTGACCATGTCTGTAGAATAGGAAATGAAAATCCATAAACTAAAAACAAATAATAAACCTTATACAAAAAATATGTATAATGAAATGCAAATAAGGTAAAAAAAAAAATAGGTATACCATATTATAAAAATAACTCTAAATAGGGTAGTAGAAATCCATGACCACATCATCACATGGATTGATCTCTATCATATTTCCTCATCTCTTTTCTTTTCTTTCTAATGGATTACGTGCATCACGCACGCGACATAGGGCGATGTAGAGGCGATCGTCACGCTGCGATGTCTCCTTGCGCAGCTGGCCGGGGTTTGCTCACAGCGGAGTATGGCGCTCACAGTGGAATCGATGTCTTTCGAGCTAAAGGTTCTCAGTTGGGAGGTTCAGACTGTGGAGTGAAGCCAGACGTGGATCAGTGTTGTATCACTCAGTCGGGTCGTTGCGTCCTGGCTTGGTCGCGTGTTGGGGGAGATGGTTGAACTTCCTCCGGCCCAGTTCGAGGTACGTTCATTCTGCGAGGGAACTACAGTCTATGTGGCTCAACGGCGCCGGAACAGGAATAGCAGCTTCCTTTCTTACTCTACCGCCGGTCCGTCTTTATCCAAGGGGACTCTCTTCATCCCTTCCGGCCGCGAAGCTCATGGGTGGACTAGGCTGCGCGATTTGTTAGGTGCAGAGCTAGGGGGTCAGCAGGGTGACAACGGCATGGTGGGCATCCCGGACCGCATCTCTATGAGCAAGTCTGCGTGCAAATCAGCGTGCGGCTCAGAGCATGAAGCTTGGTAGTATCACGACATAGCATCCGACTGCGGTGTTGATGGCCGGCTAGAAGAACGCAACGGTGGGGCCTCTGTTGACCTGTCCGTCCGGGTGAAGTTGGCCATCGGGCGAAGTGGTGAAGGGTTCATGGTTGATGCCTATGTGTTACCCGAGCTGCAGGTTGGGTCCCCTGTCTCTCCTATCACGCACCCTATGGTCTCTGCACAGGTGAGGCCGGACGTTTCTGTCTGTGTGGGTGAGGGGGTGTCGGGGCTAGATGGTTCGAGGGTGCAGGTGTCTGTTGTTGCTGACAAGGGGGTGCGCTATTGCAGGGGATGCCTCGACAGTGGTGTTTCGAGCCAGGCGATGGTAGCGGGCATAGCCCCACTATTGATGAGCAAGCCTAGTCAGCTGGGGTCTGGGTGGGGGCCACTCAGGTGTGGGCCGTTGTTGTTGCTACTGGTGTTGACTCTGGCAGGAATCCTCTGGCTATGGATGGCTGCCTAATTGTCTCGGGGGGTGCGTTTGATGCTTGGGGGGGGGGGGGGGGGGGGGCCCTCCCTGGAGGGCCGTGTTACATATGGGGGTGGAGGTTGCTCTATTTCCAAGGCAGGGGAGGACGGTTTTGATTCTGTCAGTGCTCTATTGGTGCAGGCTAGGGAGGATCCACTGGGTGGCCTGGGTGTTCAACCTGAAGCTCTCATTGTTCAACCATGCTACCTGTCGGAGTCGGAGTGGATCTTACGGAAGCATAAAGCCATTGGTAAGATCTTAGGGGTAACTTATAAGGAGTGTGAAGATGCAATCTCCGATCTATTATGAGACATTGAAGCTCGGCATCTCACTCGAAAGGCCACCGACCCTTGTAGACATTGAAGCCCAGGGCCTAAGTATGCGCGGGAGCTTAGAGGACTTGTATCTTTAATTAGTTATGATGCAAGAGGTTCACGGCTTTCTTGGGCCGGGCCGGAAGATGGTTTGGTTATTTGGGAGGGCACTTGAGTTTTCCCAATAAGTACGAAAATCTTGACGTGGAATGTGTAAGGGCTTCATGATCGAGTGAAGTGCCTTTGCCTTAGCAATTTATTCCAGGAGTAGAAGGTAGACATTATTTACCTGTAGGAGACTAAATTGGAGTTGGTGTCAAAGGACCTCCGAAGCTTTTGTGGCGTGGTCGCTTTATGGATTGACTTTTCCTTGGCTCTTGGGGGGGGGGGGGGGGGGATTATGTTGATGTGGGACAGCCATGTTGTTCGTAAACTAGACGATGTTGTGGGCCAATTTTAGTTGTCTTGCAAGTTTCAGTTGGTTGGGGACCATAGTGTGTGGATGTTCTCCGAGGTGTATGGTCTTCAACTTGCAGGTGATAAGTGCCTGTTGTGAGATGAGCTTGTGGGTTTGCATAGCTAGTAGGGGGTGCCATGGTGTATCGGGGGGGATTTCAATGTGGTGCATTTTCTATTTGAAAAGACAAGTTCAGCAGGGCTTACTGCAACGATGGTTGGGTTTTTTGAGTTTATTGCTACCATGGGCTTGGTAGATCTCCCATTGGTTGGTGGAGATTTTACATGGTTCAATAACCGCCAGTAGTCTTCCTTCTCTCGACTTGATCGATTTTTGGTTTCCGTGGATTGGGCTGGCCAGTATGTACATCTCCGTCAATCGCAGCTCAGTCAATGGGGTTCTGATCACTTTCTGATTCTCCTATAGTGTGGTCCTTCGCCTCCATGCATTCGTCTCTTTCGGTTTGAGAACATGTCGTTTCTCACAGACGGCTTTGTGGACAGAGTGCAATCTTGATGAGAGTCCTATCGTGTGGAGGGCACTTTGAGTCATGTTCTTGCCTTGAAGTTTAAATTATTGAAGGGGTATTTGAAACTGTAGAATGATGCAATCTTTGGCCAGGTTGGTGTTCGAAAGCACTCTTTGCTACCAGATTTGAGTGCTCTCAATGAGGTGGCCTTGATACGGCCTTTATCGAAGAAGGAGAGGGGGCTTAGGGTTACCTTGGCCTCATCGCTTGAGCAACAGCTTCTAATGGATGAGATATCTTGGTGGCAGAAATCTCGATCCTTGTGGTTGCGCGAGGGGGATAAGAATTCAAAGTTCTTTGATTGTATGGCTAACTCTCATAGGAATGCCAATATCATTAGCAGGCTACACATTGATGGTATTGTCTCTTCCAAGAAAGTGGCTATTCGGAACCACGTTATGGAGTTTTATGAGTCTCTATTTCGGGAGGAGGATCATCCCCGTCCTCACCTTGATAGGATTTCGTTTGATGTCGTTTCCAAGGAGGATGCCGAGTGGCTTGATTGGCCATTTGAAGAGGTGGTGTCCGTGGATCAAGGCTGTAAGGGGGATAACGCCCCTAGTCTTGATGGGTTTCCTTTGGCATTCTTTCAAAGCATTGTTAGGGTTGTCTTGCGGTGTGATGTCTTGGGTGTGTGTGCAGAGTTTCAAGAGCATTGCCGGTTTAAGCAGAGCCTTAATGTGACTTTTGTGGATCTCTTCCGAAGAAGCCGAGTGTGAAGGCCCCGAAAGATTTTCGTCCTATTAGTTTGGTGGGGAGCATGTACAAAATTATTGCTAAGGTCTTAGCTAATTGCTTGAAGTCTGTTTTGAGGCAGCTGATCTCTCCCTCGCAAAGTGCCTTTATGCCTAATCGGCAGATCTTGAATCCGATTCTCATCGCAAATGAATGCCTTGATAGCCGCATCAAGGATGGTCTTCTGACGGTGTTGTGCAAGCTTGACTTGAAAAAGACTTATGATCATGTGCATTGGAAATTTCTCTTCTATGTTCTTCAGCATTGTGGCTTCTCGGCCAGGTGACAACAGTGGATCTCCTTTTGTATCTCCACTGCTCGGTTTTCGGTCCATGTTAATAGCCACCCCTGTGGCTTCTACTCGAGCTCTTGGGGCCTTCGGTAGGGGGACCCCTTGTCGCCTATGTTTGTTCTTGGTATGAAGAGTTTCAATCGCATGGCGGCTTCTATGGCTGGTCTTCTTTTTGGTTTCTTGGTTGGTTGTTCGGGCAAGGGATCCCTCGTAGTTTCTCATCTCCTGTTTGCCGATGACACTCTTGTGTTGTGTGAGGCAGATTAGGGCCATCTATTCCATTTGCGGTCTATCCTTGTATAGTTTGAGGCTGCTTCGGGCTTGCAAATTAATCTAAGCAAATATGTGTTGGTTCATGTTGGTGAGGTGCCTTCTTTGGAGGTTCTGGCTAAAATCTTGGGGTGCCAGACTGCTCAACTCCCCATCTTGTATTTGAGGCTTAGGGGCATCCTTTAAGTCCTACACTATTTGGGAGCCAATAATTGAGCAAATAGAACGGCATTTGGCCGAATGGCAACGCATTTACCTCTCCAAGGGGAGTCAGCTCACTTTAATTAGGAGCACTCTTTCCATCTTACTAACCTACTATCTTTCCTTGTTTTTGCTTCCTCCGGCTGTGGCTTCGCGTCTGGAGCAGATCTAGAAGCGTTTCCTTTGGGGATCCGAGGTTGGTGTGCCCAAGATTCCTTTGGCTCATTGGGCGAAGGCGTGTCAACCTCTTTCTTATGGCGGTTTGGCCATTAAGAATTTGTGTCGTTTTAACAATGCTTTCTTGGGGAAATGGTTGTCGCGTTTTGGGGTGGAGCGTGGGGCGGTGTGGCGAAAAATTATTACCGCCAAGTATGGGGTCGCGGGTAGAGGCTAGATCTCTTTGCTGCCTCGTAGTTCTCACAAGAATGGGATTGTGAAAATTCATCCATCAAGGGTGGACCTCTTTCTCTCGATTTGCGGTGTTTAAGTTGGGGGATAGTACTTTATCCGTTTTTGGCATGATGTGTGGTGCAATGAGGCTCCCCTTAAGCTTGTGTATCCCAAGCTATTTCGGCTTGCGTGCTCTGTTGAGGCTTTTGTAGCGGATGTTAATTATCTTCGGGACACTCACATATAGTAGGAGGGGTTATTTTTACGCCTTGTATAGGATTGGGAGTTAGAAGCTTTTGCCTCTTTTTTTGACACCTTGTATTCAATTCCTCCAGCGCGTCTTGCTGCGGATAGGTTGTGTTGACGCCCTAATCGAGAGTGTGGATACCTTGTCCCGAGTTATTACTCATTGCTCACGCCTACCTAGACTAAGTGCTTTCCTTGGGGAAGCGTTTGAAGGCACGGGTGCCATCCCAAGTAGCCTTCTTTGCTTAAACTTTCGTCTTAGAGAAGATTTTGACTGTCGATCATTTGCGGCGCCATGATTTTGTTCTGGTTAGTCGATATTACATGCGCAAAGCTTCGCCGAAGCATGTGAATCATCTTTTTCTTCATTGCCCTTATGCCAGGAGGTTGTGGGACATGATTTTAGGCCTATTTGGCATACGGTGGGTGATGCCTTCATCTCTTCGTGCATTGTTTGCTTGTTGGTGGGAGGTGTAAGGCGGCATTCGACGACGTGACGGGCTGTCCCTCATTATATTCTTTGGAGTCTTTGGCGGGAGAAGAACGCGTTTGTTTGATGATTGGGAGAGGCCCGTCGCTAAGCTTTATTTATTTTTTTCGTTATTTGGGTGATTGGTTGTATGCTTCAGCGGATTTCATTTGTTTTCCCTTTGGGATGTTATCAATAGTTGTTCCTTTTGATCGGATTACTTGTCTTATTTCGTTTCTTCACGCACTCCTTGTGTGTGATTTGTATCTAATAAATTCTTCTTACTTAAAAAAAAAAATATTTCCTCATTTCTAGTCCTTGGTGAAAGAATTTTATGTGAATGTTTTCATTTCTCATTTTCTCTTTTTCGTCTTGCCATACATCCATTGTATTGTGGTAAACATATCTCAACTATATTTGACCACAAATGCTAATGCAGGAAGACATAACTAAACCTACTTTCTTTTTTATAAGCACATAAACAATAAATTAAAGAAAGAAAAAGGTAAAAGCAAATTGAGTAGGAAATAGCCTTACCCAATAAAAAAAAACTCATACAAATATTAAAATGAAACCCCAATAGGCCTTATACAAAGCATAAAAATAGGCAATGGAACAGATTCCCTAAGAGTCGACTACCTTAGCTTAAAAGTCTGAGAAACCTCGACATTATAATTAATTGAAGAGGCAAGCCTTTTAAGCTCCCGCACATCTTTAGATCTTATGCTTGCAGATGGCCAAGAAAACAAGGCAAAAGCCTTCTGCGCTTAATTCTTAGCTTTGATATCCCGCAACAAATCAGAGGTAGCAAGGTTAAATCCCTCGTAAGTTACCCCTAACACCTTTTCAATGGATTTATGGGATCATAACCACTCCGACACCCACTCCAACTCTGCCTCTATCGGGCAACCGGAGACACTCAAGGAAACAAGACTCCCCATAGAGAGCATCAACCAGCGAACCAATAGCAGGCTGAACAGCCTCGCCACACAATGGAATCCCCCTAGACAGCGCTGCATCATTATCCCAACACCTGGAAGGATCAGAATCGAAGGATCCAAACGAGCTGCCGCCAACCCCAAGAGAGGGGTGGCAGACAAAACCGAGAAAGGACTAAAAGGCCGCTAGCCGAGAAAAAATTCCACAAACGAGGAGGAAGCGCCGACAGTGATAATGTCAGTCGGCAGAGATTACCGAGCGGGCTAACGAGGTAGCATGGAGTGCGGCCACACTACTATAGTGGACGACCAAGCTCCGATCCGCAGCAAGAGGGCCAAAAACAAGCTCGCCAGAAGAAAAGGAGCAGCTAAGAGGATCATGGTTCGAAGTCGCAGTCACAGACGTCATCGCGTCGCGGTCGCAGACGTCACAGTCACGGACAACTCATTGCATCTCGGGCGAGAAACAACTTTAGGAATGAAATAATATTCAAAAAAAATATGAAAAAATCAAATCATTATATTAGAACCATCAAACAAGCAAAATAAATTATTTGAATTGCATGTTATGACTTCAAACATAAAAAAAGACGCTAGAGCATAATTTTTTATGGAGAAGTAAATAAATTTTATTAGGAAAAGATTACACACAGAATGCTCGAAGAGTAGAAATACAATAACAAGCTCAAAAAAAGTACACATTAACATCACAAATGAAAAAAATAGTACACGCTCGAAGCAAACTTTCACTCCCTTAAACGACAGAAAAAATAAGAGAAAGATCGATAGTAGACCGCTCCCGATCATCAAACACATGCATTCCGCTCTCATCAAAGACTTCAAAGAAGGCAATGAGGAATAGCCCGCTAAAGTTTTTATGTAATTATATAAATAAACTAATTTATAAGTTTATTTATATGATTAGATATAAATATTTTTAAATCAAACATATAAATAAATAATTTACATATAAATAGTTTTAATCAAATTTTAAAACGTATAACTCATTATAGATAATTTAAACGAATTAAATAAATTAGTATAAATAATTTAAATAATTTAGTATTTAAACAAATACATCTCGTGTATGTGTTAAATAAATTTAGTCCTGTGGGGAGCATGTACAAAAATCCTCGCTAAGGTCCTCGCTAATCTACTGAAGTCTGTTTTGGGGAAACTGATCTCTCCGTCACAAAGTGCTCTTGTGCCTGGTCGACAGATCTTGGACTCGATTCTCATCACAAACGAGTGTCTTGATAGTCGTATCAAGGCCGGCCTTCCAGGGTGTTGTGTAAGCTTGACCTAGAGAAAGCTTATGATCATGTGCATTGGGGGTTTCTCCTTTATGTCCTTCGGTGTTGTGGCTTCTCGGCCAGGTGGTGGCGGTGGATTTCCTTTTGTATCTCCACGGCTCGTTTTTCGGTCCTGGTTAATGGACACCCTTGTGGTTTTTTTCGAGTTCTCGGGGCCTTCGCCAGGGGGGACCCTTTGTCACCTATGCTGTTTATTCTTGTTATGAAGGGTTTCAGTCGCTTGGTGGGCAAAGCTTCTTTGATTGGTCTCCTTTCTGGCTTTTCGGTTGGTTGCCCGAGTGGAGGGTCGCTCGCCGTTTCGCATCTCCTTTTCGCAGATGACACTCTTGTGTTTTGTGAGGCGGATCAGGACCATCTTTTTCATTTGCGGTCCATCCTTGTATGATTTGAGGCTGCTGCGGGCCTGCGGATTAACCCGGTAAGTCTTGTGTTGGTTTCGGTTGGTGCGGTGCCTTCTTTGGGGATTTTGTCGTCGGGGTACTCACATGTAGTGGGAGGTGTTATTTTCTCGCGGCCGCGCAGGATTGGGAGTTGAAAGCTTTCTCCTCTTTTTTCATACCTTGTACTCTATCTCTCCAGCGTGTCTTGCCGAGGATAGGTTGTGTTGGCACCCCAATCGAGAGCATGGGTACCTTGTCCGGAGCTTTTACTCCTTGCTTATGCCTGCTCGGACTTCGAGTTTTCCTTGGCGAGCATTTGGAAGGCACGGGTGCCCTCCCAAGTGGCCTTCTTTGTTTGGACCGCCATCTTGGGAAAGATTTTGACTGTTGATCATTTGTGGCGTCGGAGTTTTGTTTTGGCTAGTCGGTGCTACATGTGTAAGTCTTCGCTGGAGCATGTGGATCATATTTTCCTTCATTGCCCTTATGCCAAGGGTTTGTGGGATATGATTCTGGGTCTTTTTGGCATCCCACGGGTGATGCCTTTGTCTCTCTGTGCGTTGTTTGATGGTTGGTTTGGCGGTGTGGGGCGACATTCGGCGGTGTGGCGTGCTGTTCCTCATTGCATTCTTTGGAGTATTGGGCGGGAGAGAAATGCACGGGTGTTTGATGATCGGGAAAGGCCCCCTACTGAGCTTTTTTGTATTTTTTTCGTTATTTGGGTGATTGATTATATGCGTCAGGCGGGTTACATTTTTCTTTCGTTTGAGATGTTGTCAATGTATGTTCTTTTTGATTGGGTTGCTATCTTCGCTTTGTAATTTTCCTTTTTCGCGCACTCTTGTGTGATTTGCTATTAATTAATAAATTATTCTTACCTATAAAAAAATAATAATAATCCTAGAAGGCTATGTGTTAAATAAATAAACATGCTATGTGTTAATGGAATTTAAATAAATTAATTAATATAAATAAATTAAATCAGATAAATAAATAAACACACTAAGTCACTACCCTAACACACCTCGAAGGATCGCGAAGAACACAATAAGATAGGTCGGCCGACAGTGTGCATGTGTATCCGACTCGGCAGCGGCAGCGGCAGCGGCAGCGACATTCGACAGCGGCAGTGGTCGGCAACAGCAGAGGCGGCGACACTCGACAATGGCAGCAGTTGGCAGCGGCAACGTGCGTTTTTCTTTTCCCGTCAAAGAAAAGAAGAGGATTGACTGTCAGCGTGAAGGATTTAAAGAAAATCATCAGAAAAAGAAGTGGACGAGAAAAAAAGGTAATTCAATTTTTCGTACCAATTATTTTCGCTTATCACGGACAAATTTTTGTCCGTGATGCTGCATCTCGGCTTGACATCAACCGGTACGCTTCTTCTCGCCTGAGATCTCGGGCGAGACAGGCGAGATGAAACCAATACACGATATCTTCGTCCCAGGGTGGGATCTCGTATCGAGTCCTCCCATTACCGAGCTGACTCAGGCGATACGTAGCGGTATCGCCCTATACTTCAAACCGTGGGGAGGATCGCCTGGGCGAAAGGCAACAAGATGGTGGGTGAGGGGGAAAAGGCAGACGGGGGCGACAACTGGGTAAGGTTTCGATCGGGGGGAAAGGAAGAAAGGGTGGGATGTGGGCTGGTTGGGGAAGGTGTGGGCTTATTTGGGGGAGGAGTGGGCATCGGGGAGGTGGGAGATGGGTTGCAGGGGTGAGTGGGCTCGAGTGGATGGGGGTTTAGTTGGGGAGGAGGTGAGTTGGATGAGTAAGGGAGGGTGGGGTGGGCTTGCGAGAAGAGAGGGTGGAGAAACGAGGGGAAGATGGGTGGGAAGGGGGGCGACCAAAGGGGGGAGGGTCGGGTGGGCTGGTAGGCGAGAGGGGACTAGTGGGCCGAGGGAAAGGGGAGCAGGATGGGCTGGGCTGAATCGGCATGGGCCGAAACACAATGGGCCAAATCAAAGGGAGGGTGGGATGAGGAAGGCATGAAAAAGGTAGGGTTTGGGGGGAGGGGGGCAATCTGCGGCTACTAGGGGGGATTCGAGACCAAGACCTGGCATCAACACCATGTGCTGGGATGTGGAGAAGCGGACAGCACGGTGGGGAGGCGGTCTTCGAGACGGTCAAACACCTTGACTTTGAGGCAATTATCGGGGTTAGGAGCCACGCCGTCAAGCAAGCCACAACATGGAGGATCCAGGAGAGGCTGGCCCGGTGGTCAAAGATGCAAGTGCCGAGGCCAATTGACGCGGTGACGCCAATGAGGCGAACGCCGATCGGGATCCAGGTGACCTGGCATGGAGGGTTGAGCCGAAGGGTTGGCTTGCCGACGATGGAGATGTCGGTGCGGACAGAGTGGAGGGCGACACCGGCACGAACCGAGCCAAAGGTGACACCGGCTCGGAGCGGAAGGAAACCGATGCTTTCGACTTGGTCGAATGCTAATGCCACCTCGGCAAAAGCTGGCAGCGGAGGAGCGGCCAATCCGACAGGGGCCGCAACAGGGCCGAGGCACGACTGGGATGCTCGGAACAAATCGTTGGCAACTTGTGGTACCGGATAGCCTGAAAAAAGTCGGTGGACAACCCAATCTAGATGGTGGAAGGGGGTGCTAAACGGATGTCCAATTCCACGCAAAAACGATCTTTGCTTGGCCGGGCAAGCATGGTGGTGGGCAAATCCATGGCCAATAACGTACCGAAGGTGGAAGCAATAGGCCAAATTAAATCAAGATGAAAAAATTATAATGGGAGGTGAGGAAAAGTGATCCAAATGGGAGTTAAATATTCACTATTAGTGAGATCATCATCGAGCACTCAATGATAAATCCAATGAGGAAAAGAAAGAATGAAACATAAAGACTTAAAAAGGAGCGAATAGATTCTCTTCCAAATCAAAGCGAACCATGAGAATATTGGAGGCCTACAACAAAGTCGCCGGAAAAATGCTCATTATCAAAATAATTGCAAAGGTTTTGATGCTTTGGCCGGCTGAAAAAAAATTTCAACAGGGCTATGAAGGAATAATCATGAGCAGATTGAGTAAGATCGTCCTCCGGGAAAATAATGTCCAAAAAAACCATCTTTAACCAACAAGAAGCCTTCCGAAGCTAATTAATGTTACTTATCGTACAGTTATGGCCAGAGCTGTAGAGACTTGTTAGTATTCTTTAAATAAATAAATCACGTATTCAACTATCCAACTTGCTTCTTCACGTGAAAATCCCCCCCCCCCCCCCCCCCCCCCCCCCCCCCCCCAACCCTTTTTTTTAGTCTAATCAACAAAGCCCTTATTCAAAATGCTAACACCCATTTTTACATGACGATTTACATAAACCAGGCAACCAAATATGAACAAACATTACAACTTAAATTAAAATTCCCAGTTACTCTCTGAAAGTTTAATCAGTGACGGCATACCCAACTACTAATCCAAGCTCCATACCAAACCCCCCTAGATGAAATCCTGAAAACACTGCTTCCAACAAAGCTAAAAACCTAGAATCGATAGCGTTGTGAGGTTTGCATATTATTCTGTCTCCTTTTAAGCCGTAAAAACTCCTATCTACAGCTGTTTGCTTCAGCAGAAGATTACAGCTTTTAGACCAGAGGATTAATGAGAGCTACGAAAAGGGACAGAAGATTACCAGAAGAGGATGGGAATATGAGATTGAAGAAGATGAGTATCCCCACAAACTTACAACACGCCATCGACTAATTGTCCGTCGATTAATGTCGGACAACTTACAATCGACGCATAAAAACGGAAAACGAGTTGGTTCGTGGGCTTCTTCACGTTGACTAAAGTAAGTCCCGATGGCCGAAGTTGTGATCGAATTGGGCCTGCCACTTATGCGCTCTTTGTCCATTAATTCAAGATAGGGGCTTATTCCAACCCAAAATAATTTATGATTTTTCTATAATACTTGAAAACTATTAAAATTATTTTCTATAAATATATTATTTTTTTCCATTAGAACACTAGTAGTAGATATCATATATAAGTTTATTTTTTTATATTTAAGAAAAAAAAGTTAAAAAATCATAAAATCATTCCCAAAATAGATACCTTATATTTAACTTTCTCTATAGGATTTATATAGTATTTCCTAATGTATTGAGAAGCACTATTCACTTCATATAATTATTAAATTATACATAAAAAATTTCTCTCACCATTCTCCTTCTCGTTTTCCATAACATTCACTTTTATTTCATATTAAATTATAAAAAAAATATTATCAAATAAAAAATAATATAAAATATTATTTTAATGATATAGAAAGTGATTTAGGGAATCTATTATGGTGTATATTTATATAGGGAAGCAAAAAGTAATTTAAATCCGTAAATTTAAGGAAAATGATTGGGTGTCTAATGTTAGTGCTCTTATACAAACTAAACTTTTAAAAAATATTTAATCTTTTGAAAATTATTCTTTAGTATAGAAAAGAGGGTGAGAAATATTAAATTTAAAATAAATAACTATTTTAAATATATATATATATATATAATATGTTTTATTGACTAGGAATTAATTTTATATTAATCATTTTCGTTTACCTTAAATATATATATATTGGTATATAAAGTAAATTATTCGGTACTAATAGTCACGTTTCTCCATTGGTATCGAGCTGTCGATTGCAGGTGTGGTAGGGTAAGCGAGGATCCAAGGAGGTAAGTCCCGTGAAGCCAACGGACAAGCGTGAGGCGGTAAAACCTTAAGTTAAGCCAATGTATCGGCCTGACTTCGATCTTTATTCCATCAACGCCGCCATCTCAAAGTACCTACCCCTTTGTTCCACCCTTCACGTGACTAGTCGGATCCAGTCAGTTACTGTAACTATTTCCTTTTCTTTCTCTTCGCATGTTCAGTAAGCTATTTGTTCCAGTATGGATTCTCCTTCTTTTACTATAGATAAAATTTATTTACATAATGACTTTTACTCTGAGAAAAATAAAGAAAAACGTTTATGTTTTTTGAATATTTCTTCGATACTCGACACGACATCCAAGTAAAATATTATTCTCACCTTTTTGAACACCAAACCCAAATCCCTTTCTTTGACTGCTTTGAAAAATATTTTAATGAGCAACATTGGAACAAAATTATGGATTTTCCTTCCCTTCCATGTAGAAGAAAAAATCTCGGCTGAAGAAGACAATTCATATACTGAAAATTTACCTTCAACTTCTCAGACTAGTAAACCAGAAGAAGAAGAATCCTTCCCTACTCATAAAATTCATGTCCTCACCAACCAACAAGATATTTTTGTAAGTATTCTCCAACAGATTGAAGATCCGGTTCTTCATAAATAACTCTTCAATCAATTATTTTCCCAAAATACTATCTCTCATTTACCACCAATTTTCCCAAATGTTCCTCCAAACCATTATCAACCTTCAAATCCTGTTCCACCGTTACAAACTTTGCAATAAAAAGTCAAAATAATTAAAGAACAAATTCATCAGTTTAATAAACTAAAAGACCAACATTTTTTAGATTATACTTTACTACCAAAACGACCCTAATTATGATTCTATTTCACCCCTCCAACATATTATTTGTCAAAAATATTTTCTTAAAATAACAATCAAATTTTCTAAAAACTTTACTTTTGATACAATAGCACTTTTCGATACCGGTGCCGATTTCAATTGCATAAAAAGAAGGAATTATTCCTCGAAGATTCCAACAACCTTCAAACCAAACTCTTCTTGTGGCTAATAATCAACAACTTCCAATCAAATATAAAACCGAAGCTTCTATTATAAGTCAAAACATCCAAATAAAAATTATTTTTGTTTTACTTTCCGATATTCAACATATTTTATCTTAGGAACACTATTTATCCATCTAATTACTCCTTATACTATTCATCATGATCATATTTCTTCAAACTCGTTCTCTTCCAAACTTAATTTTCTATTCCTTGAACAATCACGCACGCGTACTCTAGATTTATTAACTACACAAAGTATTTTCAAAAAACGAAATACATAATACTATCAAAGGGAAAAAGGTTCATCTTTCTCATTTCACTCAATCTATTTTAAACCTCAAAATTGAAGAACAACTTTTGCAAAAATACAACTAAATCCAAAATCAATTCTTTTCAAAAACAAATCGAGCAAGAACTCTATTCGATCTTCCAAATGCTTTTTGGGATAGAAAACAACATATAGTCGATTTACCTTATGAAAAAGATTTTTCCGACAAAAATATCCCTACTAAAGCTCGATCTATACAAATGAACCAAGAACTTAAAAATTATTGTAGAAAAGAAATCCAAGATTTAGAATCCAAAGGTTTAATCCAAAAATCTAGGTCCCCCTGGTCTTGCACCGCTTTTTATGTTAACAAAAATCTTGAAATAGAAAGAGGCACACCTAGACTTGTTATTAATTACAAACCACTTAATAAAGCACTCCAGTGGATTCGTTACCCCATTCCAAATAAAAAAGATCTTTTACAAAAACTTTATTCTTCAAATATCTTTTCCAAATTTGATATGAAATCGGGATTTTGGCAAGTCCAAATCCATCCAAAAGATCGTTACAAAAGCGCTTTCATTGTTCCTTTTGGCCAATATGAATGGAAAGTGATGCCTTTCGGATTAAAAAAAATGCTCCATCTGAATTCCAAAGAATTATGAATGACATATTCAATCCATATTCTAATTTTTGTATTGTTTATATTGATGATGTATTAGTTTTCTCTTCCTCTATTGAACAACACTTTAAACATCTCAAAACATTCTTTCACGTTGTTAAATATAATGGCCTAGCTGTTTCCAAACCTAAAATCTCTTTTTCAAACCAAAGTTCGTTTTCTAGGACATTATATTTCAAATGGAATGATTACTCCAATTAAAAGAACCCTTGTTTTTGCCCATAAATTTTCGATAAAATATTAGACAAAACTCAACTTCAAAGATTTTTAGGTAGTTTAAATTATATTTTAGACTTTTGTCTAAACATTAATCACATTGCTAAACCCCTCCATGATATGCTAAAAAAAATCCTCTTCCATGGACAAGATGAACATACTAATATTATTAAACAAATAAAAACTCAAGTTAAAACTATCCCTTGTCTTCATATTGTCGATCCTAATCTTCCAAAAATCGTTAAACTGATACCTCTAATCTTGGTTATGGTGGTGTTCTAAAACAAACCATTAATAATCGTGAACAAATCATCCAATTTACTTTGGGTCATTGGAATGCATTCCAAAAGAATTATTCAATGGTCAAAAAAGAAATTCTTTCAATTGTTTTTTGTATTTCTAAATTCCAAAGTGACTTGTTAAATCAAAAGTTTCTTCTTCGCATTGATTGTCAATCGCCAAAGAAATATTACAAAAAGATGTCCAAAACCTTGCCTCCAAACAAATATTTGCTAGGTGGCAAGCTCTTCTTAGTATTTTTGACTTTGATATTGAATTTATTAAAGGTAGTAAGAATTATATTCTTGATTTTCTAACTCGTGAATTTTTACAAAGCAGGCCTTGACCCCGCCAGGCCCCGTTTCCATCTCTACCTTTCCATCAAATGAGGTGCAAAAAGAACAAAGGCAAAGAGGTCCAAGAATTTCCTGAAGGTGATCCACAACGACATTTTCTTTCATGGGCCTCCATTGTTGAAGGAGAAGAACAAGCACATGTTGAAGCCTCTCTATCCTCCTACATGGTCCAAGAATGGGTTCAAGCCCTATCAAAAAATCCCCAAATGTTCCAAATGTTCCAAAACCAGTTTCCTACCAAAAACCCCAAAGATAATCTTGTTCCAAAAAATCGAAGACCTTCTTGCCTTTTCCAAATACTTCTTCCCCCGTCCAACAAATTCCTTCATCTTCAAAAGGAAAAGATATTCTTTCCCTCCCATCAAAACCCACTCACACAGATATTTCTCAATTATCGTCACAAGTACTTATTTCCCAAACACCCTCCAGTTCACAAATTATATTATCCTCTTCCAAATACATTGACAAGTCAAATTACCAAAATATCTTTTCTGTTGAAAATGATATTAGTTATTCCTTTCCAAAAGATTATGCTTCAAAAATCTTTCCCCCAAATTACCATTTCAAACCCTTCAATCCCCTCAAAACCCAAACTTAGTATCGCTCTATCCTCGAATCCACAAGTTCTGCAATTTTCAAAGACTTTCACCAAAATAACAATCATCATTTTCCTGCATATTCAACATGTCGCATTAAAAGAATCCTTACCACCTCTACTTGGAACCAACCTCTCCATGCTCCCAAGAGCCTTCCAAATAATTCAAATTCCCCCCCTTCCTTACTATCATACTTTTAATTACCGGGATTATCAACAAGCCTGGTTTAATACTTTCTTTATCCAAAATCCCCAACAAAGCCATTCTTGGCTCTTCATTTTCCAACAAGAATTTTAACCTTTAACTATTCCATCCTAGTTCTCCCATTGGTGGTCTTGGTTCGGATCCATTTATGAAATCTTCCCTCCCCAAATCCTTGAATCCTTTTACCTTTTCAAATCCAAATACCGATTCCCGATAATTCACCTTTCACAAATCTCACCTACCATTTCTGCCGCACCTCCATGTCCCATGGGTCTACAAACTAGTATTATGCATTTCATGAATCACCTGAACAACCCCTCATGCTTGTTCGTAGGTTTAAAGTAAAATGCTGGAACTCTTATAATATTCCTACCCAACTCTCTAAACCTTCTATTCTTCAATGACTTTCCAAACAAACTCCACTCCCATTACCCGCATCCTCTAAACCTAATTTTCTTATACAAAAGGATTTTGCCTAAGCCTAGTTGGCACAGGCCCAATCAAGTAGAATATTTTTACATTATGCAAACATTACTCCAGTCCGGCAAACAATTATCTACTTCATCTAATGCAAATTCTTTTCCCGATGTTAATCTCGGTGACCCATAAAGAATCTAATACCATGTGTAGTTGGTTAGAATAATTACACCTCATTAGGTGCAAACGGTACCTAATGGGCCTTCATCAAATCCGTTAATCGCTATGGATTTGTGAAAAATCCAATATAGGCCCATTCTTAATGGCCTCCACAAATGAATCAAGACGTCTCTCCAAATAAGGCCCAATCACAGCGGCCCATTCAAATTTATCAGGCCCAATCCCAGTGGCCCAAAGCACTCATGACAAAACTCGTGTTGACACGGTCCAAAGTTTAGTTGGCTCCAGGGCCCTGGTGCAAACATAGGCCCAAAGCCCATTTCAAAGAGAAGCCCAAGACTCTACGGCTATTTTGCCGTCACGGCTCAGGAAAAGCCATTCCCCGAGGCCCATGACGCTCTAAGGTTTCATTTCATTGTTCATAGCCACGTGGCATTAAAAAAAAGTTAAAGTCAAATTCCTAAGTTACCCTTCCTTTTTTGGAAGTCTCCTCCTGTGCCTATATAAGGAGACTCCCCCTCCTTCCTTCATAAGCTTTCATTCTCCCAAGCATACAAACACTCTCTCCCTCTCCTCTCCCGAGAGCTTCTCTCTCCTCTCTCCTTCTTCGGCGAACCTTTCCTCCTCGTGAAGCTCTCCTCCTCCTCCTCCGGCGGACCTCTCCAGCGATGTTCTTCCTCCTTCTCCCCCCCTTCTTCTTAATTAAGTTTATTTTACGGGATGCTTGGTTGAAGCTCGAAGTTGTATTTTATTTTATTCCAAAGGTTAGTACAAAGGTTTGTATATGTATTTCAAAATTTGTTAATGAAATAAATTGTTCTTTTCTTACCTTATCTCTCTCTTCCCCCGATCCTTTTCTATATTTACGTACATACATATATATCATTGATATATATGTATATTAATATATAAAGTATATATTTACATATATATATACAACCCCATGACTATGTGCTTAGCTTTCAATCGTGGAGGATTTTAATTCTATATATATATATATATACGTATATGTATTATATATGCACCTGGTACGACCCCACGATTATGTGCCTAGTTTTTGGTCGTGGAGGTTTTTAATTTAATAAATATTGTTGTATCTTATTAGTCCCTTTCCCCTTTTCTTATTTTCTTTATACGCAGCCCAACAGGACATAATTATGTTTTGTCTCTATTAGTTTACTTTTACTTTACGTCGCTTTCTTCTTTTCTTAAGGTCTTTATGTGGGCTCCACTGACCATTATTGTTGCTTGACTTATTAGTTTACTTTTATTTATTAATGTTTTAAATTAGTATAAAGAAAACAAAATAAAAATTAAAAAAAATTAAAAAAGATATTGGTATATCGGCGAAACCAAGTAACCTCCTCCATTAGTGAGGGCACTCTGGTATAAACAACGCCACGTACCAATAATTAAAAATATTCGGTACTAATAGTCACGCTTCCATTCCGTTTCAATTGGTATCGAGCCTGTCGAAGCATGATTATTAGTACAAAATATTTTTAATTATTGGTACGTGGCATTGTTTATCGGTACCGAATATATATATATATATATATATATATATATATATATATATATATATAGTAACGTACCATTATGGTTTTAATTATTGGTACGCTTATATATAAGCGTGACTATATATATAAAGTATCGAATATGATACCTTCGTACCCCTGACGAAGGTCAAAATATCATGATCGACAGGTTTTACTGATATTGTGTGAACTCTTTACCACAAAACAATATGGAAAAAAACCTTTTCTATTTGGAGGAATACAATTACGAACACTAATGTAGCGTAATTGGATTTGAAATCGAATTGACTAGCATAATTTCATCTTTCTCGCAATGATATTTAAAAAAAATTATGGGCAGATGATATATTGCTCCACGTACGTCTGATTTTAAATTTGGTTAAGAAATATTTGACTAAAAAAATATTATTCTAGAAGTAAATGACGTTTTTGTCCACAAAGACGAAACTAGGCACTTTGAGGGGAAGAAGAGTGTTGAGACTCCGCAAGTGTATGGATTGCACAAGTAATAAAGTGAACCAGAGTTTGAATGTCGAATCCAATGAAAGGTTGAGAAAGGTTAAAGAATTGGTTGATTGAGTATTGATTTATGGTTTGTTTAATTAATATGCCACAATTACAAATTAAAGCAGGTAATGAAAATGGTTGTTGAAGACAAGGGTAAGAGTGGGATTAGGACTTCATTTGATACATTTAATGAAGAATATATTCTTGTTTGCTTAACTCATTTATTTTCTCTTTAATTCTAACACCTAACTTCAATATTGGAAACTAGCCCCACTCGGATGATTTAGTCACGTATTACCCTAGCTTAGGATGGGGTTGTATATGATGGAGTGGGCTCGATGTGGAGGAGTCGAGCCCCATAAAGGCTGATTATGGGATTTTTGAGGTGTGGTTAGGTGACCTTATGTGTAACTCATCTTTTGAGGGTGAAAAAATTTAAATAGCAATGTACTCATCAAACGGAGCGGTTTGATAAGCAATTGAGCCTAATTTGGAGTCGGAGCCCTCGAATGTATTTTTCATATTTTTCGGAATTGAATGACTGAAAGTATAAAAGGGAAGGGAAGAAGCCCAATCCCTCATTTCATTCACGTTCTTGTTTGCCTAGAGGAGAAAGAGAGAAGACAGAGAAAACAAATGAGGGAGTGGAATTTGGCAATCCGAGACTCCAATCAACTGTAATTGAGGTAAGGATTCGTACTCTATATCTTTCTCCACCTAATTATTATCATTTGGTAAATATTAAACCTCTTAATTGTGATAAATCGCATGACTTGGGATGCATATTGATGGAATGACTAATATGCGTGTTGGTTGTGGATCATGTGGTTTTATTACGTTTTGGGCCATAATAGGGTACTTAGTGTTGGGATAGTGCTATATAAAGCAATGTATAATCCTAATTACGTAAAGACTATTTATGATTAATTAAAATATATTTTATGTAAGTATTTATTAGATTGCATTCTTGTGCTTTCTTATATGGTTGAGCATCATAACATCTCATTACTTTTTAAAGTCTATTATTGGGTATTTGTGAGACACATACAATAGATTCACTAATTAGACTAAATATAAAATTGGTTCACAATCAGTGAATGGAGTTTGGGATGCTATATTCTGATAAGATTATGCTGCGGACTATTTCTATAGTGGGAGTGATCTAATCTAGGATCATTGTAAAGAGTTTATAAATAGTAGCACTAATATGTATTTATAGATATCAAATATGACCATGATAGAATAAGTTCTTAAACTATTCTTTGTTTCATTGTATAAGGAACTTTATATTTTATCGTTAGAAGATTTGTAGGTCCCAAAGTGAGTCTAAAGGGGGGGAGGTGAATAGACTTTCTTTGTGCGCGGAAGCTAGACCGTTTCTTTGGTATATGGTACTTCTAAGGATAACTATGATGGAAGTATTTATGGAGAAGATGACAGTAGTAATTTGAGTGACAATGTGAGTTATGAACTATCAGAAAAATCTAAGATGTAGTAAATGCTCCCTGTTCACAGATCTCAGTTGTGTAAGGAATGGTCCGTGATAGTTTTGATTTGTGGAAAACAACACTGAGGGTAGACTAGATAATCGTGCTAAATCTTGGGTGAACAAGAGTTTATGATGGATCACAAAGTTTGATCTTGATCTTGGTTCAACGCGGCGCACAACACTTGGAAGTTCTTTCTCTCTCTCTAAGTCTCTCTCTCTAGCGTTGGAACTTCTCACTGAATTCTGCAAAAGATCTATATCTTAATGTGTGTAAGAATCCTTTTTCTTGTATTCTGTGTATTCCACGCTTTTAGAGAAAGAGACTAACTCCACTTTTTGTCGTTTAGTGTGAGAGAGATATATATTTTAAGTTTAGATTGCCGTGCGCCTAGTTGTCCATCCAACAGATCGACTTCCCGCCATTGGATATGTAGGATGTCGGGGGATGGGTTGATCTGCTCCGATTTGCAGATCTGTTGCCCATCCTGCAGCTTGCATGTCCATACTTGGCAATCAATCTTGGCCGTTCATCCGTGGAAAGTGGTTGATTACAATTAATGCGGCATTAACTACACTCCAGTTGCTCGAGACGGTGCAAGTTTATTGTACAAACCCTAGCTGAAGATATCGCTAAGTGGATATGCTTAGGGTTCTAAGTATGCCTTGAAGGTGGGTGCCTCGTAGGTTTGATGACTCGAAGGTTTCAGTTAGAGCCTGTTGAGGTTGCGGAAGTTTTCTTCAGGCTTTACAGTGTTGATATCTGCGAGTCTATGACTCACATATCTTCGAGTCTCCAAGGCTAGAGTTCGAGTTAGATTAAGTCTGTTGTGTCACTCTATTAATTGTAAGTTTGCGACTCTGTGAGTTTACGACTCTACGAGTCTGCGACTATCCTAACGGCTCTTAGAGTGACTTCTTCGAAGTACGCCTAATCTACCCGTTGTTACAGACTGCGAGTCTACGACCTTAGCTCTGCGGGTCTACGACCTTCGGGTTTCTCACTTATTTTACTTGACTAAGAGGCTCTTTGACTCTGCGAGTCTTCGACCTTGCATTTCTTCCTTAGCCTTTCGCATTTGCTCATGTACTAAGTTTCTGTATTCAACGAGTCTTCGACTCTACGGCTACGACCCTTCAGCTATTACTTTCTACCTTCATGATCTTCGAGTTTGTGATGTGTCTGACCAGTTCCTTAAATTACCTGTATCCCTTGAGTCTATGACTCTATGACTTTCGAGTTACGTTTCATTTTAGTTGGTCAGCTTTTTTTGGCTTTGACTCTTCGATCTTCTACCTATGAGTCTGCGAGTCCTATTTTCTTAACAATGTTCTAAGGTTCCACTCTACGACCCTCGAGTCTATGAGTCTACTTTTCGTTCTGTTAATTGACTTAGGCACTCTTAGGGACTCTACGGTTCTACAAGCTTCGAGTCTTCAAGTCATTTAAAGTTGGTTCTTGTTCTTTAGAATTCTTTGACTCTACGAGTCTTTGAATTTATTTACGCTGCGGTAACTCTCTCTTTTTCGCACTTCGACTCTACGACCTTCGACCATGGATCTACGCGCAGCGTGTTCTATCATATTTTTACTTTGAGTCTCTAGACCCTACGAGTCTACGAGCCTACGAGCCTCTCGCCAATATGTCTTGTGACAAGTCTATTTCTACGAACGTCGACTCTTCGACCCTACGACCTTCGGATCTTCGAGTCTCTAGACTTAGTCTATATTTTGGCAGCTTCATCAAATCCTATATTTCTAACATGATTGATTTATGAATTGATCTTAATCTAGATCGTTTGATTAACTCATGTCTATATTTATATCTTTTGACTTAATAGGTCACTCATTGGAGAATTAATGGTAACACATGGATAAAAATATAATTGAAGAGGTTGAATAGAATCTATTGATATCTGTCTCTAATTATGAATATCATAGTTGATGATCATATCACATGACAATCGATTATATCAATTGTCATGCCCCGGATTTCTGATCCTGAGAAACCAGGTTAGTGAATCCCTATACCCACACCTGAAGGAACAAGGGGTTGGTGATAACAAGCAAGAAAGGGACCTTAGCACGGGTACCGTCCCTAATCCATACCACACATATAGCATACGAACATAGAAATCTCATTTCAACCCATAGTATAAACATGCATACATATATGTTCTTTCCCCCCAAGGGATTACAACTATTGTTTCCATGATCCTATTGGTTTTCATTGTTGTCAATATTATGTAGAAGCGGGTGGTCGCTGGGTCGAAGATTAGTACTGGATTGGATAACTTCGTAGAGTGATCTCTTTGAGTGAGCTCGTTGAGGGAGTCTAACCATGTACCTAAGAATGTCGAAGATCTGGGTCGAAGACTCGTAGATTATTGGGTCGAAGATCAGATGACTCGAAGATGTAAAGTCAAAGATCATCAGACCAACAAGCTCGAAGTACTACTAAAGGTACACAAGGTCGCAGACTCGTAGATCCATAGGGTCAAAGATTTGAAGACCCACAGTGTAGAGTAGCGTCTCAGAGACTCGAAGACTTGCAGGCTCAAAGACCCATCAAGTGTAGAGTGGCAAGATCGTGAGTCGAAGCTCGCAGGGTCGAAGATTAGTAGACTCATTGCCGAGATACGTTGATGTGAATAGATGATTAGCCAAGGTAGAATCGTTGTTGTCACCGACTCGAAACCTGGAGACTCGTAGAGTTTAAATGGTCGTAGAGAGAAACGCCGGTTGAGCACTGGTTCTAACCTAGCTTTGAAGCCAGAGAGTAGAAGAATTGGAAGAACAATTCTCAAGGTTCGAAGACTCAAACTCGAAGATTCGTAGCTGAAGTCTCAGAGGTAGCTTGTGAAGTAACAGCGAAGCACGAGGCACATATATCTATGAGGCTGTGGCTAGTCGAAGAAGCAAAATGCATCGAAGGCCGCATTTAAGTAAGTTTGTTAGAAATATAGGATTTGATGAAGCTGCCAAAATACGGTCTAAGTCCTGGAGATCGAAGATCTAAAGGTCGTAGGGTCGAAAAGTCGAGTTCGTAGAAATAGACCGTCACAGGACATATTGGTGAGAGACTCGTAGACTCGTAAGGTCCGGAGACTCAAAGTAAAAATATGACAAAACACGCTGCGACTCGTAGATCCAAGGTCGAAGGTCGTAGAGTCGAAGTGCGAAAAAAAGAGAGTTACCGCAAGTGTAAATAAATTCGAAACTCGCAGAGTCAAAGAATTCTAAAGAACAGTAACCAACTTTAAATGACTCGAAGACTCGAAGCCCGTAGAACTGTAGAGTCCCTAAGAGTGCCTAAGTCAATTAACAGAACAAAAAGTAGACTCATAGACTCTAGGGTCGTAGAGTGGAACCTTAGAACACTGTTAAGAAAATAGGACTTGCAGACTCGTAGGTAGAAGATCGAAAAGTTGAAGCCAAAAAGACTGACCAACTAAAATGAAACTGTAACTCGAGACTCGTAGAGTCGTAGACTCAAGGGATACAGGTAATTTAAGGAACTTGTCAGACACATCACAGACTCGAAGATCATGAAGGCATAAAGTAATTGTTGAAAATATAGGATTTGATGAAGCTGCCAAAATATAGTCTAAGCCTGGAGACTCGAAGAACCGAAGGTCGTAGGGTCGAAGAGTCGAAATTCGTAGCAGTGAAACTGTCATAGGACGTATTGACAAGAGACTCATAGACTCGTAGAGTCTAGAGACTCAAGGCGAAATAGTGACAGAACATTGCGACTCGTAGATCCAGGGTCGAAGGTCGTAGAGTCATAGTATGGAAAAGAGAGTGTTACGTAAGTATCAATAAGCTCGGAGACTCGTAGAGTCGAAGAAGTGTTAAGAACATGAACAAAGCTAAATGACTCGTAGAGTCCCCATAAATACTTAAGTCAATTAACAGAACTTCAATTGTCACTAGACTCGAAGACTCGTAGAGTCCTAGGGTTGAAACCTTCGAACACTGTTAAGAAAATAAGACTCGTAGACTCGTAAATCAAAAGTCGCAGAGTCGAAGCCTTTGAACAGTGTAAAGAAAACTGGACTCGTAGACTCGTAGGTTGAAGGTCAAAGAGTCGATGCTATAAAGACCTGGTAAACAATTGAAACTGTAACTCAAGGGTCATAGAGTCGTAGACTCGTAGACTCAAGGGACGATCACTATAAAGAAATTGCCAACACTTCCGGACTCGGAGATCGATGACGGAAAGTTATAGCTAAAGGGTCGTAGCTATACAGGAACTTAGTTTATGAGCCTCTGAAATACTAAGGAAGAAAAGTGAAGTTGAAGACTCGTAAAGTCAAAGATTTTCAGACCACTTAGTCAAATATAGTAAACTGAGAGACCCGAAGGTCGTAGACCCGCAGAACTAGAGTCGTAGACTCGTAGCTACAATAACAAGTTGATTAGCTGAACTCGAAGAAGTCACTCTAAGCACCATTCGAAGAGTCGCAGACTCGTAGAGTCATAGACTCAGAGTCGTAAACTTCGTTAATAGAGTGACACAAAAGACTAATCCAACCTAAACTCGGCCTCGGAGACTCGAAGATATGAGTCGTAGACTCGCAGAAACGCAAGAAAGCCTGAAGCAAACTTTCGCCACTTTCAACAGGTTTTAACCGAAATCTTCGAGTCACCGAACCTACGAGGCAAACTTACAACCCTAAACACAACCACTTAGCGATATTAACGATATTGTCGACTAGGGTTTGTACAAAGAAGTCTCAAGGCCGTCCCGAGCGGTTGAGCGCATTAATGACACATTAATTGCTGCCAACTACCATCGATGGATGAACGGCCAAGATCGACTACATGCCAAATACGCAGTATGGGCATCCGATCTACAAATCAAAGCAGATCAACCCATCCCGACATTCCGCATTTTCGGTGGCGGGAAGTCGATCTGTCGGGATGGACATCATGGCGCACAAGCACTTTAATCTTAAAAATATATCTCTCACGTACTTAACGACAAAATCAAGAGTTTAACCTCTCTCTCAAAAGAAGGAAACACACGAACACAAGAAATTGGTTCGATGGACTTAGTGAAAAATAATCCTTGGCGGAACTAAGAAGATAACGTTTTCCAACACAAGAAAGAGAGAGACTTGGAGAAAAAATTGTAAAGTGTCTTGCGCTACGGTGAATCAAGAACAAGAGAATAATCCATCTCGATTATTCAAGAATCTTTTGTTCATCAAAGATCTAGCACTTCCATTAAGTCTAATCTCTATGTTGTTTTCCACACATCGATCTATCATAAACCATCACTTTCATAATCGAGATCTATGGAGAAAAGAGCATTTACTCTCTTCTCGCCTTACCTGATAGTTCATCATCACTCACGTTATCGCCCACAAAACTCCTGTCATCTTCTCCATAAATACTTCCATCATAGTGATCAGTAGAGGAATCCAAAACCAGCTAACTGCCCTAGCTTCCGCAAACGAAGAAAGTCTATTCACCCCCCCCCCCTCTAGACTCACTTTGGGACCTACAATTGGTATCAGAGCAAGTTCTACAACTCTGTAGAGATCCCTATTGGCCAACATGGATTCCAGCAGTGCAGCTCTAGCTCCCGAGCAAACTCCAGTTCCTATTGAGGAACTTGAAGCCAGTCGTGTTCTAGAGGAAGGAGCGACTGGAGACCAGGAGCAGGAAGAACCGAGTACCAACAGCAATAAGAAAGAACAAGAAGACTTCTATGATGTTTTGCCTGGCTCATCCTCCTAAGTACCTATGTGCACACCCGCGCTTTTCCAAATGGAAATTGAGAATGAGAGCACACCTAGACATGCTCGACACCTATCTCTGGGGAAACGATAAAGAATGGACCTTTCACACCAAAGAGTATGTAGAGAGGTCGGCTAATGACGAAAGACCCAGACGGTTGGTCTAAGGTGGAGCAGAGGAAAGTAAAGCTCGGCTTCAAGGCAAA
The DNA here is from genome assembly GCA_023512835.1 of Taxillus chinensis. Classification (NCBI taxonomy): domain Eukaryota; kingdom Viridiplantae; phylum Streptophyta; class Magnoliopsida; order Santalales; family Loranthaceae; genus Taxillus; species Taxillus chinensis. Next base: position 41,372,493 of record CM042092.1, on the reverse strand, counting down.
AACCATACTTTTCTCTCGCACTCGATGATGACATGTTCACGGATGTGCAAGATCTTGAGACCGCTAAAGAGGTATGGGATAAGCTCTGTCTCATCTACGAAGGAGATGAGCAAATTCAGGACAACAAGATCTCCATGCTCAAACAAGAGTATGAAGCCTTCAGATGTGAACCGAAAGAGTCATTGGATAGTATCTACAAACGGTTCGCCGGTTTGATTCAACGGATGAAGACTTATAACATTGAGATCTCTTAAAAGGACAAAAATGACAAATTTCGAGATCTCTACCCTTGAGATCGCTGATAAAGACATCAGCCATCCGTCATCGAAGGAATGGAAGACTTGTGCCTTGGAAGCATTATACGGGAATCTCAAAACGTTCGAAATGCAAAAGGAAGAACTTGAGGCATTTGAGAATCCTTCCAAGAAAAAGGAGAAGTCTGTTGCCTTTAAGGCCCTGGCCGAGCCACGGGAACCGTCTTCGAAGAGGAAGAAGATGAAGCTGATGAACTTGGCTCGAGATAGTGCCTCGGATGAAGAAGTGGCATTTCGATCAAGAAACCGCCGAGGAGAAGGGGGAACTACGGAAGGAAAGCAAGGCGGTCTTCCTCATCTTTCTCTAAGGGAAAAGATAAGGACAAGTTGCAATGTTATCACCGCAACAAGCCCGGCCATTTCGCCGCCGATCGTTATAAGTCAAGAGGGAGAAAAAGGAGGCAGTGAGCGAAGAAGAAGACCAAAGGCTCCTCAAGCGAAAAGGATGACAAGAGGAAGAAGGCTCTTGTCACCAACAAGTTTAATAGTAAAACCGAGGAGGAAGAGGAGTCATCTCGATGAGGAGAAGAAGGAAAAAGGTCTCATCTGTTTCATGGCTGACCATTCACCTCCCCTCAAGGTAAGAACTTATGAACGACTCTACATAGAATATGAAGATACCTATAGAGCTCTTAAAGAAATGGAGGAACAATTTCTTCCTATGAAAGATGACAAAGAAAGATACTATTCTAAACGGAACGGCTTTCATGTGAATATAGAGATTCTATAGATGATTATGAAAGAACAGAGAGAAGATTAAGGGCTGAAGTAAGTGAGATGAGAAGCACACACGATGATCTTTTGGACAAAGCTGGTCAACTAAAAATAGCTAATAAAGACATCGATAGGCTTGAAAAGGAACTAGCTGAAACCAAAGCAGAACTGGAAAAGGAAAGACAAATCCGTCAAAAGTGGCAAGACTCTGCTGAGATTGCAGCCCACTTTAGGACTACTCCAGATGTTAAAAGTCTAGCCTTAGGTCTAGGTTTCTCTGAAGACCAAATAGCCAAGGCCTAGACTTACCCCTGCTCGAGAACAAGTGTCTTGTGGCTTTATTCCTGCCTGGCAGTGTGCTCGTTGAGTGTGGAAAGGAGGTACAAATGGCTGTTGCTAGTTCACCTAAACAAGTAACACCTGAACTCAAAGACCTGAGTACTGTTGCATCTCAGGACAGTGATGCAGTAGTTGCTAAGAAAGAACTGAAAGCTGAACCTTCAGTCAACTTGTCCTCTACATCCCAATACAAGGGTAAGGGTGTAGTTATCTCAGAGACAAAACCAAGTAGACACACTACAAAATTTGAGACGGTTCATCCAAAGAAGGCTGCCGCCTCTCGCCCTAAGTTTGTCTCTCGAAGAAAAAGTTAAGCACGGTCTAGGATATGTGAGAAAACCTAGGAAACCTCTTAACACTCCAAAGAAACCCTTGAGACAGAATGTTCAACCTCAACATGTAACGTGCCCTATCGGTGCAGATTCTACCCCGAGTATCTTATGAAGGAGATTGCCACAGGAATCAGGGGTAAACCTTAAACAATCTCAATGTTACTAAAAATGCGCGGCAACAAGCATCTCCGATAGGAAGAAACTCTCCAGGCACACACAAAGCCACCCATTCAAAAGACTTAAAGACCAAGCCTGTGAAGAAAAGCCGTTAAACTTGTGCCTATTAATAGGGATGGCAACGGGCGGGTCGGGACCGGGTAGTGGGTGACCCGAGCCTGCCCGGATGAGTTCGGGGTGGGGCGGGCGGGACAAACCCAAGGCGGCAGTTAGGGCGGTCACGGGTCGGGGCGGGTCGGGGCGGGTATTTAAAGGTAAAACTATTAAAAAATCTGTTAAAATGTCGGGTCGGGCGGGCGGCCAAGGCCCGTGACCGCCCGTTATCTCATCGGGGCGGGCGGGCGGGGAAAAAGAGCCCGGGTCGGGGCGGGTCGGGCGAGGCGGGCCGAATTGCCATCCCTACCTATTAAAGCTACCAAAGATAACAATAAGAAAGGAAAATATACTAAAAATCTAAAGATCAACCCCGCAAATGAATCCTATCAAGGATCACCAAGATTAGCATGGAAAGTTAAATCTGCCCCTTCTTATTGGAAACCTAAATTGTCAATCGTAGCTTTCACTTACCCAAAGCCCAATCTTAATTGGGCCCCCAAGACTTAGTTACTCGTTGTGCAGAAGAACAGTGAAGTCGAAAGCAACCACCGAAAACAAAAGATTAATTCCAACCAGTGGTATCTTGATAGTGCTCGTTTGCGTGCACATGACAGATGATGTAGCTCTATTGAATGAGGTAAGAGAGGTTGCGGCTTCATCTGTCACTTGGGACAACAAAAAGGGTAAGATTGTTGGTAAGGGTACTCTCTCTAATGGTTCTATGTCCATTCGAATGTATCTATTGTTCAAGGTCTTAAACATAACCTGTTGAGCATAAGTCAATTGTGTGACAAGGGTTATGAAGTTTTGTTCACTAAACACACCTGCACAGTTATGGACCCTGTCTCCAAAGAGGTGAAACTAAATGGGCATAGACAAGGTAATGTCTACAAGTTGGTCTTTGGTAATGCTCAATCTCGATGAACCAATTTGTTTTCTGTCCAAAGCTTCACCGACATTAGTTGGTTGTGGCATAAGAGATTTGGCCATTTAAACTTCAAGACTATGTCTAAACTGGCATCTCTGGACTTGGTTGAGTACCCAAACATGTTTATGAGAAAGGACACCCGTGTAGGGATTGTCAGTGGGTAAGCAGGTTAAACATTCTTTTAAGAGTGTAGATAAAACCTCAATCACACAACCACTCGAACTTCTGCACATGGACCTATGTGGACCAATAAATGTGTCTTCCCTATCTGGTGCACGATACTTTCTTGCAGTAGTAGATGACTATACCAGATACACATGGGTCATGTTTCTCAAAAACAAAACTGAAACATTTGAGAATCTTGTTGAACTCTTCAATCGGGTCACAAATGTTAAGAGTCTCTCTATTAAGTACATTCGTAGCGATCATGGCAAGGAATTTGAATTTTCTGATATGTTAGAGTTTTGTACTAAACATGGTATCCAACATAATTTCTCAGCACCAAGAACTCCACAACAAAATGGAGTAGCTGAAAGAAAGAATCGAACATTAGTTGAAGCAGCTAGAACCATGTTAACAGGAGCTCAGTTCCCAAAATCCCTATGGGTCAAGTCATGTTGCCACTGCTTGTTATGTACAAAACAGAACTCTAATTAACAAACGAGCCATGAAAACACCCTATGAGTTATGGAAGGGAAGGAGACCAAACATTGGTCACCTAAGGATCTTCGGGTGTACTTGCTACATTCTGAACAATGACAAGGATTACTTGAACAAGTTTGATGCCAAATCAGATGATGGATATCTTGTTGGATATTCCATGACTAGCAAGGCTTATCGTGTATTTAATAAAAGAACCAAAGTTGTTGAAGAGTCTATTCATGTTTCTTTTGATGAGACTAACCATGGAATGCAGAAAGGAGACACAAATGTAAATGAAGTGTAGGACACTGTCATTATAGAAGACCAAGACACAGATAATCCCACTACAACAAAGACAAGGGAAGATGCACCCGAACCTGATGAACACAGAGCTGAACCGGTTGCTGAGGAACCAAGTCAAAAATCAGCAGAAAACCATGAATTTAACATTCAACCTGTTCAGACTCAGCCACTTTTATCAGCCCAAGAACCTGACATTGAGCAATTGGGCATCCATCATGAAGAAAGAGAAGACCTTCCAAAGACAAGAAGAAGGTTAAAGGACCACCCTTCTGAACTGATAATTGGAGATCCAGCTGCACGAGTTAAAACAAGGGCTACCACACTTCATGAAAATCTGTATATGTGCTTCCTATCACAAGTGGAGCCAAAATTAGTTGACGATGCAGTTCAGGATCACCATTGGATTGATGCAATGCAAGAAGAATTAAATCAATTCAAAAGACAGAAAGTATGGGAGTTGGTCAACAGGCCCAGATCACAGCAAGTCATTGGCGTGAAATGGATTTTCAGAAACAAACTTGATGCTGATGGTGTTGTAATCGAAACAAGGCTAGACCGGTTGCAAAAGGATACAGACAAAAAGAAGGAATCGACTATGATGAAACCTTTGCACCAGTTGCTTGATCTGGAGGCCATTCGCATGTTCTTAGCATATGCAAGATTCAAGGACTTCAAAGTTTATCGGATGGATGTCAAGAGTGCTTTCTTGAATGGAGACCTCCAAGAAGAAGTCTATGTTGAACAACCTCCCAGATTTCTAGAGCCAAACCAAGAGCACAAGGTATACAAAACCGAAAAAGGCTCTTTATGGACTAAAATAAGCTCCCGGAGCGTGGTATGAAACATTGTCGAGTTTCGATCAAAAATAAGTTCGAAAAGGTAAAATTGACCCCACACTGTTTCTCAAGGAAGGAAAAGGATCACCCTTGATAGTCCAAATCTATGTGGATGACATCATATTCGGATCAAGGGACAAAAAGCAATGTGAAGACTTCTCTCATCTAATGAAAAGTGAATATGAAATGAGTATGATGGGAGAACTCTCATTCTTCCTTGGATTGGAGGTCAAGCAATTAGAGGATGAGATCTTTATTAGTCAAACCAAATATACAAAGGAGATTCTGAAGAAGTTTGAGATGACCGATGTGACACACATGGAAACTCCCATTCCTACAAACGCCAAACCTGGATATGGATGAAGCGGGGAAGGAGGTGGATATCTCGGAATACAAAAACATGATTGGATCCTTGTCGTATCCGACAGCAAGCGGACTTGACATAATGTTTGCAACATGTATCCGTGCGGATACCAAGCTAATCCCAAGGAATCCCACTTGTCACATGTCAAGAGGATCATGCGGTATCTGAAGGGAACTGAGAATTTGGGACTATGGTATCCAAAAGAGTCTGATTTCAAATTGAGAGGATATTCAGATGCAGACTTTGCCGGATGCAGGATTGATAGAAAGAGCACAAATGGAACATGCCAAATTTTAGGCAACAGACTTGTATCCTGGTTTAGCAAGAAACAATTCGGTTTCAACCTCCACAATTGAAGTTGAATATGTTCTTGTAGGAAGTTGTTGTGCTCAATTGCTTTGGATGGCCAGTCAACTATCGGATTATGGGTTTGACCTAAAGGCCGTTCCTTTGTATTGTGACAATACAAGCGCTATTGCAATTTCCAACAATCCCGTTATGCATCCCAAAACCAAGCACATTGAGGTCAGACATCACTTCATACGTGATCATGTGCTAAAGAAAGACATTTCTCTGAAGTATTTATCCACTGATGATCAGCTTGCCGACATATTCACCAAACCACTGCAAGAAGCCAGGTTCAATGAACTTTTGACAAAACTTGGCATGTTAGATTTAAATTCATAAGTCTCACGGCATTTCTTGTGTTTCATTTATACCTAATTACCTATGCATGAACATAAGTATGACACCGTTAATTACCGTCTATGTCTCCATGAAAATTAGTAATGGCTAAGTGTGATTCATGCATATCTACATGGGAAAGTGAGAAATCACATGGATGAAACTTGCCACCTTGAACCTGGTTTAAGTATTTTGTGCAACTTGTTATGAATCCCCAAGTCTTGAGTGAAATGAGTGCAATTTCCATTATGTTAAACTAAATGATATTCCCATTACTAGTCATTTTATTCGAGTGAATATCACCTGTGTGGTATTGCTTTCATTAACTAGCAGAACCGTTGTATCTCATGGTACTTGTTGGCTTGCACGGAAAGGATCCTCAATGATTTAATGCTCAAAGGATGACTAAGATCGTAGTATTTGAGAATCATAAAAAGCCTATTACTTAAGAAGAGCCACTACCTTTCACTAGAAAAAGGCATGGTGAAAAAGGCAAAAGCTAGACAATAGATTGATTGCCTATCTTAGGGGGAGTCCTCACTATTCTCCGATTGTGTCTCTGTTAGAGTAATAGCTGGAGGTAAAATTGTATGATCATGTGATTCAAAAAGAGATTGCGTTGAGCTCTGTCCTTGTAAAAAGGCTCATGAATAAGTGCCGAAAGTTGGTGCTCTACAAAAGCAAAGAGACAACTCACGCAGACAATCGTAATGATCAATCTCCAAACTCTACCTATCTTTGTGTTGTAAATTAGACAAGGATAGAGTGTGTGTTCCGATTCTTAATAGGGCCATCTTGTCTCTCAAGTCATCTATGCTGAATTGAAAATCATTGTTGGATTAAGGTTGTGGTAAGATTCGGTTGACCATGAGCTTACCAAACGGTGTAATTCTAGTTCCTGAATCAAACTCACATGCTGATCCGAGAGTGAGAGGGTGAGGCCTCCACCGAGTGAGTTTTGCTAAATATGTGAGGAGACTCGGAATTCATGACCGGGTTGTTATAATTGATAAATCATGGTTTACTGGTTGCTGTGTTAACATAGTGATCATCTTCTCACACAAGATGTAGTGTGATGAAGTACTTAGTCATTTCTAAGGTAAATGGAGAGTTGAATGCTAGTGATGCAGTAGGCATACATGTAAACCAGGCATTACGGATGAAAGAAATCAAGTTCTGGATATGTAATTTCAATTCCACTCACAACACCGTTCATCATGAATAATATGATGTGAATTGTCATATGCATCTCATGTGTGTTGTTAAATGTTGAAAAGTCCAGGAAAAATCCACCGCTCGTCGAATTCGCAATCGACCTTGAAGCAAACCGCATCGAAGAACTGGGGATCGAAGACTGCTGCTTCGAAGCCTCGAGGGTTGTAGCCTCGAAGCATCCTAATGCAGCTTCGTAGAGTCGTAGTCCAAAGTATCGAAGCGAGACGGAGTTTGTCACTTACTATTCAAGCATCGCAGACACGTCAGCACGTCCATCGTGCACTTAAAATGGGAGTTACACCGACTTAAGGGGTGATGTGGATTCATTGCTTGAATATTCCATCGGGTGGGTCTAAATAATCAAATGACGGATTAGAGAAAAGAACGCGGACCATGAAGACGAACCGACAGAGTGAGTGACTTCTATGATACACTTCTCAACTCACATATAAGTCATCGATAGAGACAGAGCTCAAAGGTAAGTTCGTCGTTTTCAAACTCAAACCCTAACCCTAGAACTCTCTCTTTCTCTCTCTCTTCGATTTTGTCTCTTTCTCTCTTTCTCTCTCCCCCGACCAACTTCAAACCTTACAATATCTCTCTATGAGTGTCTCTTTCTCTCTCTACAAGCTCAATGGCAGGACCAAGCTCATCGATGGCCGACGACATACGCAACATCGTCCTGGGATTCATCATCGACTCCGACCGGGAAGCCATAGGCGACACCAAAGTTAGCTGGCCGGACGAGTTTAAAAACCGCCTCGATTAAACCGGTATTGCATCCATCTGCTCAGGGGTGCAAGACTTATCGATAGAAGATGTCTCGGAATTGTACGAGACCATGGCATTTCTTTGGAGACAACCTGGTGGGAACCGTACACGGAGTGGAGGTTCGTATCTCTGCCGAAACAATCCGAGATGCACTTCTACTCCCAAAAGGTACCTTTGATCCTCTTCTTAGTCTTTCCAGGAGAAGAGTGTAAGTCCTTTCTTGGGTACTCCAATCCCGGAAAGCAAGGTCGGGGAGCCCTGAAGATGGGTTTTTCCGGTCAGGCATCGACGACTCTTATAGTCACAGGACGGTCCTCTTCGTGTAAAAGACGGCTCATGACTCGCAAGTCATGAGCAGATGAAGATCATGTGCGGTGTTCTACAGGGAAGACGAGTAGGCCGGGGAACACAGACACACTCCATGATCAAAAGCAAGAAGGGACACTTTGGACTTCTTCTCACTAAAGTCCTTAGGTTTTCGCACCCTAACGTATTCCGCAACAGGCCCTCGGTGCCACTACCGACCAAATACATATTTAAAAGTATTTATGAGGATGGTCGGCTGGAGATCAAGTCGATGAGGAGGACTGAGTTAAGTGCAAGAAGTTGTGCAGAGAGACATCGCTACTCAGACGAGCCCCAGCTCGCATACCACGATAGCCGGTTCGTGTCTCACGGACTTCTAGGGGCTCCCCTGCAACCGCCGCAACAAGACATATAACCGAAGTGGTGGAGAACATTGCCGAACTCATCTCCCCACCGATTCCGCACCTGAGGAGACCCCTACCGTTGAGCAGCCCAAGGATACTGCAGAAGTAAGAGAACCCGCAGGTTGGAGGGCAAACACCAAGACAGGAGACCCCAAGAGGATAGGGGTACTACACCCGTACTCATTGTTGAGCACCCTTGGGGAGTCCGAGCTAGAAGAGTTTTATATGGAATATGCCAAGGCTCATATGACCCTCGCTCGATCTACGAAAAGCATGGATCGCTTTTGGTAAACAGATGGTAGATAGAGACCATCCGATTAATTGGTTAGTTGAGCAGGGTCTTGTAAGTAGAGACCCAGTGGAAGCCGTATCAATGGTTACCCCATCTCCCATCATGGTGGACTCACCTGTCACAACTACTCCACATGATGCCGAGGTGGTAGGCATTGTGGTAGAAGAGGTAGCGAAGAAGAAGACACTCCCGATCTTGCGACCGGTGACTCCGATGGCGGATCTGTCCCACAAGTTCGTGAGACTGTGGAAGGGATTGCGATGGCCACACCATCCGTACATGTCGTTCCTCAGGTGGCCACTCAGGTGAGTGAAGAGTTTGCAGCCAATATTCCAATGGCTATTCCGATACCAGCTGCGTCCCACTCACGTTCTCTGATGGGTGAAGAAGCGGATCTTCCTGGCCAGCAAGGTCATTGAGAAACTAATCTCCTCCGGCATCCTTAAGACATTAGTTTCTCAAGCCTTTGAAGAACGACCGGCTACTATGGAGTCCAACATGGGAGAGGTACGAATGCAAGTTGAATCATCGGACCGTACCCTCGATAAGGTGCAGAAGAAGTGACATCACTCACAAGTGCGGCCACAGATGGATTTAGACATCTGGAGGAGCACTGTGAAGACCTCAAGGGAGCTTACCAGAGACAATACAAAGGACTCGGTACAACTTTGGGAGCTATTCTGTCCGAATGTCATCGTCTTGCCAGTGGTGAAATATCTCTAACTGTCAAAAACACACTCCCACAGCCATCAGACCGACCTGCACCTGAACCAGTCAATACTCCACAACCAGCCGTCCCTTCTCCGAGTCACTCACCACCTCAATGTACTGCCACTTACATGCGGGGGAGAAAGCGCGCACACGTAACCACCGTTATCTCGGATTTCGATGATGATGATGATGTTCCCATTGCAACCCGCATGAAGAAGTAACCGGTTGCTCCTCGCCAACCATCCTCTTCCACTCGCCCAGGCCCCTCAACTTCACATCCAAGTACGGCCGAGTACACCATGCCTCGCTTCACCTACCAAACCAATCGCTACCACTACCGACCAACCATTAGCCCCACCTTGCATTGTAACTACTAGAGGCACCTCAGTGAACCGGTCGCATTCAACACTTATATTCCTGGGGATACCACTGCGAGGACCTGCAGCCTATGAAGCCTTCTTCACTGGACTTGATCTTTGTTGACTACTCCATGACGGTGAAGAAATGGATAACATTGAGATGACCTAGTTCATCTTCACCCGAAGTCCTTTCTCGAGAAACTACCTCTCCACATTCGCAGAGATACCAGGGTGGAACTCTGTTTGCCAATCATGCGGCTTAGTCGCTCGAGGATTCAGCAATGATCGAGATTATACAGGGTCGCCGATATGCAAACTCCTTCCGTCCCTGGAATGAGGTAGATCATGTGCTTATTCCCTACTTGTCCACATCCCCGCATTGTTTTCTTCTCGACATTGATTTCAAGAACCAACGGATCGTCATCTTCGACTCCAAACCTAGTACCTTACTACTCCATCGGTGTGAACAACTGCGTGAATTCAATCGCACTCTCACCTGTGTCATGCGGGGGTATTCGCATGGGTGTGGTGGTTATCATCTCTCCAAACCGATGGACATCACGCGAGTCAAGCAAGGCGTTCATGCTCGAGGATGATGCTCACAGCTGCGGCTTTTATGTTTGCCATTACATCCGCATCCCGACTACCAATGGGTCCCAGCTCTCGTGCCTGAATTCGATCGTGTGAGCAGTCGAGCGGCCTCGTTACACTTGACTCCTGCTCAACTCCTACGCAAGCAAGCTGCTGTTTTTCTATTTATACAAAGTGTTTTGTACTTTGAATTTATCCCATAACTGTCCTGTACTCTAATTCCCTATACACTGCATTTCTTGCTTTTCACTTTTTCGTGTACTTATCGTTTATTCGTTATCTTTTCGTCTGTCCTTGCTATGCTGCCCGTTGTTCGTGCTTCCTTTCCTTGCTCCCATACGGTTTATGTTCTGGTGCTTGTTCCTCACCCCGGAAAGGGGGAGTATTTCTCGGGGGGAGCAAGCTCATAGGGGGAGTTACCTCCGACAGGAGCCGCCTAACGCAGCTTTCATGCCTATAAAGGAGAGAAGTGTGTCTCTTTGAACTTGTTGAACTCCATCAAATTCTTTATATGCAAAGACATCCACCGATTAACCTAAAATTGCCCATCAAATTCGTAGTCTCGGACCTTCATGTATTTACCTGTTGTCGGCTTACATTAAATAGGGGGAGATTGTTGGAAATATAGGATTTGATGAAGTCGCCAAAATATAGTCTAAGTCTGGAGACTCGAAGAACCAAAGGTCGTAGGGTCGAAGAGTCGAAATTCGCAGAAGGGCGTCAATAGACGTATTGACAAGAGACTCGTAGACTCGTAGAGTCCTGGAGACTTAAGGCAAACAGGATGATGGAACATTGCGACTCGTAGATCTAGGGTCGAAGGCCGTAGAGTCATAGTACGGAAAAGAGAGTGTTACTCGTAAGTATCAATAAGCTCGGAGACTCGTAGAGTCGAAGAAGTGTTAAGAACCGTAACCAAAGCTAAATGACTCGTAGACTCGTAGAGTCCCCATAAATACTTAAGTCAATTAACAGAACTTCAATTGTCACTAGACTTGAAGACTCGTAGAGTCGTAGGATCGAAACCTTCGAGCACGGTTAAGAAAATAGGACTCGTAGACTCGTAGATCGAAAGTCGCAGAGTCGAAGCCTTCGAACAAGTGTAAAGAAAACCGGACTCGTAGACTCATAGGTTGAAGGTCAAAGAGTCGATGCTATAAAGATCGGCAAACAAATGAAATCGTTACTCAAGGGTCGTAGAGTCGTAGACTCATAGACTCAAGGGACATTCACTATAGAGAAATTGCCAACACTTCTAGACTCGGAGATCGATGACGGAAAGTTGTAGCTACGGGGTCGTAGCTATACAGAACTCGGTTATGAGCCTCGAAATACTAAGAAAGAAAAGCGAAGTTGAAGACTCGTAGAGTCGAAGATTTTCGGACCACTTAGTCAAATATAGTAAACCGAGAGACCCAAAGATCGTAGACCCGCAGAACTAGAGTCGTAGACTCGTAGCTACAATAACAGGTTGATTAGCTGAACTCGAAGAAGTCACTCTAAGCGCCATTCGAAGAGTCACAGACTCGTAGAGTCATAGACTCACGTAGTCGTAGACTTCGATTAATAGAGTGACACAAAAGACTAATCCAACCTAAACTCTGGCCTCGGGGACTCGAAGATATGAGTCGTAGACTCGCAGAAACGCGGTAAAGCCTGAAGCAAACTCTCGCCACTTTCAACAAGTTCTAACAGAAATCTTCGAGTCACCGAACCTATGAGGCATCTACCTCCGAGGCAAACTTACAACCCTAAACACAACCACTTAGCGATATTAACAATATTGTCAGCTAGGGTTTGTACAGCAAGTCTGCGCCGTCCCGAGCAGTTGTGTCACGCCCCCAAATTCCAGGGAACCCGGAACTAGGAACATGACTTCCCCTTGCCCGCACCCGAAAGGTCAAGGGGTTGGTGGCTAGCACCAATAGAGACTACACCGCGGGTGCTGTCTCAAATATGCAACCCTGTACGATCATACATTAAGGGTAATCCTGTACTTTCCCATACATCATCATGCATACAATAAGTCAAATGGTCATACAGACATCACATCACAAACAGTATGCAAATATAACTGTCCACGGACCCATGTCCGGGATACAAACATAATACAATATACAATACAGGATACAGGACTGTATCATACATCAGAGTAGTGGGCGTCCTCCTGGAAGAAAGTCCTCCACTAGTCTTTTGGGTCACACCTGAAAAAGGTAAACAACAAGTAGGGGTGAGCGACAAGCTCAGTAGGTGACCCCAACACTCCACATCATGCAGACATACAAGTCTATACTACATGCTCTGTGTACTCGTGCACTGTGTAGTGTGCACAATCAACAGGACTCAGCCTGCAAACAAACATCAAGACTCAGCCTGCCTATACAGGACAACTTGTCCACGATCCTCCATGGGATCCCAGCTCAGGGCACTCAGCCCAAGCTCCACGAGCTCAACGGCTCAACTCAGGCCTTAGCCTGTCCACAGCATAATATGCCCGGCCACAGTCGCCACACAGGCCTGCCATCGGTGCATATGCCTGCCACGTCAACCACATAGCACCATCAGTGCATCCCGGTGAGAACCCAAATAAGTCACGGAGTCCATGCCCCAATACCTCACACCAACATACTAACATTAGTATGGCATGTCATTCTCAACATTTCCTTTGGAGCTGTGCGCGCCTTCACAAGTAAATCTTAACCCTTGATTTATGAAGGAAGTACCCATAGCAGACTATTTCCTTGAAATTAAAAGTCCCGGCATTGGGTTCCCATATCATAAATAAGATAATCTGATTTTTGGGGATTTTCCCGAAATGTCTAACCCCACTTTCCAAAAATTCACCACTACGAACTTTTGGGTTTTTCCGAGATTTTACACTAAATCCCAATTTTCACATTTTGAAAGAGCGGGAATTAATTTTTCTAGTATTTTTCTTTGAATCCAAATGGGGGGTATTTTGTTATTTACATTGTAACTTAATACTTAAATGTGGAGAGGCATAATGGTTTACAATGTAAATGTCCAATGCAGTGCAGTTGCACTACTGCGGAACACTGTTGCGGATTGAAGCTGCGGATCACTGCTGCGGATTTGATGCTACGGATTTGATGCTGCGGAGTGATGCTACGGACTGATGCTACTGATCCGGACTACTCCTCTGGACTACTGATCCGGACTAACTCCTCCGGATTACTGATCCGGACTAACTCCTCTGGACTACTGATCCGTACTACTCCTCCGGACTACTGATCCGGACTAACTACTCCGGACTACTGATCCGGACTAACTCCTCCGGACTACTGATCCGGACTAACTACTCGGACTACGATCCGGACTAACTCCTCCTGGACTACGATCCGGACTAACTCCTCCGGACCTCTGATCCGGACTAACTACCCTCCGGACTACTAATCCGGACTAACTAAGTTGCTCGACTACGAACTTCGACCTGCGGTTCGCCCAGGTACTTGTTCATCATCGTTTTTGGCTGTCTTCTTCGTGGAAGCAACCCAGTGACCCCCGAGACGCTCATAAACACATGTTTTACGCAATAAACCGCAATATTTACCTCAAAACGCGTCCTAAACGCCTCTAATCCGCACGATAATAGCAGAAATACACACAAATCATATATTCATCTAGATCTAAATCTAGACCTCCATGGTCGACTTCTCAACCCTCATAAAATACACACTCATACAACCACAGATCACATATTCAAAGATAGGATCGAGATAAGACGATTAAGGACACCTACCTGGAAGATTATTTGCGATCCACGAGCTCCAATCGCCCCAAAATCGCCAAGAAAGCTCTTCACGCTCTTCACCTTCTCTCTCTCTCTCTCTCTCTCTTGCTCAAACATGCACGTACCAATAATTGGAAATTAAAGAGATAAGGCAGTTCTTAATTATATATGTACTTGTTGCCAATAATTGGCCTCCCAAGCAATAATTGACCCGAACGCAATAATTGACCTCCCGAGGTCACGAACTCCAAATTGAGTCAAATTATCGTCAAAATGCTCGAAATGACGAGCACAACACTGCTCGATATTATTACACCCAAAAAGCGCCCAAACGCAAAGTCAACCAATAAACCCCAAAAAGTCAACAATCGGTCAAACGGGGCCCCGACTCAAATCGGGCCCAAGTACAATCAAAATGCTCACATCGACGGCTACACTACCGTCCGGATAGTTACATTCCCATAGAATGACTATCTCTCAAAACTACCCAAATACGAGTCTTTACATTCACCCCACCTTAGGACTTTTCGTCCTCGAAAATAAAACATATGCCCAAGTGACATAGCAAAATCCAAGCTCAAGCACCGCACAACAACAAGACACAAAATATGATCATCAACATGATCACCAACCACACAGTGCAATGTAACTCACAACAAGCCAAAAAGGCTCACACGATGCCAGGATGCCAACAATCAACAAGCTACACAATATCTCAAACAACATATGCAAAACAAATGCATAAAACATAACTCATACCTCAGGGAAGGTCCTCACATCCTCCCCACCTCAAGATTGATCGTCCTCGAACGTCTCAGGATGAAGAACCCGCATCTGGCTCTCTTTCTCCCAAGTCTGCTCCTCCATGCCTCGGTGTCACCATAACACCCGAACTAGTGGGATCGTCTTGCCCCGCAAGCACTGGTCCCCTTGTCCCAAAAATCCGTGCCGGCATCTCAACAACGGCACCATCATCGCCCAAGTCTATCTCGCGATAGTCCAACACATGAGAAGGATCCGGGTGATACCGTCGCAACCGAGACACATGAAACACATCATGTACTCGCGCTAACTCCGGTGGCAAGGCTAATTGATAAGCCACTGTGCCCACAGTGGCAATAATCTCAAACGGTCCCACAAAACGAGGGGAGAGTTTGGATCCACGTCCAAACCTCCGATGCCCTCGACGTGGTGAAACCCGCAAAAATACACGGTCCCCCACCTCAAACTACAAAGGTCGACGCCTCTGGTCCGCGTAGGACTTTCGCCTACTACTGCGCTCGTTAACATGCGCCGTCGAATTAGTCGCACTATCTCTCGTGGTCTCTCGAACCATATCGGGACCGAGAACCGCTGTCCCCTCCCGTCTGTGCCCAACACAAGGGTGATCTACAAGGCCGCCCATACGGCGCCTCATATGGAGCCATCCCAATCGTGGCTCGATAACTGTTGTTGTAAGAGAACTCTACCAAAGGAAGGTGAGTCTCCCAACAACCTCCAAAATCAAGGACACAGGCACGCAACATATCCTCGAGCGTCTGAATCGTCCGCTCTGACTGACCATTCGTCTGCGGGTGAAAGGCTGTACTGAGGTTCACCCTAGTACCCAAGGCTCGCGTAACCCGTCTCCAAAACCGAGAGGTGAACCTTGCTTCCCGATCAGATACAATAGACAATGGGACTCCATGCAACCGCACAATAACATCAATATACCTCTGTCCCAAAGTCCTCACCTGGGTCTGTCTCTCGAATCGGAATAAAATGTCTTGATTTGGTCAACCGGTCGACAACTACCCATATCATGTCGTGTCCCCTGGAACGAGGAAGTCCAGGAACAAAATCCATGGTCACGTGGTCCCATTTCCACTCGCACCTGGCAATGATCGCAACTCACCTGCTGATCTCGGGTGCTCGCTGACTTGACCTGACAGGTCAAACACCTCCTCACAAAATCAGCAACGGCCTTCTTCAGGCCTGGCCACCAAAATCGCCTCCTCACGGCATGGTACATCTTGGTCCCACCAGGATGTACGCCTAACCTCGACCGGTGAAATTCCCGAAGAACCTCCTCCCGAAGAGAAGTGGGAACTATCAGGCGACCCCTATACCTCAATATATGCTCAGCATCCTCAGCCAATCGAAGATGTCCGCCCCGGTCGAATCCGTCTTCGATGACCTCACAATCAATGTCCCCCAGTGATCCTCTATAATTCTATGCCGCAACTCAGGGATGCGACAATAACACCGAGGGTCCCTCGTCCCCACCTGGTCACCATCTCGCAACCTCATCATCGCCAACTGACCCATCATCTCCCATTCTTTAATGGCACAATGGGCCACCATGGCCCCCGCTCTTCCTACTCGGAGCATCTCGCCACCACATTACCCTTCTGGGGGTATACATCATATCAAACCAAAGCTGCTGCAGTACTCCACCCACCGTCTCCGCCTAAGGTTCAGGTCTCATTGAGAGAAGATATATCGCAAGCTCTTGTGGTCCGTATACACCACAAATTTCTCCCCCAAGGAGATAATGCCTTGACTCTTTAAAGCAAAGATCACCGCAGCCTAACTCCAAATCATGCGTGGGATAGTTCGCTCATGTGGTCTCAACCGCCTAGACCCATAAGCAATCACCTGCCGAGTCCGCATCGGCACACAACCAAGCCCCACCCTGGAAGCATCACAATACACCTCGAAAGGCACACCCTCCCTGTGGAAGAATCAAGATAGGTGCCGAGGTCAATCGTGCCTTCAACTCCATGAAAGCACTCTCACACGCATCGGACCAAACAAAAGGAACTCCTTTCCTGGTCGGGTGTATCATAGGAGATGCCAACCTGGAAAAATCCTCCACGAACCTCCGATAATAGCCTGCCAAACCAAGGAAGCTACGAATCTCAAACACATTCGTGGGCCTCTTCCACGACATAACCGCCTCGATCTTCTCAGGATCCACCGTGATACCCTCCGAAGATACCACATGCCCCAAGAAGTGCACCTGTTGCAACCGAAGTCACATTTCGTGAATTTCGCGTACAACCGGTGCTCCCGCAAGGTCCGCAACACAACCTGCAAATGCTCCTCATGCTCCCTCTTGGGTTGAATAGACCAAAATATCGTCGATGAACACCACAACGAACATATCTAAATATGGAGCAAATACCTGGTTCATCAATCCCATAAACATCGCTGGAGCATTCATGAGCCCAAACGGCATCACAAGCCACTCATAGTGCCCATAATGACAATCGAATGCGGTCTTAGGGATATTTGCCTCCCTAACCCTCAAGCGATGGTATCCGGATCTTAAGTCCATCTTGGAAAACCATCTCGCACCTCGAAACCGATCGAACATGTCATCAATCCTCGGCAATGGATACTGTTCTTCACAATCACCTGGTTCGGCTTTCGGTAGTCTATATCGACCGAAGTGAACCATCCGCCTTCTTGGCGAACAACACCTGGAGCGCCCCACGTTGAGCTACTCCGCCCGATAAAGCCTCGCGCCAATAGGTCATCTATCTGTCTCTTGAGCTCTCTAAGCTCTATCGGTGCCATCCTGTAGGCCGCTAACCTGATCGGTGTTGTCCCTGGCAACAACTCGATCGAAAACTCTACCTCCCTCACGGGTGGCAAACCGACCAAGTCCTCGGGAAACAAATCCGGAACCGATCTACAATGGGTGGCAAAACAGCCTTCCCCTCTCTCCTCCTGTCAACCAACGTCAAGTGGCTAACTGGTGGGTCACATCACCCCACCCATGCCTCAAAGGTCCCAACTTGCATGCCTCCTCGGTCCACTCACCCACAAAGACACCCCGCGTGCCCTCTCGGGTGTGAGGAACGTCACACGCCGTCGAAAACAATCAATCTTGGCCTCCACGGAGACCAACCAATCCATACCCAGGATAACATCAAAATCATCTAACTCCATGATATACAAATCACACAAAAGTTAACACCCCCAAGTGTTACACGACAAGCAACGAGATACTCTCAAGTATCACAAGTCCACCCAAAGGTGAAGCAACCATCGAGACCGACTAAACTGTCTCCTGGTCTAACTCTAACCCAATCACCGTAGCATACGAAATAAAAGAATGGGTAGCACCAGTATCAATCAAAACTGAACAGATAGTATGAGAAATGATAATGGTACCTCTCACCACTGAAGGTCCTGCTCCTGCCTCGTCCACTGGTGGAACCTCGCCTCTCTCGCCGGTAAGGGCAAAAGTCCTCCCTCGTGGTCCACCGCCACTAGCCTGGCCCATTGGGGCCTTGCCCCGCTGATCAACATGACCCTGTGCCTCCCGCCGAGGTCGCCGCACCGCAGTCGCATCTGCGTGCTCGTGCCGACGGCACCGACCTCGAGACGGAGCCCCACTCCTCTGTCCCTGCTCTCTCGGACGAGGGCCTACACTGCTGGTCGAGCTAAGGGTAACACATTCCCTAGCTCCATGCCCTACTTTCCCGCATCGGAAACAGGTCATCTTTTTCCTTGGGCAGTCTCTCGAGACATGCCCGGTCAAACCACAACTCCAACAGGTACCTGGCCTCCTGCTGGCTGAACTCTCACGGGGTCCCACGGCCTGATCGGAAACCCTCTCGCACCTGCCTCCTCTCAGGCCGAGTAGCATCGCTATCCCCACTCGCCTCTTCTTGCTCGGACTGGCCGAACCGCTCGGCCTCCGGGCTCTCGCCGATCTTGACCTCGCTCAATAATGAGCGCCTTGTCGACCGCCTCCCCGATAGCTGGTCAATCGCATCGGTTCCAGTGTCTTTTCAAAGATGGCCTCAAGCCCTGAATGAAGTCCTGCGTCTTCCGACCTTCCTTTTCCCAAGCCTCAAGAGCAAACCGCCCTAAATCTGTGAAGGCTTGCACATACTCACCCACCATCTGCCCACCCTACTGAAGCTCACAATACTCCCTCCGTCGGGCATCTGTATCGAGCCGGGAAAATACTCCCCAAAGAAGCGCTCAACAAACTCTCTCCAAGCTCATCTCGATCGCCATGGACAGCTCTAGTGGATTCCCACCACCTGCGTGGGATACCCAACAGATAGTGTGTCGCCACGCGCACTCTCTCCCTCATCTGGCACCCCGATCATATCAAAGATATCCTCTGTCCACCTAATCTAGTCCTCGGCTACTTCGGGCCGCGAACC
The DNA here is from genome assembly GCA_023512835.1 of Taxillus chinensis. NCBI lineage: Eukaryota > Viridiplantae > Streptophyta > Magnoliopsida > Santalales > Loranthaceae > Taxillus > Taxillus chinensis. The sequence goes on along the minus strand of CM042092.1, from coordinate 41,353,196 downwards.
ATCCTCAAAAGTCTTGGGTGCATGTTTCAAAAACGTGCGGCCCAGTCCCTCCTCGTCGTCTGGCTTTATCATGACCTCCTCTGGTGCACATCCCGCACCACCCTCGCCTCGTCGCTGAGGCCGTGGTGGCCGCCGAGGCCGCCGTTGCCTCTTTAGCTCATCCACCTCTCTAGCCATATCCCTCATCGAGCCCTGCATACCCCGCATGGCCTCCTGGCAACCGAATCAACACCTGCGTCAAATCAGGTCCCACAACGGGAGCCGATGACCTGGCTGCGGGCTCGCCGCCCCTGGTGCCCCGACTCTATCGTGGGCTCCTCTGCCGGACCCTGGCCTCGGACAACCCTCCTCGGTGGTGCCATCACACGGCTACAATAACAAACAATCAATACTAAGATCGCTAGCATAAACAACCATCAAAGGCACATTCGACTCGTAGGTTCTCACCACACGACCTGTAGGTCCATACCATGCATATAGCATCGTGTCACCCCCTCGGGGTACACACAATCAAGTCCTGGCTCTCACGGCCACGTGCCATCCCTGGCACCAAATGCAATCATATCACAAACAAAGAAAATCTAGTGCCCCATATGCACACAATCATACCACTAGAAATGCACCCCATGTATGCTCCAAGGATGATCTAACCGACACCAAAATAACCTAGAACACATGTAAGGACCGCGTTGATCAGGCGCCCTCGCTACGTTTTCCAAGTCACATGGAATCAATTAACCACCCCTCACTAACCTAGGTCCACTAGACCATGCTCGATACCAACTTGTCACACCCCCAAATTCCAGGGAACCCGGAACTAGGAACATGACTTCCCCTTGCCCGCACTCGAAAGGTCAAGGGGTTGGTGGCTAACACCAATAGAGACTACACCTGGGTCTTTGTCTCAAATATGCAACCCTATACAATCATACATCAAGGGTAATCCTGTACTTTCCCATACATCATCATGCATACAATAAGTCAAACGGTCATACGGACATCACATCACAAACAAGTATGCAAATATAATCGTCCACGGACCCATGTCCGGGATACAAACATAATACAATACACAATACAGGATACGATCGTATCATACATCGAGTAGTGGGCGTCCTCCTGGAAGAAAGTCCTCCACTAGTCTCGGGTCACACTTGAAAAAGGTAAACAACAAGTAGGGGTGAGCGACAAGCTCGTAGGTGACCCCAACACTCCACATCATGCGGACATACAAGTCTATACTATATGCTCGTGTACTCGTGCACTGTGTAGTGTGCACAATCAACAGACTCGGCCTGCAAACAAACATCAGGACTCGGCCTTGCTATACAGACAACTTGTCCACGATCCTCCATGGGATCCCGGCTCGGGGGCAATCAGCCCTAGCTCCACGAGCTCAACGGCTCAACTCAGGCCTTAGCCTTGTCCACGCCGTAATATGTCCTGGCCACGTCGCCACACAGGCCCGCCATCGGTGCATATGCCGCCACGTCAACCACATAGCACCATCGGTGCATCCCGGTGAGAACCCAAATAAGTCACGGAGTCCATGCCCCAATACCTCACACCAACATACCAACATTAGTATGGCATGTCATTCTCAACATTTCCTTTGGAACCGGAGCGGTCTTCACAAGTAAATCCTCAACCCTTGATTTATGAAGGAAGTACCCTAATAGCCTATTTCCTTGAAATTAAAAGTCCCGGCATTGGGTTCCCATATCATAAATAAGATAATCTGAGTTTTGGGGATTTTTCCTGAAATGTCTAACCCCACTTTCCAAAAATTCACCACTACGAACTTTTGGGTTTTTCCGAGATTTTACACTAAATCCCAATTTTCACATTTTGAAAGAGTGGGAATTAATTTTTCTAGTATTTTTCTTTGAATCCAAATGGGGGGTATTTTGTTATTTACATTGTAACTTAATACTTAAATGTGGAGAGGCATAATGGTTTACAATGTAAATGTCCAGTGCAGTGCAGTTGCACTGCTGCGGAACACTGTTGCGGATTGAAGTTGCGGATCACTGCTGCGAATTTGATGCTACGGATTTGATGCTGCGGAGCGATGCTACGGACTGATGCTACTGATCCGGACTACTCCTCCGGACTACTGATCCGGACTAACTCCTCCGGATTATTGATTCGGACTAACTCCTCCCAGGACAACTGATCCGTACTACTCCTCTGGACTACTGATCCGGACTAACTACTCGGACTACCGATCCGGACTAACTCCTCCGAACTACTGATCCGGACTAACTACTTCGGACTACCGATCCTGGACTAACTCCTCTGGACTACTGATCCGGACTAACTCCTCCGGGACTCCGATCCGGACTAACTACTCGGACTACGATCCGGACTAACTAAGGCTGCGACTACGAAGGCTGCGACTACGAACTTCGACCCTAGGTTTGCCCAAGGTAATGTTCATCATCGTTTTTGGCCTGTTCTTCATTTGGAAGCAACTCGGTGACCCCCAGACGCTCATAAACACATGTTTTACGTAATAAATCGCAATATTTACCTCAAAACGCGTCCTAAACGCCTCTAATCCGCACGATAACGGTAAAAATACACACAAATCATATATTCATCTAGATCTAAATCTAGACCTCCATGGTTGACTTCTCAACCCTCATAAAATACACACTCATACAACCACAGATCACATATTCAAAGATAGGATCAAGATAAGACAGTTAAGGACACCTAACCTGGAAGATTATTTGCGATCCACGAGCTCCAATCGCCCCAAAATTGCCAAGAAAGCTCTTCACGCTCTTCACCTTCTCTCTCCCTCTCTCTCTCTCTCTCTCTTGCTCAAACATGCACGTACCAATAATTGGAAATTAAAGAGATAAGGCAGTTCTTAATTATATATATATCGTTGCCAATAATTGGCCTCCTAGCAATAATTGACCCGAACGTAACAATTGACCTCCCGAGGTCACGAACTCCAAATTGAGTCAAATTCTTGTCAAAAACGCTTGAAATAACGAGCACAACACCGTTCAGGATATTATTACACCCAAAAGACCGCCCAAACGCAAAGTCAACCAATAAACCCCGAAAAGTCAACAATCGGGTCAAATGGGGCCCCGACTCGAAATCGGGCCCAAGTACGATCAAAATGCTCACATCGACGGCTACATTATTATCCAGGATAGTTACATTCCCATAGAATGACTATCTCTCAAAACTACCCAAATATGAGTCCTTACAAGTTGAGCATATTAATGACACATTAATTGCCGCCAACTACCATCCACGGATGAACGGCCAAGATCGATCGCATGTCAAATACACGGTATGGGCATCCGATCTGCAAATTAAAGCAGATCAACCCATCCCCCGACATTCCGCATTTTCGGTGGCGGGAAGTCGATCTGTCGGGATGGACATCATGGCGCACAAGCACTTTAATCTTAAAAATATATCTCTCACGCACTTAATGACAAAATCAATAGTTTAACTTCTCTCTCAAAAGAAGGAAACACACAGAACACAAGAAATTGGTTTGACAGGACTTAGTGAAAAATAATCCTTGGCGGAACTAAGAAGATAAGGTTTTCCAACACAAGAAAAGAGAGACTTGGAGAAAAATTGTAAAGTCTTGTGCGCCGTGGTGAATCAAGAACAAGAGAGTAATCCATCCGATTATTCAAGAATCTTTTGTTCATCAAAGATCTAGCACTTCCATTAAGTCTAATCTCTGTGTTATTTTCCACACATCGATCTATCATAAACCATCACTCTCATAATCGAGATTTATGGAGAAAAGAGCATTTACTCTCTTCTCGGTTTTGTCTAATAGTTCATCATCACTCATGTTATCGTCCACAAAACTCCTGTCATCTTCTCCATAAATACTTCCATCATAGTGATCGTAGAGGAATCCAAAACCAGCTAACGCCTAACTTCCGCAAACAAAGAAAGTCTATTCACCCCCCCCCTCTAGGCTCACTTTGGGACCTACAGTGATAGCTGAAGGGTCGTAGTCATAGAGTCGAAGACTCATAGAATACGAAAACTCAATACATGAGCAAATGCGAAAGGCTAAGGAAGAAATGTAAAGTCTAAGACTCGTAGAGTCGAAGGTTTTCAAGGTCGAAGACTCACGAGTCGAAGAGCCTCTTAGTCAAGTAAAATAAGCCGAGAAACCCGAAGATCGTATACCCGTAGAGCTAAGGTCGTAGACTCAAGAGTCGTAACAATGGGTAGATTAGGCGAACTTCAAAAAAGTCACTCTAAGAGCCATTAGGATAGTCGCAGACTCACAGAGCCGCAGACTTACAGTTAATAGAGTGACACAACAGACTTAATCTAACTCGAACTCTAGCCTCGGAGACTCGAAGATATGTGAGTCGTAGACTCGCAGATTTTAATACTGTAAAACCTAAAGTAAACTTCCACAACCTCAACAGGCTCTAACTGAAACCTTAGAGTTATCAAACCTATGAGGCACCCACCTCCAAGGCATACTTAAAACCCTAAGCATATTCACTTAGCGATATCTTCAGCTAGGGTTTGTACAGTAAGTTTGCGCCGTCTCGAGCATTTGGAGTGCAGTTAATGCCGCATTAATTGCAATCAACCACTTTCCATGGATGAACGGCCAAGATCGACTATGCAAGTATGGGCATGCAACTGTGCAGCATGGGCAACAGATTTGCAAATCAGAGCAGATCAACCTATCCCCTGACATCCCGCATATCCAGTGGCGGGAAGTCAGTCTGTCGGATGGACAACTAGGCGCACAACAATCTAAACTTAAAATATATATCTCTCTCACACTTAACGATAAAAAGTGGAGTTAGTCGCTTTCTCTGAAAGCGTGGAATACACAGAATACAAGAAAAAAAAGATTCTTATACACATTAAGATATAGATCTTTTGCAGAATTCAGTGAGAAGTTCCAACACTAGAGAGAGAGACTTAGAGAGAGAAAAAGAACTTCCAAGTGTTGTGCGCCGCATTGAACCAAGATCAAGATCAAACTTTGTGATCCATCATAAACTTTTGTTCACCCAAGATTTAACACGATTATCTAGTCTACCCTCAGTGTTGTTTTCCACAAATCAAAACTATCACGGGCCATCTTTTATACAACTGAGATCTGTGAACAAGGAGCATTTACTACATCTTAGGTTTGTCTGATAGTTCATAACTCACATTATCGCTCAAATTACTACTGTCATCTTCTCCATAAATACTTCCAGCATAGTTATCCTTAGAAGTAACACATACCAGCAAACAGTCTAGCTTTCATGCACGAAGAAAGTCTATTCACCCCCCCTTTAGACTCATTTTGGGACCTACAATTGGTATCAGAGCAGTTCTACAACTCCGTAGAGATCCCTAAATGGCTGACATGGATTCCAGTAGTGCAGCTCCAGCTCTTATTGAGGAAGTTGAAGCCAGTCGTGTGCCAGAAGAAGGAAGAACCGAGTACCAGTAGCAACAAGAAAGAACAAGAAAACTTCTACGACGTCCTGCCTGGCTCATCCTCCCAGGTTTCTATGTGCACACCCACACGCTTCTCTAAATGGAAAGCGAGAATGAGAGCACACCTCGACATGCTTGACACCTATCTCTGGGAAACAATAAAGAATGGGCCTTTCACCCCAAAGAGTATGCAAAGAGGCCGGTTGATAACGAAAGACCCCGGGCAATTGGTCTAAGGTGGAGCAAAGGAAAGTAAAACTTGGCTTTAAGGCAAAAGCCATGCTTTTCTCTGCACTCGATGATGACATGTTCACGGATGTGCAAGACTTAGAGACAGCGAAGGAGGTATGGGACAAGCTATGTCTCATCTATGAAGGAGATGAACAGATTCAGGACAACAAGATATCCATGCTCAAATAGGAGTATGAAGCATTCAAATGTGAACCGAAGGAGTCACTTGACGTATCTATAAAAGGTTCATAGGTCTGATTCAATGGATGAAGACTTACAATGTTGAGATCTCTCTGGAAGGACAAGAATGACAAATTTTCGAGATCTCTACCCTTGAGATCGGCGATAAAGACATCGGCCATCCGTCAGTGAAGGAATGGAAAACCTATGCCTTGAAAGGATTATACGGGGACCTCAAGACGTTTGAAATGCAAAAGGAAGAACTTGAGGCATTTGAGAATCCTTCCAAGAAAAAGGAGAAGTCTGTTGCCTTTAAGGCGGTTGCTGAACAAAGGGAACCATCTTTAGAAGAAGAAGAAGACGAAGCTGAAGAACTTCTTTCAGATAATGCCTCAGATGAAGAGGTGGCACTTCTGATCAAGAAACTACTAAAGAGAAGGGGGAACTACAGGAGGAACGCAAGGTAGTCATCCTCATCTTTCTCTAAGGGAAAAGATAAAGAGAAGTTGTAATATTACCACTGCAACCGGCCCGGCCACTTCGCTGCTGACTATTACAAGCTGAAGAGGGAGAAAAAGGAGGGAGCTAAACAAAAGAAGAATACCAAAGGCTCCTCAAGCAGAAAGGATGACAAGAAGAAGAAGGCTCTCATCACCAACAAGTTTAACTATGAAACTGAAGGGGAAGAAGAATCATCTGATAAGGAGAAGAAGGAAAAAGGTCTCATCTGCTTCATGGCTGACCATTCACCTCCCCTCATGGTAAGAACTTATGAACAGCTCTATATTGAATATGAAGATACCTATAGAGCTCTTAAAGAAATAGAGGAACAATTTCTTCCTATGAAAGCTGATAAAGAAAGATATTATTCTAAACTGGAAAGGCTTTCATGTGAATATAGAGACTCTGTAGATGACTATTGTCATCACCGGATTTCATCCGGGAGAGATACCGCTTTTGGAGTGCGGTTCCCCCAACCTTCATCCGAATGGTGATGAAAAATACGGAGTCACCACCAACCATTTTTGGGGTGCGGTCGGTGACCTAAAAGGAAATTATCTATGGTGTTGGGGATGGGCTCGGGAGTTAGTTACGCATGGGGAAGGGCTAACACCCCCACGACGCCCTTTCGGTACCTATCCTAGGAGTTTGAAGGTTTCTTAACTTGTTTTAACTGTTTGACTAATTTCAAAGTGATGTTCAATTTGTATATAGTCTAAAGGTCTCCCCCTTTTATGTTCCTAAGTTATTTATTGAAGGGACGTTAAATCCAATTTACCCTATGCATCTAAAAGAAGTCCTAATGATTTTATTTGTCCAATTTTTATTTCTACATCCTTTAAAAAATTAAATCCAATTTAATCGTAAACCTCTAAAGGAGATCTTATGATTTGTTCTAAGTTTAAAACTTAAATCTAAAAAAGAAAAGTTTGAATTTATCTAAAACACGCACTGTTAATGGCACTATGCGTAAAAGGTGAAGAGCGTGTAAAAAAATCCAAGTGTTGAAAAAGTTTTAAACACAGTCAAAATTGAACCTAAGTTATCCCAAAAGCCTAAGAAATATATATAGTGTTGAAAATTCTAAGTAATGGAGAAAGTTTTTAAGAAAAGGTTTTAAGTTTAAGAAAGGGTTTTGTTTTTTTTTTTGTTTGGTTTTGTTTTGTTTTGTTTTGTTTTGTTTTTTTTTTGGAAAGCACCCTTTTTTTTTTTTTGAAAACATTTTTTTTTGGTTTGGGAAAACACTTTTTTTTTTGCTTGGAACATCCCCTTTTTTATTTATTTATTGTTTATTTGACGGATAAATAAAAAGAAATAAGGAAAGAGTAAAAAAAACGAATCAAGAAGATAACACAAAAGTGATGTGTGTGATTATGTCATCCACAAAGCAAAAAGCAAACTCACTCTTTTCTTCTTCTTCTTTTTTTCTCTCCCTTTTCTCTCTTTTCCTTTTTTTTTGTTTTTGTTTTTGTTTTTGTTTGTTTTTGTTTTTTTTGTTTTTTCTATTACAATATCATGGCCATTGGGCTACATAACCCAACATTACAAACGTCCTGGCTTAACATCATCCTATGGCCCAAAATAAATGATACAAAGTCGAAACCCCTCCCTTTCCTTTTTATTTAAAATGCGACTGCCATCCTGGACACAAAGTTGATGGAGGTAGGAAGAGAAAGCCTCGCATCAGGAACTTGTTCAGCCCATTAGTCAAGTAAGAGAACAAAAAAAACAAAGCAGAACATGTGACAAGGAGAAAATAAATCAGCAACCTAGTGACACAAAAAAAGAAAAAACAAAACAAAACTAGATTTCGTTTCCAAAACGACTAGACCAAGAGAAAACAAACAAAACCAGTGACTAAACATCAACATAACTTGGGAGCATATGAATCTTATAGCAAAGAAAAACCAAGGATGAAATCATTTCCAAAGCCAGTCAAACACCTAAACAACCAGCTTTGAAGACAAATGGATTGAGGACATTAAGACTAAAAAAAAAGAAACAAACTAAAATAACAAGTTGAAAGAGCAGGTGAAAACAACCCAAAGCCAGGAAAAGTGAACTACACAGAACCAACCAGAAGAGAGAGAACGGGTAGGAACAACCAGACAAACTTTTTCATTTTCATTTCTTTATTTCTGTTTTCTTGTTTTACCAAAGTAAGCGAAACAGTCCCACGTTTATATCAAAGCTAAGCAAAGTAGTCATACATTTATTTCTGTTTTTTTTAACCAAATTAATCCACATTTTGCAGACAGACCCAAGCCTTACATGTCTTGAAAGCCAGATCACAACATTCAGATACATGGAACGGATAGCAAACACAAATACATGGAAACAACATTCATTTCACACAATTCAGCTTGCGTGTTCGCGCGTTGGAATACAAACAAGTCACACCTTTTGCTTGTTGTTTTCTTTGCTTTTGTTTGCTTTTTTTTTCTTTGAAACCTTACACTCACCCATCACGAAAATGCATTGCAACTACCCTAAAAGAAACAAAGAGACGCAGTGATACGAAGAACAAACAACAATATATCACACGTTTAAAACTCAGACTAGATACAACATAATCAGATACCACAAAAACATGAGCAAAATCACCACAAAATAGACAAGAAGAACCCACCACTTGGGAACAATTTCCCTTCTGTTGACGTAGTGGCCTTCCTCCGCTCACTAGATGGTTGGTCGTTTCCTTGAGCTCCGACCGACCGCGGTGGCGCGCCAAGATTTCTTCTCCCGTGTCTCTCCGCCCACCTCCCCCCAGGACGCTTGGACTCCCGCAAGGACACCCGGTGTCCTTTAGCTTGGATGAAGGCGAGATGATCCTCGGCAACCGGCAAAGGGAAGTTTGACCCGAGAGAATGGTTTTTGTGACGATGGTGGTGGGGGGGATATCTTGGATGGGCTACGCTCCACGGGGACCAATTGAACGAATTTCGATCCTATGGGGTGGCGATTTTGGGTTTGGTGGAGGAAGAGAGGAAGAGGAAAGGTGTGGTTTTAGCCCGTGTGTTTTTGGATTTCTCGTTCAAGAAGGGAGGAGAACCGTGTGCGTTATCGGTTTGGGGATCTTTTATAGGATAAGAGGTGTAGGGTTTGGATTTGATTGGGGCGGCCAGGTTGTGCGATCCAGCCAGGGTTGGCTTTAACCCTAGTCTTGTGCGCGGGCAGAGAGAGGGAAGAACCAGGGCTTGACCATGGTTGATGAGGAGGTTGGGTTCGGCGAGGAGAGAGAGGGACGTGATAGACCGGGCGAGCCGTGGCAAACAGGAATGAAAGCCGATTTAGGGAGGTGCAGAGAAAGAAGAGAAGAAGAAAGAGGGCAGCAACGACGCCCAAAACGTGTCCGTGTCGCTATGCTTGGGGAAGAAGAAAGAGGCGTGAAGTAGATAGGATGAGAGGGGGAGAAGTCGAGGATAGTTGACCGCCTCGTTTTTTTGTTTTCATTTTTATTTTGTTGTTTTTTTGTTTCTTTTTTTTTTGTTATTTGTTTTTTTTGTTTTATTGGTAAGCCCATGGTACGATGACATCTGGCCTGGGGTGGACGGGAAAAGAAAAGAAAAGCAGAAAAAATTATTGTTTTTTTGGGTTTTTGATCGATGTTCTTCGGTTTTCGGAATTGATAGGACGACCCAGACTTCAAAACATCTCGGGAAAATTATTTTTGGATTCGAGGCGTTAGGACGAGCGACCCCGTGTCAATTTTATTTGAAAACGATCTCGTTTTTATGGAAAGCCCGTATCGAGATTATTTGTTACCGAAAAAATGTATTTATTTTGATTTTTAATGAAAAAGGCCCCGAGAGCAAATATATACAATATATATGTCAAAATTTTTAGAACGACGAGTAGAATGAGATTATGAGGTTCATGACTTGGTCCGGGGTGCCGTGTAGAAGGTCAATTACCGTTTTGACCCCACTGGCGGCCCAAATGTTGTTTTGACCACATCTTCTCCGTTTGACCTCGAATTGAGCGCGATTGATGGCGTTGATCCTCGAATTTGATTTTCCATCGCCCAAGACCGGCTCTTTGGTAAGTGAGGGCCTTCCGCATGATTCTTGAAATTGGGCACTTACGGCTCAGCGATCACAACTCCATCGTTTGCAAAATTTCAACAAACGAGGCGGCATCAAAGAAAATTGAATTTGATAAAATATGTCCAACCCGGACAAATTAGGGTCCAACAACTGCCCCTCTTTGTGTATTTTTTGTGTACAAATGATGCATACAGATAGGACGGACTTATTTTGAACGGGTTAGACCGCTTACTTGGCTTACCCTGTTGCCAAAGGATGGTTCGAAGCACTTGGGTTTTGCGTCGAGGAAGGAAAACACTTGGGAAAATGGAGAGGCTCTTGAATTAAACGGAAATTTGAGACACGAAATAAAACGCCCTTGAGGTTGACATGGAGTTGAAAACTTGGAATGAAAAGCCCTTGAGGTGTAAAACAGGAATGAAAAATCCTTGAGATTAACAGGAATTTAAAAACTTGGAATTGAAAGGCCCTTGAGGTTTAAAACAGGAATGAAAAATCCTTGAGATTAACAAGAATTTAAAAACTCGGAATTGAAGGGCCCTTGAGGTTTAAAACAGGAATGACAAATCCTTGAGATTAACAGAATTTAAAAACTTGAAATTGAAAGGCCCTTGAGGTGTAAAACAGGAATGAAAAATCCTTGAGATTAATGGGAATTGTAAAACTTGGAATTGAAAAGCCCTTGAGGTTTAAAACAGGAATGAAAAATCCTTGAGATTAACGGGAATTTTAAAACTTGGAATTGAAAAGCCCTTGAGGTTTAAAACAGGAATGAAAAATTCTTGAGATTAACGGGAATTTTAAAACGAGGATAAAAAGTCCTAGACGGGAACTTGAACACTCGAAATGAAAACTCTTGAGATTAATGGGAATTAAAAAACATGAAGTCCGAAAAGCTAAAATGGGGAATGAAAAACCTTTGAGATGGATGTTAAAAAATTTTGGACTTCAAAAGGGGGTCAAAAGGCTTGAGGGATATCCGATGCTTGGATGTGACTTGAGATAGTCTTGAAATGAAAACTACACGCTGTACAGGGTCCCTGAAACGAGTCCACGAAGTGCAAAAGCATGCATGGAATATGTGAACGTATGATGCATGTGCATGGATGCATGGGAATTTTAACATTCTTATTGAAAATCCAAGGGGAAAGGGAAGGGTTAAATATCCCAAGCGCTTTGTGCTCCCATCCTTCTGTTGAGGTAGAGCTCTTGATGGAGTATCATGATGCTTGACTTTCACTGCTCAGTTCTTCTCGGGGTTTTGTTGGCTTCAACAGAACAACAGTTGTCATGAGCTAGGCTTCTACAGACGTTGCTGGCTTCAATGATGGGCTATCATTTTTCCCATTATCTATTGCCATGATTTAGTCCTTCTTAGGGATTATGTCCATGGGGCCTTGGTGTTACCTCATAATTCTTCGTAGCAACTTCTTCCTGTGAGGCAATCCTTGGGAAAGTCTATTAGGACTTTGGAAGGTTTCACTCTACAGCGAGATAAAAATTTTTAAAACCAAACATTTTGAAAAAGAATTTATGAGCATGATCTCCATTTATCATAATCACATCATATAAAGCACAACATGCTTAACTTTAACAAACAAAACCTGACTTCTTGAAAAGCGTGAGGCGCAATTTTGAGTTGAGTGTGCCTTCAATTTGACCAAAGTCCTTCTCTTCCATGTAATATGTGACTGCTCTACTAGCTACTTCGTCTTGATTCTATGATCATCTCTAACCCCAAGTGTCGGATGTCGCATTGTAGGACTCTCATTTTGTTGTCTTTGCTTTGTCCTTAGCACCCTTTCAGGTTTTCACTAAGTTCGATTTTTTTGTTGCCTTTGTATTTTACCTTCAGTGCCCTTTTGGGTTTTCAGTAAATCCGGCTTCACTTTTTTTTTTTTGAGCTTTGTATTTTACCCTTAGTGCCCTTTCAGGTTTTCACTAAGTCTGCTCTCTGTTTCGAGATGTCCTGTTACTTATATCAGATTGAGAAAAAGATCATACATGTAATCAAGGACTCTAGACAGGTTTAGGTGTTGCGAGTTGGCTTTTGGAGGGGATAGAAGGTTAGAGAAAATGTTTGGTTTTTTTTGCTACAAAGGTCATTATTGAGGATAGGGTGTCACTAAATGTTGACAAATTGTGCTACTAGTATTGGTTGAGCACTTGTTGTTGTTTTTTTTCCTTTGGGACTTTAGGCTAAGTAGGGGTGTTAGGCATGCATGTTTCCACTCCTCGTGTTGTGGAGGTATTTGAATAGGGAATGCCCCAGTGTAGGGCATCATCATGGGAATTCTATGAGATGTATTGAAAAGATGAGAGAATGACAATGAAAGGTGTGACATGGATAAAGTCGTTTGATTACATGTTGATCCTAATCCAATACAATATTGTAACAGGAGTCAGGCATAGAATTTCTTTACGGCATCACCGTTGACCGGATTTGGTAGCTCATTTCCGTCCATTTTGACAAGGATTAATGCTCCGCCATGAGAAAGCTCTTTTGACGACGTATGGACCTTCATAATTAGGTGTCCACTTGCCCCTGTGATCAGCTTGGATAGGCAAGATCTTCTTAAGTACAAGCTCCCCCTCTTGAAAAGTTCGAGGCTTCACCTTGTTGTCATAACTTTTCATCATCCTCTCGCCGATACAAACGGCCTCTATTCACCGCTGCGATGCACTTTTCTTCCACAAAATTCAGTTGTTTGTACCGGTTTTGAACCCACTCGCTTCATCCAACTATGTGTCCTTGAGTATGCGTAAGGAGAGAATCTCCACTTCTATCGGTAACACCGCTTCCATTCCATAGACTAATGAGAACGGAGTTGCCCCAGGTTGATGTACGCACCGAGGTGCGGTATGCGTGTAATGCATAGGGCAGCTTCTCATGCCAATCTTTGTACGTCTCGATCATCTTTCTAACAATATTCTTGATATTCTTGTTACCGCTTTCGACTGCCCCATTCATGTTGGGTCCGTACGGGGTTGAATTTAGGTGCTGAATCTTGAACTGCTCACACAAATTACCCATCATTCGGCTATTCAAGTTTGTTGCGTTGTCTGTGATGATTTGCTCTGGGAGTCCATAACGGCATATGATATTGTCGCGAACAAACTTGACCACCACCGCTTGTGTCACATTGGTGTAGGATGCGGCTTCCACCCATTTAGTGAAGTAATCAATGGCTACCAAGATGAAGCGATGTCCATTAGATGCCTTCGGTGATATAGGTCCGATGACGTCCATGCCCCAGAGCGAGAAAGGCCATGGTGAAGTTATCACATGCAACTGAGATGAGGGTGCTTGAATCCGATCATTGTATATCTGACATTTGAAACACTTGCGTACATAATCAATGCGAGTCTTTCTCCATTGTGACCCAAGTAGTAACCCATCCTCATAATTTGTCTTGCCAGTGCATGCCCATTTGCGTGCGAACCACAACTCCCTTCATGAAGCTCCTTCATCGGTTGCGACGATTCCTCTTTTTCGACACAACGCAACAACACCATATCATGATTCCGTTGATATAGGATAGAACCATCGAGGTAATATTTGGTTGCAGCCCGCCGGATGTTCCTCTTGTCTGTATCGGACGCACCTTCAGGATATTCTTGTTTGAGTAGGTATTGCCTAAGATCATGATACCAAGGCGTTTCTTCTGGATCTCCTTCAATAGCCATACAGTGAGCGGGTGTATCTCGAATATGAATGTCAAAGGATTGAACCTCCGTTTTGTATCCAGTTGGATGAGAGAGGCTAGGGTTGCCAATGCATCGGGAATCCGATTATGCTCTCTTGGCATGTGTTCAAAGGTAATCTCCTCGAACCGCTCGATCGGTCCTAAGATAAGCTTCGATATGGGATCAATTTATGGTTCTGAGTTTCCCACTCGTTCCTGACTTGGTAAATCACAAGGGCCGAATCTCCAAAGACTTGTAACTTTTTGATTTCTCGATTAATAGCTTCTTGAAGACCCATCAAACAAGCTTCATACTCGGCTACATTATTGGTGCATGGGAATGTCAACTTGGCTGCCATGGGGAAGTGCTCACCCTTTGGGGATATCGAACGGCCCTAATACCATGCCCCAATAGACCTGGAGGCACCGTCGAACCACATAATCCACGAGTCGACTCTTCTTCAATGATATTGATGTGCTCATCGGGAAATCCAACATTCATAGGCTCATAGTCTTCCAAGGCCCTTTCTGCAAGATAATCCGCTATAACGCTTCCTTTTATAGCTTTTCGAGGCACGTACACAATATCATATTCGGATAACAACAATTGCCACTTGGCGATCCTCCCGGAAATTGATGGTTTCTCCAATAAGTATTTGAGCAGGTCATGCTTCGCAATAAGCCATGTCGTATGATAGAGGGTGTCTTGCCTTAATCGTCGGACAGTCCAAACCAGAGCGCAACAGGCCTTTTCCAATGGAGTGTACTTCGCTCGCCAGGGTGAACTTCTTGCTCAGGTAATAAATTGCTTGCTCCTTTCTTCCTGAGGCATCATGCTGTCCCAATACGGAACCCATTGATGAGCCTTAGACAGGTTAAATAGAGGATGAGTGGCTTGTTAGGTACCGGTGGAACCAGGATTGGTGGATTTATCAAGTATTGCTTGATTTTGTCAAAGGCCTCCTGACATGCTTCATTCCAAACTTCTGGATTGTCTTTTCATAATGATTTAAATAATGGTTCACATGTGGCCGTCAACCGCAAAATGAACCTAGCAATGTAATTCAAGTGCCCCAAGAAACTTCGACTTCCCTAACAATGGTTGGTGGTGACATCTCCTGGATAGCTCGAATCTTGTCAGGTCAATCTCTATCCCTTTCTCACTGACTATGAAGCCCAATAGCTTACCCGATGTAGCACCAAAAGTACACTTATCCGGATTCAACTTGAGTTAATACTTTCGTAATCTTTGGAATAGTTTACGGAGTACCTCAACATGACTTTCCGTACTTGCTGATTTGGCTATCATGTCATCCACGTACACTTCCACCTCCTTATGCATCATATCATGAAACAGCGTCACCATGGCTCTTTGATAAGTGGCTCCTACATTCTTAAGTCCAAATGGCATCACATTGTAATGTAATGTACCCCATAATGTCGTGAAAGTCGTCCGCTCCTTGTGCTCGGGGGCCATCTGGATTTGGTTATAGCCCGAGAATCCATCCATAAATGAAAACAAAGCGTGTTTCGCTGTGTTGTCCACCAGAGTATCAATATGTGGGAGTGGGAAATTATCTTTTGGGATCGCCTTATTTAGATCTCGGTAATCGACGCATACACGGATTTTTCCCCCTTTCTTTGGTACTGGCACAATATTCGCCACCCATTCCGGATAATAAGCAACACTGAGGAAACCAGCATCCCACTGTTTTCTAATCTCCTCTTTGATCTTCAATATCATCTGCGGCCTCATCCTTCGTAGCTTCTCCTGGACCGGCGGACATTCTGGCTTCAGTGGTATTTGATGTTGCACGATATCTGGACTTAGACCCCGCATATCTTGATAGGACCAGGCGAACATATCCTTGAAACTGGTTAACAATTCAATCAACTGCCCCTTGATCTCCGCGTATAATGAAGAGCTCACTTTGAGCCGTCTCGGTTCTGCGTCTGTTCCCACATTTACTGTTTCTATAGGGTCCTCACTCGGGGTCTTAAGCTGGTCTTCCCTTTCCAACAGTCGGAGGATATCTTCAGGCAAATCAACCTCATCTTCTGAGTTAGCCTCACTTGTCTCATGCACCGACTTCTCCCAATCTGAACTTTGGTCAAACTTTGGGAATCCCACCTCATTATTTCTTATCACACCCTCGTTGAATTCACGGTACCTGTTTGTAAAAAGATCAACAAGTTGATAGCAAAATATGATATGCATATGATAATAAGATGCAATGCACCGTTTTTGGAAAAACATACACTTTATTAAAAGTGAAATTTCTCAAAGAGACATAAACTGTTTTTTAAACGTTGAAAGAGGCATAAAAGTGAAAACAAACAAATATCCAAATATGATTCCCCCAAGGATTACATCATGGGGAGACATGTGCTAGTCCAATTGTTGAGAGGTTGTCCTGGAGCTCCTTCCTTGCTCGAACACCGTCTGGCCCGCTTCTAGTTCCTCACTCGCACGGCAAGAATGACCGCGGCCTTCTCTTGACAAGTAAACCCTCCACCATAGAATGTGTCTTTTAAGGGTGGAAATGTCATCCACTCTTCTTGGATAGGTCGTTTGCAGCTTGGCCATTCGACTTCCCTCTTCCTAGAGGCTTCCTTTTGCCTGGTCGCTTTGGTGGGTTTGTAGCCTAGCCCATATCGTTCGTCGTGCCCCGGATGCGTAACGGGTCTTTCATGCCCTAAGAAGATGCCCCGAGCCCGAGTCCTGGCTTGTGTCCTTCCTTGATCATTGTATGTGCAATCATTTTTGTGGCTTTGGACAGTTGAGCTCCTAACCTTTGATACAAGTTGGGTCGTGTCACATAGGTAACATTGACTACTTCAAAGGCCTGGAAAGAACATTCGGGACGTCCTCCCCACTTGTCGATACAAGGCATGGATGACGGCTTGCTTACTAATAGGTTTGTCTCCCCGGATACACAAATGAGGTGATCGTCAACCATGAACTTCAGTTTCTGGTGTAGAGTAGAAGGTACTGCTCCCGCTGTGTGAATCCATGGCCTTCCCAACAAGCAACTGTAGTATGGTGTAATATCCAAGATCTGAAATTCAACAGAAAATACCATGGGCCCAATCAGCAATGGAATATCCATCGTTCCCGTTACCTCTCTTTTCCCCCGTCAAAGGCTCGAACTACCATGTTGCTCGACTGCATGTATGAAGAATCTACGGGCAGCTGTTGTAATATTTGTAAAGGCATAATGTTGACAGTGGACCCATTATCGATCAGTAACCGGGAGATGGTGTGTTCTTTGCATTTGATAGAAATATGCAAAGCTTTAATGTGACCCTTGCCCTCCTGCGGCAGTTCGTCCTCGCTAAACGATATAAAGTTGTCCACTATAAGGTTTCCAGTGAGTGTGTCCATGTTCTCCACCGAAATAGTTGGCGGGACATAAGCCTTGCTAAGGACCTTCATTAATGCTTCTCGGTGTGGAGTAGAATCTTTTAGTAGTGAGAGTAACGAGATCCGAGCGGGCTGTTTGCTTAGCTGCTTCTGCGATATTATATTCACTATGCTTAATCAACTTCAAAAACCAAGGCGTCTTCCTCGGTAATTTGAATTCCCTCTTTGGCTGGTTCCGATGTAGGCAGGATATCTTTCCTAACAGCTTTCCCCTTCTTTGATTGCTTGAGCATGTCGGGTGCATAAGGACATCCACTCTGAGTTGTCCTCTTTGTTTGAGGGTTCCCTTGTACTACTGCTTCACAACCGTACCTCCAAGGAACAGCTTTTTCACTTTTGTAGGCAGGTTGAGGGGGAATATGAATTGTAAGAGGTCGGATCCCATAAGGTAACAGGGGTATTTCTGGGGTCGTCGTATAAATTTGAAGAGGCTTGGGCATGTCTGCGAATCGTCTGAATTATCTCCTTGGACCATTTGGATGGATGAGTCGGTATACCATTTCAAAATTTCAATCCTTCGATAGTCGATCAACTCCTGAACAACACTTTCGAACTCCATGCAATTATTAATGTCATGTCCTGGAGCCATCTCATAGAATAGACACCTTTTCAATTGGTCGGTCCCTTCTTTACCCTCGATAGTTGACCGGGTCAGCAGATATCCATACTTGAGTAGAAACTGAAACAAATGCTCCCTCTGCATCCGTACTTGGGACATCCTCGTAATCCTGGCTTCCGACATAATGGCAGCAACATTATTAGAGTGTTCTGGCAATGGGTTGTTGCTGACACTCGGGGAATTGGATAGTGTCGCAAAATCCAACCAAGTGAGCATCTTTTAATGCTTGGACTTTCCTTTTAAATGCAATGCAACCCTCAACATTATGTCCTACGGCACCAGCATGATATACACAATGAAGGTCTGATTTGTACCAATTTGGGTATGGTGGTTTCAGCTCTCCCACTGTGGTAGGGACTACCAGTCTTGCCTCAAGGAGCCTCGGGTACAGTTCAGCGTAAGTCATAGGGATTGGGTCGAAATCCTGGTGCTTCTTGGGAGATTGATTTGGCCTCAGGTCAGTGGATGCGCTTCTGACGGGTGCTTGGACTGGTGCTGGGGTAGGTACTTGGGGAAATTGTGGAGCTGGCTAAGTGTATTGGGGTCTTGCCTGGAATTGGAAAGGTTGGAATTGCGGGATGGGTGCCGTTGCGGCGTATGCGGCTATTGGAGGTGCTCTAAAATAAACAGGCATTTGGGGAGGGTTAGGTTGCATCATTGGTTCGGATTGATACACGAAGTTAGTTTCCCCTTCTTTCTTTTTCGGAGGCACCGATGACCTCTTTGGTGCCTTGATCATTTCACCCTTCAGCTTTCCTCCTTTGACTCCACTCTTAATGAGTTCGCCCGAAGCGACCAGATCAGCAAAAGTGCTAGAGACATGACCAATCAACTTTTCATAATATACCCCTTTTAATGTGTTGATGAACAATGTAGTGAGCTCTCTTTCTGTTAGTGGGGGTTGCACTTCTACTGCAGTTTCCCTCCACCTTCTTGTATAGTCCTCGAAATTTTCATTAGGACCTTTCTCCAAAGACTGCAGCGTCAGACGGTCCAAGGCTAGTTCAGTAACATGTTTATACTGTGCCAGGAATGCGGTGGCTAAGTCCTTCCATGTTCCGATACGTCCTCCGTCTAGCCGGAAATACCAACGTAATGGTGCCCCCGTTAGACTCTCCTAGAAGCAGTGTATAAGAAGTCTATCATCGCCGGTGTATGCAGCCATTTTTTGACAGTACATCGCCAAGTGGGTTCTAGGACAACGTGTGCCATTGAACCTCTCAAACTCGGGCATCTTAAACTTATGGGGTAAAACAACACCAGGGACCAGGCACAACTCATTAGGGTTAATCATGCCATAAATCTCGGCGCACTCAACGGCCTTTAATCGTTCTTCAATCCTTTTTAGCATTGGGGACTCAACTTCCTCCTTGTATGCTGGAGATCCTACCACTTCTGTAGCCACTCCCATTACTTGCAAAGTGTACTAGCTTGGATTAGGCGTACCCAGTTGCTCGGGAATAGTGTTATTTGTCACGGGCCGCGGGGGAGGTGGAGGCTGTGTCACTCTGGCCTAGGCTGGGTTAGCTTCCTTTGGAGTTCCTTCGACCAATCTAGCCATCATTTCTGCCATATGGTTCATCTGTTCTTGCAGGTTCTGAAGGGTGTCACTCATGCCTTCGTGGCTTTGCTCTAGCCCCATCAGTCTGTTTTCATTCTCGTCACCCATCGAATGGGACATGTGCTTGTGTCTGGATCGAAGGTTGTAAGTGTGCCCAACTTTGGATGAAGAACTATTTCGACTGAAAGAAACACGAAGGGTGAGCATTTTTAGCTTTGTTTTCACTTTTTATATGAATGCATGAGATGCGTGAATGGATGCGAATAAACGGGTTTAAACTCCATTTTATTAATAAACAAAAAAAGATTACATGCATGAATGCCGTGTAACCTTCTAACAACTACAATAACAGAAACTACATGGCTCTAAGGCAATTATTCAGTCATCTCCAAGATGGTAATATGGTCTTCAAGTGCGACGCCTCCTCCTCTGCGGCGGTCTTTCTCCGGCATCCTCCCTTTGCTGCATCATGGTCTCCAGCTGTTTGTCCCTTAGCTGCAACCTCTGAGTAGCTCTCTCCAAAGCGGCTTCTAGTCTGTGGACTTGCTGCCTCAGCTCCTGGTTCTCTTGCAAAATGGTCCTCATGATTAGACTCTGCTGTGGCTCGTGCTGTGCTCTCTAAGGGATGTAAGCTGGGAAGATACCGAATTGAGTTGTTAGGCAGAATCTTGCGGGGTGTAGACCACGCTTGATGCATCTTCCTCCCCTTCTCTTCTAGCATGGTACGACCATAAGTGAAGTCGCAGTCCTCCATCCCATACAATATTGGAACAACCTAACTGTCTCCTAGCTGTCTTCCACTCTGCAGTGGTGCATAAGCAGTAGCTCCCCAGGGGCCTAGCAAAGGAACCCAGTTGTACTCACCACAACTGTATGTCAGAGAGTACCTTGGCATCCAGGGAGCAATCTAGACGATGTCTTCTTCCTTTAAGTCCTGCAACTTATTCTTCCAGTCTTCAACTCCTTTAGGAAAAATCCACTTACTGAGTAGGATGTCCAATAGTGTGGTATAAGTCAACTGGCATACCGGTGTGAAGTTGGGGACAGCACAGGGGAGATGGCCCTTCAGCCAAGTGCAAAAAAGTGGTAAGCAGCCGGTGAATTGTCCTGAGCCACTAGTTCTCAGATCGGAAAGGGAATGGATAGTTTCTGCTAAGATAGCCGGGGTGGGATCACACCCTTGCACAACTTGCCGCACCAAGTCAATGACTACCATGTCTACGTATGCCGAGATGCACGGAAAAATGACTAACTCGTAGATGGCTAGGGTCAAAAGTCGGTGAAATCCTATTCCTGCGAGTAGTCAACATAACCTCCTGGATAGTTTCCCATGATAGCTGCTCTCGCCCCTCGCGATTTACCAGAAACGGTGCATTCCAAATTGGGATCTCCATCATGTCAGTAAAAGCTCGTCGTCCCGCCCTTCGTTGATCAGGTAAGTAAACTTTCCTTCGGTGATCTTCTGGTATGTCAAGTAGTCTTCTATACTCTTCTATAGTAGGAACAAGGTCAATGCCATTGAAGTTGAAGCATCGACGCCTTGGCTCCCAAAAGTGAAGTGCAGTTTGAAGCATGTCTCTATCAATTGGTTGGTTGGTTAAATGCAGTAAATCGCCAAATTGTCGGGCATAAGCAATCTTTCTTTCATCCATCCACTGACTCCATTTGGCCCGTAGCTCATTAGTGAAGTCTTGTGAAAATTCTACTGTGACCCGGTCTGCCTTGTGCAACTCTCCCGGTGGAAAGTCTCTTAGACGGCGTTGGATTTCACTGGATGCTTGAGCCACCTCAGTAGTAGTCTCCTTCTCCCATACACCCTCTAAGAGATGACTAAATGTTGCCATGCACCCTATATGAATGACGTGATATGCAATATGGAAACGTTCGGAGAGCAAAAAGAAATATATATATATATATATATATATATATATATATATATATATATATATATAGAATAGACAAATAAACAAATATTGACATTTTAAACAAACAAGGGATGTCTTAATGCAACTACCCTGCAAAACCAAGGTTAGCATGGCATGCTTAATCATACAACATGTGGGTCAGTGTGCCCCTAATGGGCCATGATTTCTCACCCTATCTTATTCGTTGGTCCCCAAGCTTCCTCTCTAGAGGGCTCCTATACCATGGGATTTACCAGGAGGGGGGCCTTAAAAGGACGTGCCTTAAAAGGACCTCAAGCTTGAGTGAGGAGTCCGGGGTCCCTTCGCGGATAATGACCAACGCTCGGGGCACCCTAATAAACCTCGCTAACCTAAACTGTGATAGAAACCCGGGTAGAAGGTTTATGCATGAATGCGACGATTTAGGGAAAGCGGTAAAACACGACTATCATGGCATTAAAGCGCGTAAATCAAAACTATCATACAACAGCGTAGTAAACGCAGTAAATAAATCAATTAATTAATTAAATAAATAAATAATAAAAGAATAAAAGAATAAAAATAATAACAAACCTCCTAATCCTAATCCTAGGCCTAACTCTCTAAGTGTCCCCAATGAAGTCGCCAGTTGTCATCACCGGATTTCATCCGGGAGAGATACCGCTTTTGGGGTACAGTTCCCCCCAACCTTCATCCGAATGGTGATGAAAAATACGGAGTCGCCACCAACTGTTTTTGGGGTGCGGTCGGTCACCTAAAAGGAAATTATCTATGGTGTTGGGGATAGGCTTGGGAGTTGGTTACGCATGGGGAAGGGCTAACACCCCCATGACGCCCTTTCGGTACCTATCCTAGGAGTTTGAAGGTTTCTTAACTTGTTTTAACTGTTGGACTAATTTCAAAGTGATGTTGAATTTGTATATAGTCTAAAGGTCTCCCCCTTTTATGTTCCTAAGTTATTTGTTGAAGGGACGTTAAATCCAATTTACCCTAAGCATCTAAAAGAAGTCCTAATGATTTGATTTGTCCAATTTTTATTTCTACATCCTTTAAAAAATTAAATCCAATTTAATCATAAACCTCTAAAGGAGATCCTATGATTTATTCTAAGTTTAAAACTTAAATCTAAAAAAGAAAAGTTTGAATTTATCTAAAACACGCCTTGTTAATGGTGATGGTCCCTTGGAGCCTAAAGGGGGGGGGGTGAATAGGCTCTTATTTGAACTCTTTCTTTTCTCTCAAGACACAAAGACTTATCTAGTTTAAGTGATAATATCACTGGAAGATAACCAGATAGTGGAAGTATTTTGTTTTATTATCACAAAGTGATTACAACAAAATAGAAGCAAACACTCTCTTACACTCTGTTTACAACTTTGAATTCACACACTAGCCAAGTGCCTTTTCTATATTTTTGCACTTCTTCGCTCTAGCTCACATTATTTTACATGAAGTATAAGTATAAATATTTATACAAAACATTCCTAAGAGACAACCTTGGAACTTGAAGTTCCGGAATGCGTTCCGCACTAACTATCCCTCGGTAATCTATCTGCCTTGTCTGCTGCGGATTGTGGAGCTCAAGATCTTGGATTTGAAGAGTATAAGTGTCTTTGTGAGTTCCGAGATACAATTAAGGTTGTGTCCACATATCCGGATGATCCACGTGTAAGATTCTTCTTGTTCTAAATGCATTCGTCTTACATCGGGACAGCACGAGCCGATAACTTTAAATGCGGTTTCATTGGAGCGAGTGTCTTCTTGGTCCGGTGTAATTTTCCTTACTCCGTAGTTAATGAAGCTCGGAACCTTACTCCGTGTCAGTGGTTGCTTACTCCGTATCTATTCAGTACTAGAATCCTTAGTCCGTGTCAGCGCTTCCTTACTCCGCATGTAAGTTCCTTACTCCGTATGTAAGTTCCTTACTCCGTATGTAAGTTCCTTACTCCGTGTGTAAGTTCCTTACTCCGTGTGTAAGTTCCTTACTCCGTATGTAAGTTCCTTACTCCGTATGTAAGTTCCTTACTCCGTGTGTAAGTTCCTTACTCCGTATGTAAGTTCCTTACTCCGTGTGTAAGTTCCTTACTCCGTGTGTAAGTTCCTTACTCCGTGTGTAAGTTCCTTACTCCGTGTGTAAGTTCCTTACTCCGTATGTAAGTTCCTTACTCCGTATGTAAGTTCCTTACTCCGTGCGAGTAATAAGTCCGGATTCCTTACTCCGCATCTATTTTCCTTACTCCGTACTTATTTTCCTTACTCCGCACTTATCGTCCTTACTCTGCACTTATCCTTACTCCGCACTTATCGTTACTTGGTTATTTACCAAGTATTTGATGACACTAACTCTTGTCCGGATCAGGATTATGTATCCTGTCCTTAGCTTTGCTCTCACGAGTGCATCTTTGGATTAGAGACATACCTTCTGCAATGATCAAATAAACACGAAGGATCTCAGATCAAATTACATAAGGCTTTAACGTCATTATCCAAATTCTGGGTTTGATCCAACAATCTCCCCCAATTATGGATATGCCTAAACCCTTTGTAATCTGATCTGGTAAGCGATGCAAACGAATATCATAAAAAAAACAGAATACACAACACAACCAATTTCATTGATCAGCAACTAAATACAAATCAGCCTTAATACAGATTTTTCACTAAGGTACATAAGGCTTACTATACTTGAAGATCATAGTTGCCTTCTCTCTTAGCTCCATTGTCTGCTGCATCGTAAAGGTGGAGTGTTGGCTCCAATGTTTGTCCACGAGTTAAGAACGATTTAATGAAATGACAAACAAAGGCTCCATGCTATCTCCATCCGACTGTTGTGGCACTTGCTTCTTGCCCCGGAATGTCGCCTTGAGTTTCTCAGTAGAGCGCAGGGGTGTGATACCCAACTTTTCATATAGTCCGGCTTTCTTCACGGCTTCAGTTAGTCTGAGACACAGAGGTTCCCATTGATTCTTCCTAACGAAGTGCTCCACAATCTGATGAGAATCAATGAGAATCATCTCGCTTGGATTGAATCATGAAGACAGACCATCATGAAGTGTGGCGACATGATCCGGTACGGAATGAGGATGGTTGAGAGAGTTTTCCATGGCTTGCTATCTTCAGCAGTTCCTGTCGATGTAAGTCTGAATTAACTCCACCCTGGGAAGATAGCCCTCATTCCAACATGGCAGAACTTCAAACAAGTGCCCATCTTCGTAAAGAGATGGAAACGACCTCATCTCCATTTTAGCGACTCTCGAGAAGTTATCAATGTCTTCCGTAGTAAAGAGTCCTTTCTCCGAACAAAGAGTCTGAATGTCGGACGGAGAGAAAGGATACATTTCAGAAAGACATCTTCTCTCGACAGACGACGCAAGATAGGCCTTCATTGCCTTGCGCAAGCTTCCATCCGCATCGGACGGGTCAAACTCCGCATAGGATGGGAGGAAGGTACCAGCTGCGGATGAAGAGGATGGAGGAGGAGCTGGAGGTGCGGTAGAGGAGCTAGGTTGAGAGAAGCGGCTTCGTTTGGGAATTTGAACTCCCTGAAGCACTGAAGTGGCGGGCCGCTTCTCGGTCCGGGAAGATGGTTGTGGGGCGGAAGGAGTAGACGGATCGGATGACACTTTCTCCCCCCGGTTTGGCGGATCGCCGGGAAGCAACGGGAGGACGAGCCATCGTATGCGCCAGATCCGCGAAGGAAGTAGATAGTGAATGAACGGAGGTGGCGACAAGATCCATTTTCTGCTCAATGGAAGTGGAGGAGTCAGTGAGGGCGGAGAGTAGTTGGGCGCCGAGGGCATCAACTTTGGCGGCGATGGCGGAAATTTGGGCGCTTTGAGCGTGAGCATGGCGGTCCAGCGAGCGGAAAGCACAGCATCGGAGTGGACCGTGCCAAAGAGGCACGCCCAAGGGCTAGCTCCAGGAGCTTTGGAGGACTCCCCCGCAAGAACAAGGAGCAGGAGTGCGGTGGGCAGAGGAGTCCGCAGGAGTAGCAGCAGCAGCAGGAGCATCCGGAGCATCAGAGGCATCCGGAGCTTCGGAGGCATCCGGAGCATTGGAGGCATCCGGAGCAAGAGACCCGCTTTGACCAGACAAGTCAACTACGGGAATCGCGGCGGCAGGAGAAGAGGGCCCAGCCTTAGCAGGAGAAGGACGTCGGGTAGCAGGGACTGGGCCTGAGGGTGTAGGGAACGACACATCGGGAATGGCGGCCGGCGTAAGAAAGCCGTGGTCCGGATTCCGGATGATCATAGTCTCCGGGGGATTGGGTATTGCGTGTGTAAAACACCCGGAGATCGTTGTCAGGAATGGAGGAGGTGTGGGCTAGGCTGAAACGGAGCCGGAGGTCCGTTAAGGTGACGGCGGAGAGATGGTCAAGGTAATCTCGGGGTTGAGGGAGAGGAGGCAAGGGGGCTTCAGGAGAAGCGGCCGGGACATCAGCGGTGGCGGCGGCAACAACGGTATCAACCGCGGCGGCTATAGCGGATGTGGAGGGAGTGGGGACATCGGCCAGAGGGGCCGAGGAAACGGCTCTCGACGCACCGCGCCGAGAGGGCCCCGCAACCTCGGACGGTTCAGCACGGACGCTTGGCTGGGAGGCCCGTGAGTGGGAGGGCGCAGCTACGGACCGAATCCGGGAGGATCGATGTCCGAACCGACCTCGGGGGCTTGGCCGTCGGAGGGGTCACCACCAGGCTGCCTTGTTGTTCCGAGGCGGGAGCGCGCGAAGAGCTACCGTGGGTCGGCGAGCGGTCATGTTTCCGTCCGGCGTAAGGTGACGAAGATAAAGAGCCGAGGGAAACGAGACAGCATCAACTTGGGCGAAATGGTCCGGACGAAGATGCCGGAAGACAATGCGAGGATGCGCCCATAGGAATGGTTTTTGGGACCATTGCGCAGCAAACGAAATAAGAACATCCCCCAATCCATCGGAAGACCTTCAAAAACGCCGTACATGGCCAAGTAGAAGATCGTACGGAACCGAGTCCAGGGCTGATGTGCGAGCCAGTAGGCATCGACTTAGAATAGTCGCCATACATCGATAGCGACCCTGGAAGGATTTCACCTTGTATTCCTTCCCTTTGGATGTGCACCCCATAGAAGCCGCCATCGGTTCGGCATCCGGACGCCGTGGTTCACCAAGAGGAAGGTGAAGAGCGGCGCGGAGAACAGCCGGAGTGATGATGATGGATTCGCCGCGGACATGAGAGGTTATGGAATCGGTAGAAGCGGCGAATCCGTTGGTAATACTCAAGAATGTCATCGATAAAAAGATCGATGGGATTGGAGACCAGGTTGAGGATGTGCGAGGCTTCAAGAAGAGGGCGAAGATGGTGAAACCAATCCAGGAGGATTAGAAACAACATTCCAATCAACTAGATGGCCAGGATTAACGCCGGAAAGAAAGATTCGGGTGCCATTGCAGATTTGATGGGAAGGAAAAGAGGAAAGGTGAGGTCTTGACAGTAGAAGGAGCAACGAGAGGGTTAGGGATTTGAAATAAGCAATACTCGTGCTTCGCAGGAATGATCCGAACATATAAGACCAAGTCCGCAAATGTCAGCGGGTCTAGGAATGTGGGAGTGAGGTGGGGACCCGCGCGACATGCTGATGTCATTTGTCTGGATATCGAGGCGTCCCCGAATAAAACGATGTCGTGGAGACCGCATGACCAAGTAGCGATGACAACTGGTTGCCATCCAGAGAAGTGTGTGTGCAACCCGAGATAGGCATTTAATGAATCATCATTATTCCTCCTCAAAAGCATGCGACATATGAGTATACGTGGAATGTCACAATTGAACAAGGTCAGGAGTCCGGAGGAAAGAGCCGACACTCATCCGGAGTTAATAATATTCGTGAAAGAGTATCCGGATGAATAATAGACCTTGTCCGTCGTAAACAGAGTTTGGTGAGAATGTAGAGTAGATTCCTTTGCAGTCAATAAGTCGAAGAGAAGAGAAGTACCACAACACTTCAAATCCGAGACTATGGACTGGATTTATCAATACAGTTGCAAAGAAAATCTGAACCTGTAGCTAAATAAAAATATCTCGAAAATACAAAAGCTTAACAGGCAAAGATTAGTATGGATTAGAGAAGATAATCAATGAAAAACAACAGAATCCGAACTAATAAGAAACAGAACTCATGCATGGCTAAGAATGTAGTAGACATACGCAATGTGAACTTGATCAATATTCTTGAGTCAGGGCATATGTCGGATAGCAATACACAGGTTCATACAGGTCAACATAGCGAAACCGTCTTTGAACAGCGTAGCTAAGATTAATTAAAGGTCAAATGATTTGGCTTCATTAGGATTCATGAGTGTGAGATGAAAAGGTGAACACATGTCAAAAGAATGCGAGATGATTAATCGATTAAAATGCATGGTTGAAGGATGAACATACATCCACACATGCCACTTTTCCGATTTAAAACAAGCATGTCCAGTCAGATCCGGAAGTAATAGCGTAGAGAAGGGAGAATCCGAGACATATTAGGGGTTCATTACTGCTCCCCCGTAGATCATTTAATCCTCTCAAAGAAAAGCTCCCCCTCGGATAGACAAGTCAAGGAAAAAGGTCATGAGACATATACGGGGGGTATTCCTGAATAAAATATAAAGCATTTTCTCCCCGTAGATTGTGCAATCCTCTCGGTTGACCGTTCCAATTTGTAGTTCAGCACCGTCTATCTTATTAGAAGACTATACTTCGGTTGATCGAATGCGTTTGTGTATTCATCCACCAGGCATTCCAAGCTAGCCCATTTCACTCCTTCAACTATGCACGTTAATGGAGTAATCTAAATGAACATGCTTTGATCATGTGGTGATTAATGGATATGAAGATCATGAATCCGATCGAGGTAAATCATATAAACTGTAATTATGTTAGCTTTAAACGACTTCATCGGGAAACGCAAGCATCCTCCCAATATGAGGTTGAGATTAACATCGAAACATGGAACCGTAGAGTCGGTAAGTATGATCAGCAATGCGGTCAGTGAGTTTCTACTACTTTCAAGTAAACATACAATGCATGGTTTGTGAGAGAATATCTTGTTGTGAAATTTAAATGAGAAACTATGCAGAGAAGTCGAGCATACCTAGTTGGAAGAGTAGTTCAGAAAACCTCGCATCGGGGAGGGGCTTTGTAAATATGTCTGCTAATTGATCTTCGGTGGCAACATGTTCCAGTGAAATATGCTTTTTAAGAACATGATCGCGTATGAAGTGATACCTGACCTCAATGTGCTTCGTCTTAGGATGCATGACAGGATTGTTGCTGATGGCAATTGCACTAGTGTTGTCACGGTAAAGTGGAATAGAGGACATGTTGAATCCATAGTCGGTAAGTTGACTTTGCATCCAAAGTAGCGTCTTGCGACAACTTCCAATGACGATATATTCCGCCTCAAGAGTAGAGGTTGATACGGAATTCGCTTCTTCCTGAACCATGAGATCAATCTATTTCCAAGAAACCGACACGTACCGCTTGTGCTTTTCCTGTCGATGCGACATCCAGTGAAGTCGGCATCGAGTACCCTGATAAGGTGAAGTTGGACTCCTTTGGGTACCAGAGTCCCAAATTCATCGTCCCTTTGAGATACCTTAAGATCCGTTTTACATGAAGCATATGTGACTCCTTGGGATTCGCTGATATCGTGCACAAATGCAAGTTGCAAACATAATGTCTGGGCGACTTCTTGTAAGATAGAGCAAGGATCCGATCATCCCTCTGTAGTCAGTCACATTTCCTGATATGCCGTCCATATCCTGGATCTAACTTGGCACTGACAGGCATTGGAGTTTTAACGGGAGATGAACCTTCCATACCAAACTTCTTAATAAGATCGCGAGTGTACTTAGCCTGATTGATAAAGATTCCTTCCTTTAATTGTTTGACTTCAATTCCAAGGAAGTAGGACAGTTCTCCCATCATGCTCATTTCAAACTTGCCTGTCATCAACTTAGCAAACTCTTCACAAAGCTTCGGATTTGTTGATCCGAAAATGATATCGTCCACGTATATTTGTACGATCGAGTGTGTCCTTTCTCTTGTCGTAGAAATAGGGTGGTATCTATCTTCCCTTTTTGGAAGTTATGAGCAAGTAGGAATTCGACGGTGTGTCGTACCAGGCTCTGGGAGCTTGCTTCAAACCATATAGAGCTTTCTGAAGTTTGTAGACAAGATGTCCTGCCTTAGGTTCAATGAAGCCGGGAGGTTGTTCAACATACACCTCCTCTTGAAGGTCTCCATTCAGGAATGCGCTCTTGACGTCCATTTGATAAACTATGAAGTTTTCATATGAAGCATACGCCAAAAACATTCGGATTGCCTCAAGTCTTGCGACCGGAGCAAAGGTTTCATCATAATCTATTCCCTCTTCTTGACGATATCCTTTGGCTACCAGTCCTGGCTTTGTTCGGATTACTATTCCATCCGTATCAAGTTTGTTCCGGAACACCCATTTAACGCCAATGACTTGCCGAGACTTAGGCCTTGGTACTAAGGTCCACACATTATTTCTCTTAAATTGATTCGATTCTTCTTGCATGGCTTCTATCCAGTTTGAATCCTGAAGAGCTTCATCTACCACCTTTGGTTCTATTTGAGATAGAAAGCATGAGTGAAGACTCATGTTTGAGGTGGCTGCTCTTGTTCTTACACCAACAGTAGGATCACCAATCACTTGATCCGAGGGATGGTTTCGAGTCCATCTATAATTACGTGCGTGTGTTGGTTGTCCTTGAACAATTTGAAGCTCTTCCAGATTGGGTGGTTCAGTTGTATCAACTGGTTGGGCTTCGTCCGGAGTAGATGTTTCCGTATTTAGAGGTACGGATGAACTGATTGGTTCTTCAACACTGTTTCTTTCGGTGTTAACTAGTCCGGACGGACTTGAAGGTGCTCCGAATTTTGTGTATCTGCAGGAGTTTGTCCGGAGCTAAGTGGTAGTCCGGAGCTAAGTGGTAGTCCGGAGCTAAGTGGTAGTCCGGAGCTAAGTGGTAGTCCGGAGCTAAGTGGTAGTCCGGAGTCTGAGTCATCCGTAGCATCATCCATAAAATTCCGTTGTGTTTCGCGGATGCCACGTGGTTGGTCAGGATACCAGTCAGGATGTGTAGCAGGAATATTCATAAACTTTGAGTAATCGACGTTTCTGTTTATGACCTGCAGATTAGAATTTGAAGGACCGACTTTTGACCAATCGAGATTAGCTTCATCAAAGGTTACATGGATAGATTCTTCAACTTTAAAAAGTTTTCTATTGAAGACCCGATAAGCCTTGCTATGAAGTGAGTACCCGACAAAAATCCCATCATCAGATTTTGGTTCAAATTTATTCCGGGTCTCTTTGCCATTGATCAGTATATAGCAAGTACATCCGAAAGCTCTGAAATGTGAAATTGAAGGTTTTCGACCTCTCCACATCTCATAGGGTGTTTTCATGGTAGATTTATTTATTAGAGTTTGCTTTCGAACATAGCAGGCGGTGGACACAGCTTCAGCCCATAGGCGAGAGGAAGCATTGCCCCTGCTAACATGGATCTACCAGCTTCAACTAAAGTTCGATTCTTGCGCTCGGCTACCCCATTTTGTTGTGGGGTTGGGGCGCAGAAAAGTCATCTTCGTATGCCCTGTTCAGAACAATATGATCTCATTTCGGAAAAATCAAATTCTGTACCATGATCACTCCTGATGCATTTAATGCTCAGTCCTTGTTAGTTGCTTATCCGAGTTGAAGAGATCTACAAGATGTTCAAAAGTTTGATCCTTTGATTTCAGGAACATCACCCATGTGTATCTGGTGAAATCATCGATAACCACAAGGGTATATCTCGCCCTGACTAGTGATGAAACAGAGATATAGGACCACATAGGTCCATATGAAGAAGTTGCGAGAGGAGCGATTATTGAGTTAAGCTGTTTTGCTCTTAAAAGCTGTGTTTGGTCTGTTTACCAAGTTGGCATTCTCGACAGAGAGTGTCTCTGGAGAACTTGAGTTTGGGTAGACCGGTGACAAGATCAAGTGATGCTAATTTAGACAAAGTCTTAAAGTTCAAATGTGCGCATCGCTTGTGCCATAACCAACTATCTTCATCTGTTGCTTTCGTGAGGAAACATACAGGGTCGGAAGAATTATTTCTTAAGACCACTGAGTATATGTCCCCATCTCTTGATCCGGATAACTTAACATCTCCGGATAAGTTTTCTCTTCTTGTACAGGTGTTGGACAAAAAGGAAACAAGTAAATCCTTTGTCACATAGTTTCTCGACACTTAGCAAATTATGCTTTAAACCTTCGACTAGTGCAACTTTAGTGATTGATACACAACCGTTAGTTAAAGTGCCATACCCGACAGTCTTACCTTTCTTTGTTGTCGCCATATGAGACGGATGGACCTTGTTTATCATTAACTTCTACAAGTAGAGTCTGGTCACCCGTCATATGTCCGGAGCATCCACTATCAAGGATCCACTTGCTTTGATTTATCTTTAACTTCAAGTGATCCAGGCAATTCATTCCAGAGATGCTCCCGAAAGACAACAGTTTACACTTTTGGTGCCCAAACTTGTTTCAGGCGGTTAGAGTGCAGCAATATTGTCAACATTTACGGATTTGATTTTGTTAGGACTCTTAGCTTTCCAAGTTGACATTAACTTGTTAGTTTCAGCTGCTTCTTTTATTTGGGATTTCTTGGGAGAGACACTCCTTTTAGATTTAGATTTTGTTTTGCTCGAAGAACCCCTTTTATAAAAGCTGATCTTTATTTGATTGAAATTGATTACAAAGCCAGCTATCAGATAGACTCCAACATTCATAGTGATAATGACCCATTTCCCTACGGATGGAACAGACACTATAATGTGAAGTACAAACAGGGGATACAGGTCTCTTAGATTTTCTGATTTTCTACTCTGTTCCACGTGGCCTAATCCATTACGTTTGGGTGACGCGCTCTTGGCCCTAAATGCGTCAGCCTTAGCCTTGTCTTTCTTTTTGGGTGCTACGGTTTTGGCTTTAACTGCAGCAGCCTTCCCTTCATCTTTAGTTACGGGGCTCCGCTTCAGGAAGTGCGATATGACCTCGGTTCCATGATCATAAACTATGGTGCCACCTGAAATGAAACCATCCAACGGTTTAGATGTACTAACAGGATATAAGTTGGTTAGTTTAGGAGTGAAATCCGGAGGACACTCGGTGGCTTTAGCTATGGAGGTTGATGGTTGAGAACCTAGACCAGGTTTGACTCGAATGTCGTCAGGATCGGTCCTAAAGGTAGAGGCTATTTCCCCGGATTTTAGCCACTTACGATTTATTTCCTTTTCTGTTCCAGTTCATTTTCGAGTCTTTTAACTATAACTTTTAGGCCTGAGAGATTGGTATTTAAGAGATGATTTTCAGCTCTTAGATCATGATACCAAGCTTCCTTTCCCCCGAAGTCGGCGACGTCCTTTTCGAGTCTATTAATGGTAAATTCGAGACGTTTATTCGACTTTCCATATCTTTGTACATTTGAGTTATTATTAGTCTCTCATTCTTTTCATGATCACATGCAATAGTAAGAGATTCTAATTTACTCAGGAGCTCGAGATAGAAGGTACCTCGGTATTTGCCATGAGGCGGACGTTCGGCTTAATGGTCGGCTCATCATCCGAGGATTCCTCCTCTTCTTCCGAGCCACTCATGTATTTAGTCACGAGCGCCTTTCTCTTGCTCTTCTTGTTATCCGAGGTGGAGCGGCGAGAATTTACCTTGTCACTTTTCTCGGCCACCTTTGCTTTGGACCCGCATTCCTTGGCCCGGTGACCAGTTTTCCCACAGTTGAAACATTCCTGGGAAGCTGGACTCCGGTCGCTCCTTCCGTTGGAACGATGATGATGAGCGTCTTCGATCCCTTTTTTGCTTTTCCGTAGGAATCGCTCAAAGGATTTGACAAGAAGGGCTATCTCCTCCTCCTCGTCGGAATCGGAATTGTCGGATACGTCCGTATCATCATTCCTCAGTATGTTTAGACATTCGGTAGCTTTGAGAGCTACCCCCTTTTCTTTCCGAGCTATTTTTTCATCTCTGTCGAGTACTTAAACCTGACTTCGTGAGTCCGCGGCTCTCCATATAGTTCTTCAAGGGGAACATCTTGCGCGTTTTTGTACGATTGCATCTGGAGTTGTTTGGAGTAGTAGCGATCCGGCAAGGAGCGAAAAAACTTGTCATTGATCCGGGATTGAGAGTAATGCTCATTGGCGGTCTTCGGTTCAAGTATGAGCTTGCCGAATCTCCGATAGATGCTTTCAAGTGATTCGCCCGGTTTATGATTAAAACTCTCAAAGTTCTGTTGAGAGTACGGATCACATTCTGCATCTGGGACCGACTCCCCTCATAGAGGATTGTCGGTTTGTCCCAAACGACTTTCTTTGTCGTGCGCCCTGGACGTCTGTGAAAGCTTCGGAATCCAAGGACGATGTAACATAAGCCGAGCCTTTTCACTAGCGCCTTGCCCAGGCTCTTTCATCGTTGGTAAGTTCGGCATCGGTCTTTGGCCTCCTTACGCCATGTTCTCCGATAGTCATCGGAATTGGAATCTCCTGATGAAGACATGGCCACATAAGATGATCATGGCAAACCATAAACATCTTCATGCGAGCTTTCCCCTTGGGAGAAAAGCTCGGTGTGAATTTGGGCGGTTTCGTTAGAGTAAACCCGGAACTCCGTGGTTGAGAAGCGGTGGCAGCAGCAGGTTGTGGTGGATCGACATTTTCCACTCGTTGCTTCGATTCGGGATGGGCTCCTGTGCACCTCCGGAGTTAAGGCGAGTGTTGAAAAGCATCCGCTTTCTTCGGCCATTTCTGAGATTGAAAGAGTGGGATCTCTACTTAGAACGAAGTAGAACTTGCTCCGATACCACTTGATGGTCCCTTGGAGCCTAAAGGGGGGGGGGGTGAATAGGCTCTTATTTGAACTCTTTCTTTTCTCTCAAGACACAAAGACTTATCTAGTTTAAGTGATAATATCACCGGGAAGATAACCAGGATAGTGGAAGTATTTTGTTTTATTATCACAAAGTGATTACAACAAAATAGAAGCAAACACTCTCTTACACTCGTTTACAACTTTGAATTCACACACTAGCCAAGTGCCTTTTCTATATTTTTGCACTTCTTCGCTCTAGCTCACATTTTTTTACATGAAGTATAAGTATAAATATTTATACAAAACATTCCTAAGAGACAACCTTGGAACTTGAAGTTCGGAATGCGTTCCGCACTAACTATCCCTCGGTAATCTATCCGCCTTGTCTGCTGCGGATTGTGGAGCTCAAGATCTTGGATTTGAAGAGTATAAGTGTCTTTGTGAGTTCCGAGATACAATTAAGGTTGTGTCCACATATCCGGATGATCCACGTGTAAGATTCTTCTTGTTCTAAATGCATTCGTCTTACATCGGGACAGCGCGAGCTGATAACTTTAAATGCGGTTTCATTGGAGCGAGTGTCTTCTTGGTCCGGTGTAATTTTCCTTACTCCGTAGTTAATGAAGCTCGGAACCTTACTCCGTGTCAGTGGTTGCTTACTCCGTATCTATTCGGTACTAGAATCCTTAGTCCGTGTCGGCGCTTCCTTACTCCGCATGTAAGTTCCTTACTCCGTATGTAAGTTCCTTACTCCGTATGTAAGTTCCTTACTCCGTGTGTAAGTTCCTTACTCCGTGTGTAAGTTCCTTACTCCGTATGTAAGTTCCTTACTCCGTATGTAAGTTCCTTACTCCGTGTGTAAGTTCCTTACTCCGTATGTAAGTTCCTTACTCCGTGTGTAAGTTCCTTACTCCGTGTGTAAGTTCCTTACTCCGTGTGTAAGTTCCTTACTCCGTGTGTAAGTTCCTTACTCCGTATGTAAGTTCCTTACTCCGTATGTAAGTTCCTTACTCCGTGCGAGTAATAAGTCCGGATTCCTTACTCCGCATCTATTTTCCTTACTCCGTACTTATTTTCCTTACTCCGCACTTATCGTCCTTACTCCGCACTTATCCTTACTCCGCACTTATCGTTACTTGGTTATTTACCAAGTATTTGATGACACTAACTCTTGTCCGGATCAGGATATGTATCCTGTCCTTAGCTTTGCTCTCACGAGTGCATCTTTGGATTAGAGACATACCTTCTGCAATGATCAAATAAACACGAAGGATCTCAGATCAAATTACATAAGGCTTTAACGTCATTATCCAAATTCTGGGTTTGATCCAACAAATGGCACTAAGGGTAAAAGGTGAAGAGCGTGTAAAAAAATCTAAGTGTTGAAAAAGTTTTAAACACGGTCAAAATTGAACGTAAGTTATCCCAAAAGCCTAAGAAATATATATAGTGTTGAAAATTCTAAGTAATGGAGAAAGTTTTTAAGAAAAGGTTTTAAGTTTAAGAAAGGGTTTTGTTTTTTTTTTTGTTTGGTTTGGTTTTGTTTTGTTTTTGTTTTGTTTTGTTTTTTTTTTTTTCTTTGTTTTTTTTGGAAAGCACCCTTTTTTTTTTTGAAAACATTTTTTTTTGTTTGGGAAAACACTTTTTTTTGCTTGGAACATCCCCTTTTTTTATTTATTTATTTATTGTTTATTTGACGGATAAATAAAAAGAAATAAGGAAAGAGTTAAAAAAACGAATCAAGAAGATAACACAAAAGTGATGTGTGTGATTATGTCATCCACAAAGTAAAAAACAAACTCACTCTTTTCTTCTTATTCTTTTTCTCTCCCTTTTCTCTCTTTTACTTTTTTTTTTGTTTTTGTTTTTTTTTCATTTTTTTGTTTTTTGTTTTTGTTTTTGTTTTTTTTTATTTTTTTGTTTTTTTTATTTTTTTTATATTACAATATCATGGCCATTGGGCTACATAACCCAACATTACAAACGTCCTGGCTTAACATCATCCTATGGCCCAAAATAAATGATACAAAGCCGAAACCCCTCCCTTTCCTTTTTATTTAAAATGCAGTCTGCCATGCTGGAGACAAAGTTGATGGAGGCAGGAAGAGAAGGCCTCCGCATCAGGAACTCGTTCAGCCCATTAGTCAAGCAAGAGAACAAAAAAAACAAAGACGAGAACATGTGACAAGGAGAAAATAAATCAAGCAACCCGGTGACACAAAAAAAGAAACAACAAAACAAAACAAAACAAAGCCAAACAAAACCAGATTTCGTTTCCAAAATGACTAGACCAAGAGAAAACAAACAAAACCAGGTGGTGAACATCAACATAACTTGGGAGCATATGAATCTTATAGCAAAGAAAAACCAAGGATGAAATCATTTCCAAAGCCAGTTAAACACCAAAACAACCAGCTTTGAAGACAAATGGATTGAGGACATTCAAACTAAAAAAAAAAGAAACAAACTAAAATAACAAGTTGAAAAAGCGGTGAAAACAACCCAAAGCCAGGAAAAGTGAACTACATAGAACCCAGAAGAGAGAGAACAGTAGGAACAACCGGACAAACTTTTTCATTTTCATTTCTTTATTTCTGTTTTCTTGTTTTACCAAAGTAAGCAAAATAGTCCCACGTTTATATCAAAGCTAAGCAAAGCAATCATACGTTTATTTTGTTTTTTTTAACCAAATCAATCCACATTTTTGCGAGACAGACCCAAGCCTTACATGTCTTGAAAGCCAGATCATAGCATTCGAGATACATGGAACGGATAGGAAACACAAATACATGGAAACAACATTCATTTCACACAATTCGACTTGCGTGTTCACGCGTTGGAATACAAACAAGTCACACCTTTCGTTTGTTGTTTTCTTTGCTCTTGTTCGCTTTTTTTTCTTTGAAACCTTACACTCACCCATCACGAAAACGCATTGCGACTACCCCAAAAGAAACAAAAGAGACGAGAAGTACAAAGAACAAACAACAATATATCACACGTTCAAAACTCGGACTAGATACAACATAATAAGATACCACAAAAACATGAGCAAAATCACCACAAAATAGGCAAGAAGAACCCACCACTTGGGAACGATTTCCCTTCGTTGATGCGGTGGCCTTCCTCCGCTCACTAGATGGTTGCTCGTTTCCTTGAGCTCCGGCCAACCGCGGTGGCACGCCAAGATTTCTTCTCCCGTGTCTCTCCGCCCACCTCCCCCAGACGCTTGGACTCCCGCAAGGACACCCGGTGTCCTTTAGCTTGGATGAAGGTAGATGATCCTCGGCAACCGACAAAGGGAAGTTTGACCCGAGAGAATGGTTTTTGTGATGATGGTGGTGGGGGAATATCTTTGGATGGGTTACGCTCCACGGGGACCAGTTGAACGAATTTCGATCCTGTGGGGTGGCAATTTTGGGTTTGGTGGAGGAAGAGAGGAAGAGGAAAGGTGTGGTTTTAGCCCGTGTGTTTTTGGATTTCTCGTTCAAGAAGGGAGGAGAACCGTGTGCAGTCATCGGTTTGGGGATCTTTTATAGGATAAGAGGTGTAGGGTTTGGATTTGATTGGGGCGGCCAGGTTGTGCGATCCGGCCGGGGTTGGCTTTAACCCTGGTCTTGGGCACGGTAGAGAGGGAAGAACCAGGGCTTGACCATGGTTGATGAGGAGGTTGAGTTCGGCGAGGAGAGAGAGGCACGTAATGGATCGGGCGAAGTTGTAGGAAACAGGAATGAAAGCCGATTTAGGGAGGTGCGAGAGAAAGAAGAGAAGAAGAAAGAGGGCAGCAACGACGCCCAAAACGTGTCCGTGTCGTTGCGCGGGGGAAGAAGAAAGAGACGTGAAGAAGATGGGACGAGAGGGGGAGAAGTCGAGGTTAGTTGACCGCCTTGTTTTTGTTTTCGTTTTATTTTGTTGTTTTTTTTGTTTCTTTTTTTTTGTTATTTGTTTTTTTTGTTTTATTGGTAAGCCCATGGTACGATGACATCTGGGCTGGGGTGGATGGGAAAAGAAAATAAAAGCGAGAAAAATTATTTTTTTTTTTGGGTTTTTGGTGATGTTCTTCGGTTATCGGAATCGGTAGGACGACCCGGACTTCAAAACATCTCGAAAAAAATGTTTTTGGATTCGAGGAGTTAGGACGAGCGACCCTGTGTCAATTTTATTTGAAAACGATCTCGTTTTTTACGGAAAGCCCGTATCGAGATTATTTGTTACCGAAAAATGTATTTATTTTGATTTTAATGAAAAAGGCCCCGGGAGCAAATATATACAATATATATGTTAAAATTCTCGAATGACGAGTAGAATGAGATTGTGAGATTCATGACCTGGTCCAAGGTGCCGTGTAGAAGGTCAATTACCGTTTTGACCCCCACTGGCGGCCCAAACGTTGTTTTGACCACATCTTCTCCGTTTGACCTCAAAATTGAGCGCGGTTGATGGCGTTGATCCTCGAATTTGATTCTCTATTGCCCAAGACTGGCTCTTTGGCAAGTGAGGGCCTTCCGCATGATTTCTTGAAATTGGGCACTTACGGCTCGGCGATCACAACTTCATCATTCGCAAAATTTCAACAAACGAGGTGGCATCGAAGAAAATTGAATGTGATAAAATATGTCCAACCCGGACAAATTAGGGTCCAACAACTATGAAAGAACCGAGAGAAGATTAAGAGCTAAAGTGAGTGAGATGAGAAGCACACACGATGATCTTTTGGATAAAGCTAGACAATTGAAAATGGGTAATAAAGACATCGATAAGCTTGAAAGGAACTAGATGAAACCAAAGCGAACCGGAAAAATAAAGACAAATCGGTAAAAAGTGGCAAAATTCTGCCGAGATTGCGGCTCACTTTAGGACCACTCTAGATGTTAAAGGTCTAGCCTTAGGTCTAGGCTTCTCTGAAGACCAAATAACCAAGGACCAGAGCTTACCCTGTGTAGACCAAGTGTCTTGGCGGCTTTGTTCTGTTGGCGATCGCTTCTTAATTCTGGAAAGGAGGTACAAATGGCTGTTACTTGTCCACCCAAACCTGTAACACCCGAACTTAGAGATATGGGTACTTGTTGCATCTCAGGACGGTGATGCGGTAGTTGATCGGATATAACCGAAAGCTGAACCTTTAGTCAACCTATCCTCTACATCCCAATGCAAGGGTAAGGGTGTAGTATTGATGGAGACAAACCGGCGGACTTCTGCTACATTTGAGACTGGCTCATCCAGCAAGGCTGTTTCCTCCAAGCCTAAGTTTGTCCCTGGTGGCAGAGTTAAGAACGGTCTAGGATATGTGAGAGAACCTAGGAAGCCTCTTAACACTCCAACCAAACCCTTGAGACAAAATGTCCAACCTAATCCCTGTTAAGCGCCCCATCTCTTGTGAAGTTGGATACCTTTCCTATCGGTGTAGATTCTACCTTGAGCATGTTAAGAATGAGATTGCCACGAAATCAGGGGTAAGCCTTAAGCAATTACACATCATCGAAAATCTGCAACCTCATAACTCAGATAGGAAGAAGAAAGCAACCATGCACACACAGGTTATCTCATCAAAGAACACAACTACTAAACCTGTGAAGAAAAATGTCAACTCTGTGCCTACTAAATCTGCCAAGAGTAACCATAAGGAAGGAGAATCTACAAAGAGCCCAAAGAACAAAATTGCTAACAAATTTAATGAGGGATCACATAAGTTAGCATGGAAAATCAAATCATCTCCGACTTATTGGAAACCAAAAGTGTTAACTGCAGCCTTCACTTACCCAAAGCTCAAGCACAATTGGGCCCCCAAGACTTAGTTGCTGTTGTGAAAGAACAGGTACATGAAGCTGAAAGTAGCCACCGGGAACAAAAGATCAATTCTAGCCACTGGTACCTTGACTGTGCCTGTTCTGTACACATGACAGATGATGCCTCTCTGTTGAGTGAAGTAAGGGAGGTTGCAGCTTCATCTATCACATTCGGGGATAACAAAAAGGGTAAGATTGTTGGTAAGGGTACTCTCTCTAATGGTTGTTTCAATTGGAATGTATCTGTTGTTCAAGGTCTCAAACATAACCTGTTGAGCATAAGTCAATTATGTGACAAGGGTTATGAAATGTTGTTCACTAAACACACCTGCACAGTTATAGATCCTGTCTCTAAAGAGGTAAAGCTGAATAGACACAGACAAGGCAATGTCTATAAATTGGTCTTTGGTAATGCTCAATCTAATGAACCAATTTGTTTTCTGGTGCATGATACTTCCTTGCAGTAGTAGATGACCATACCAGATATACATGGGTTATGTTTCTCAGGAACAAAACTGAAATATTTGAGAATCTTGTTGAACTCTTCAATTGGATAACTAATGTTAAGAGTCTCTCTATTAAATGCATTAGAAGCGATTATAGCAAGGAATTTGAATTTTATGAAATGCTAGAGTTTTGTCTTGAACATGGTATTCAACATAATTTCTCAGCACCTAGAACTCCACAACAAAATGGAGTCGCTGAAAGAAAGAATAGGACTTTAGTTGAAGCAGCTAGAACCATGTTGATAGGAGCTTACTTCCCAAAATCCTTATGGGCTGAAGCCGTTGCAACTGCTTTCTATATACAAAACCAAACTTTAATTAACAAACGAGCCATGAAAACACCCTATGAGTTATGGAATGGAAGGAGACCAAACATTGGTCACCTAAGGATCTTTGGGTGTACTTGCTATATTCTGAACAATGGCAAGGACAACTTGAATAAGTTTGATGCCAAGTCAGATGATGGGTATCTTGTTGGATATTCCATGACTAGCAAGGCTTATTATGTGTTTAATAGAAGGACTAAAAACTGTTGAAGAGTCTATTTATGTTTCTTTTGATGAGACTAACCATGGTATGTAGAAAGGAGACCAAAATGTAAATAAAGTGCAGGATACTATCATAGTAGAAGACCAAGACACAAATAATCCTATAACAACTGAACCAGTGGAAGATGCACCTAAACCTGAAGACCAGAGAGCTGAACCGGTTGCTACAGAATCAAAAATCAACATAAGATCATAACCTTAACATTCAACCTGTTCAGTCTTTGTCACCTCCACTAGCCCAAGAACCTGACATAGAGCAGTTGGGCATTCATCATGAAGAAAGAGAAGACCTTCCAAAGGCAAGGAGAAGTTTAAAGGACCACCCATCTGAACTAATAATAAGAGATCCTGCTGCACGGGTCAAAACAAGGGCTGCCACACTTCATGAGAATCTATACATGTGTTTCTTATCACAAGTGGAGCCAAAAGCAATTGATGATGCAGTTCAGGATCACTATTGGATTGATGTAATGCAAGAAGAGCTCAATCAATTCAAGAGACAGAAAGTATGGGAGTTAGTCAACAGGCCCAGATCATAACAAGTCATTAGCGTGAAATGGATCTTTAGAAATAAACTTGATGCTGATGGTGTTGTGATCAGAAATAAGGCCAGACTGGTGGTGTCACGCGCCGAATTTCCAACCCGAGGAAACCAGTTCATGACTCCCCCTTTACCCATGCGGTAGAGAAGGAGGTAGGATACAATACTCACACAGGACATCATATACTACACAGCTGATATTCAGAAAGACAATCATAAATTTATTAAATTCAAATCAGGACAAACGTTTACAAATCCACATGCCTTTATTACAATAAAACCCACTTTACAATATCTCCCCACCTGGGGTACAAAGTCTCCCAAAAATAATACAAATAACATAAAT
This sequence comes from Taxillus chinensis, assembly GCA_023512835.1. NCBI lineage: Eukaryota > Viridiplantae > Streptophyta > Magnoliopsida > Santalales > Loranthaceae > Taxillus > Taxillus chinensis. The sequence continues at coordinate 41,310,942 of CM042092.1, read as the reverse complement.
CAAAACCACAAACAGAATCGTTGTCCACCTTAGTGTTCCCACCTAACGACTATAGGTCCCTGAGAAAAACAGAACACAATAGGAGAGGTGAGCAACCATAGCTCAGTAGGGATTAAGTCTCCCCAACCCATCCCATGCACCTAACCACTACATGAGAACGTGTACTAGTGCAGTGTCATGGCAGTAGTAAATAGAAGTAAAGCACACCACTCAAATGGGTGCAACCACAGCCCTCGGCCACGGCTGGCTCCACGGCCTCACAAGTACCAATTTCACTGACCTTCCAGGCTAAGAATTTAACCGCCTCTCGGGCAAATGTTTAACCGCCTCTCGGGCAAATGTTTAACCGCCTCTCGGGCAAATGTTTAACTGCCTCTCGGGCAAATGTTTAACCACCTCTCAGGCAAATAGTTTAACCGCCTCTCAGGCAAATAGTTTGACCGCCTCTCAGGCAAATAGTTTGACTGCCTTTCAGGCAAACAATTCCCACAGCCTCTCAGGCTAACAGTCATACAATGAAACACATAACATACATTTCTGCCACACAGGCATAACCTCAAACACATAACGTACATAGTCACACAGGCATATTATCAAACACATAACATGTGTGGCCTCACAGGCATAATATCAAACACTTGATTTGCCTAGTTTCACAGGCATAACATCGAACACATAGCGTGCACACATTCACAGGCTCTCAAACTTAGTCACACAGACATAAAATTGAACACCTAGCATGCGTAATCCCTAGCCTCAAGGGCATATATACAAATATCCAAACAAATACGCCATTGAAGGTCAACATCCATATAGGAGATTACACCTATATGGATTTACACACACACACACACACACACACACACACACACACACACAGATATATATATATATATATCCGGAATATACAACAGATCGCCTATCACAAGGCCAAAACCCTGGGATAGGTTCAAGGAGGAACAGAACCCCTACCTCAGGAAGATGCTCCTTGCTCTTGCTCCCACGTTAGACGCCGTCCACTCCTGCGAGTCACCCCAAGCGACAACGCTTAAGAACCCTCTCTTTTTCCCTCTCTCTCTCTCTCTCTCTGCGACGGCTGACAACAAAAACCCTAAACCTAAAACAAAGAGAGCTCCTCCTTATATAGACCTCACTTATGAAAATGACGTAGTTTTGATAAATGAAATCCCACCATCAAAATGACGTAGTTTTGATAAATGAAATCCCACCATCAAAACGACATAGTTTGATAAATGAAACACACCATCAAAACGACGTAGTTTTGATAAGTGAAACACACCATCAAAACGACATAGCTTTGATAAATGAAACACTCCCTCGAAGACTCGTAGAACAACGCCTCGAAGATCACCGGTTCGGAGCCTCAAAGTTCACTGGAAATACGGCCTCGAAGATCTGTCTCGAAGATCAAACCTTCAACCCTCAAACCTTCGGCCCTCGGTCTTCGACCTTCGACCCTACGACACAAATCTTTGGGTCTTCCACCTTTCGACCCAAGCGTTCACCCAGGGTACTGTTTATCTTCGTTCCAGCTTGTTCTTCCCAAAACACGGGTCATTACATCCTCTCCCCCCTTATGACTTTTCGTCCTTGAAAAGAAACTACATGCCACTAGGACCGCAAGGAATAACAAACACATGCAACCCACTATACAAAATGCAAGCCACAACACACAAATAGATCATACACCGCACACAACATATAACAGGACATACGTCCACAAACTCAACAAGGCACCACCACAATGCATATAACACATACACGCATGTCACAAATACACATCTCAAATACAAATTAATGTCTAAAAAAGACAATACACAACACATAAACAACTAGCACAAAAAATCACATCACTATCTCTTGGCCAACAACCACCTCCCACCCTCAAGCTTGTTCGTCCTCGAACAACTCTAGGTGCCGCTCACGCATCATGGACTCACATTCCCATGTCTCCTCCTTAATGCCACGGTGCTGCCACAGCACGCGAACCAAAGGAATAGCACGACCACGCAAAAGCTTCTCCCGCCGATCTAGTATACGGATAGGGGCCTTAACAACAGACATGTCATCCTCAATATCCAATGTCCCCCAATCGATCACATGAGTGGGGTCAGGATGAACGCTTGGGTAAGGACACATGGAACAAATTGTGCACTGACTCAATCGCGGTGGCAACGCTAACCGGTAGGCCACCGGCCCCACACGAGCCATAACCTCAAAGGGACCAATAAACCGCGGAGATAGCTTGGAACCTCACCCAAACCGCTGATGTCCACGACGGGGAGAGACATGGAGAAACACATGATCTCCCACGAGAAAACTCCAAAGGTCGCCGCCACTGATCTCGTATAAGATTTCTGTCGACTCGAGCTAACAACAAGCGCCGACGAATCAACCTGGACCTTCTCCATAGCCTCCTGAACCAACCGTGGCCCCAAAAGAGTTGCCTCTCCGACATTAGTCCAATATAAAGGTGATCGGCACGAACCGCCATACAACGCCTCAAAAGGAGCCATCCCAATGGAGGCCCCGATAACTATTGTCGTAGGCAAACTCCACGAAAGGAAGGTGAGTTGCCCACGAACCCCCAAAATCTAGCACACGAGCCCTCAGGCATGTCCTCCAATGTCTGATTCGTCCTCTCTGTCGACCGTCGGTCTTAGGGTGAAAGGCACATCTTGAAGTGCGTTTTGTCCCCATAGCCTCCTGCAAGCCTGCCCATAAACGGGAAGTGAACCACGAATCTCTGTCAGACACAATCGACGATGGTACTCCATGCAGCTCAATGCCCCAATGGAGTCTTGCTCTCGAACAGCAAGAAAATAGGCCGATTTCGTTAGCCGATCCACAATCACCTATATCATGTCTTTCCTCCCAGTGGTGGGTGGAAGACCAGTCACAAAATCCATCGCTATGTGGTCCCACTTCCACTCCGCTATTGGCAACGGCTGCAACATACTTGCTGGCCGCTGGTGCTCAACCTTCACTTGTTGACAAGTGAGGCACCTCAAAAAAAAAAAAAAGCAGCTACATCTCACTTCATCCTAGGCCACCAAAGATGTCCACGAAGCATGTGGTACATCTTTGTACCCCCAGAGATGCACAAAGAACTCTAGACTGATGAAACTCCCTCATCACCTCATCACCTCATCTCTAAGAGAAGAAGCCACTACTAGCCGCCCCTGAAAAGACAACTCATGCTCAGGACCCTCTGTCCAATCCTCAGATAGCTCACCAGCCTCAATACGGGCACAAAGAACCTCACACTCAATATCCCCCAATTGTCCCTCCCGGACTCGCTGGTACAGCTCAGGCACAACAACAATAGGACTCAAGACTGTCCCCCCATCACGAGCAATAGGCTGCAACTGCAACATCGCCAACTGCTCCATTAGCTTCCACTCTCTCACGGCCACCTTAGCCTTCCCCTTCTTGCTCAACGCATCAGCCACAACATTGCCCTTGCCTGGGGTATAGGCAAGAGTAAAGTCAAAGGTCCGCAAATACTCCACCTATCTCTCGCTGCCTCAAATTCAAGTCCTTTTGAGTAAAGATGTCTGAAGGCTCTTGTGATTTGAGAACACCACAAACTTCTCCCCCAGAAGGTAATGCTGCCAACTCTTCAAGGCAAAGATGACAGCCACCAACTCAAGATCATGAGTAGGGTAATTCTGCTCATGAGGTTTCAGCTGCCTCGACCCATAAGCTATCACACTGTGCTCCTACATAAGCACACACCCCAAACCAACCTTGGACGTATCACAATACACCTCATATGGGATAACCTCCCTAGGTAACCTCAACATAGGTGCGGTGGTCAAACGGGTTTTGAGAGCCTCAAACGCCCGTTGACACTTATTAATCCACTTAAACTTCACTCCCTTCCTAGTCAATGCCATCATAGGAGCCGCCAAACGAGAGAATCCCTCTACAAAACGACGATAGTACCCCGCCAAACCAAGGAAACTACGAATCTCGAAAACATTAGTTGGCCTCTCCTACGATTACACAGCCTCAATCTTGGCTGGGTCCACTCAAACTCCCTCAGCTGACACTATATGGCCAAGAAAGTGAACTTCCTGCATCCAAAACTCACATTTGCTAAACTTAGCAAACAACTACTGGTCCCTCAAGGTTTGCAGCACTGTTACCGAATGCTCCACATGCTCCCTCTCCATCTTGGAATACACCAAGATATCGTCTATGAACACCACCACAAAGGAATCCAAATATGGAGCAAAGACTTGGTTCGTCAAATGCGTGAACACTGCTGGTGCATTAGTAAGCCCGAAAGACATCATTACCCACTCATAGTGCCCATACCGCACCGAAAAGCCGTCTTAGGGATGTCCTCCTCCCTAACCCTTAATTGGTGATACCCTGATCGTAGATCTATCTTGGAAAACCACTGGGCCCTACTCAACCGGTCAAACAAGTCGTCTATCCAAGGCAACAGATACTTGTTCTTCACGGTCACCAAATTCAGCTTCTTGTAGTCAATGCAGAGGCGAAGCGTGCCATCTCGCTTTCTTTTCAAAGAGCACCGGAGCACCCCGGGGTGAGGTACTCGGTCCGATATACCCCTGGTCCACCAACTCCTCTATTTGCTTCTAAAGCTCCCTCAACTCGGTTGGCCCCATATGATATGCCACTTGGGAGATTAGGCTAGTCCCCAGAACCAACTTAATGGTGAACTCCACACTTCTCTTAGGAGGTAAACTCCTCAATTGCTCAAGAAAGACATCCTGAAATTGGTCAACAATTGCTGGCCACACTCTCTTTTCTACTTTCCTCTCCTCAGCAAAGGTCAGGGCTGCCAACCTGTGGGTAATGGCACCCCTGGTCCAACATCGGCCCGACTCGACTCGCCTCACGGTCTCACTCCCCCTGCGGGGTGCAAGAAGTCCCCTGCGGGTGTCACGAAGGATACATGCCGCCAATAACAATCTATCTTGGCCTGGAAATCCATAAGCTAATCCATACCCAAGATCAGGTCAAATGTACGCAAGGGCATTATGTACAAATTGAAACTAAGCTCCACATCCCCTATAGTTAACAAACAGTCACGACATATGCGCCACACCTCAATCATACCCCTCACTAGAGACTCCACTACTAGGGGTCTCTCTACCCCAACACATGCAAATCCCAATCCCTCAATCAGAAGTTCAGCAACAAACGAACAAGATTCACCCGTATCAAAAGGTGCGGAAACAAGCGTATGAGAGATCAAAAGGGTACCTCTAACCACCGATGGTCCTGCCCCACCCTCCGCCGGTGGAGGTGGTAGCTCGGCCTCCTCCTAGGGTGCTACATTTAGTGCAAACACCCTCCCTTGGCCTGTACCACCGGTCGGCTCCCCCACCGGACCGGTTCCCGCCATGGCTGCCTCCGGCCTGGTCTGTCGCCGCTCAGGCCCTCCCCGAGGTCAGGTCCGGCTAGATCCTGCTCGACTAGCTGGCCACCGACGCACCGGCCTCTCCGCTGGTGCACGGAAACTAGCATCACTCCTCATGCCGGATGCCAAGCCTCCTGCTCCCCTATTGCCACTCTTGCAAACCCTTGCGCAAATGGCCCTTCCGTCCATAGTTGTTGCACCACCAGTCTTTCTTGGGACACTCCCTTTTGACGTGGCCTTGCTCCCCCACAACAAAGACAACCGCCGGGAAGACCCCCTGCCGAACCTCCTTGTCTCATCGCCGCCAAAGGTGAACCTCCCTGGGTTCACGGATGGTTGTCCCCGGCTACGGAAGGAACTGCTATCTCTCTCCTCGGTCTTGGGCCTCTTGGACCCTGAATCACGCTCGATCCGCCCTGCAATCGGCGACCCCGATGGGCCTGCCTCCCATCATCCAGCTCCCTCTCGCCTATACGAGCTGTCTCCACAACCTCAAGCATAGGTCCTTAAACGCAAAATCGCCACCCTCTCGCCTAAGGGCTGGCCTGAGACCCAAGGTGAACTTGTGGGCCTTTAGGTCCTCCTTTGCCACGGCCTCGGGAGCAAATCTACTCAAGCTCCGGAACTCTCACTCATAGTCGGGCACCGTCTTTGATCCTTGCTTCAGGCTGCCAAATTCCTCCCTCTTCTGCCATCTCAAGGACTCAGGGAAAAACTCATTGTGGAAGAGTTGCAAGAACTCCCACGGCATGAACTACACCGCACGGCTCCCTGCGACACCGCTCCAAAGCATTCCCCTCTAGCTACCGAATGGCCGGTCTCACCTTATCCTCCTCCCGGGGTAGGAGAAAGGAAAACACATGCTCGATCTGCCTCAACCAATGCGAAGCCACCACGGGATCCACTTCTCCCTTGAACCTTGGAGGTTGTTCCTTTCGGAACCTCGTCACCACATCTTCCTCTACACGAATCGGTACACCACCACGCGAACTTTCACGCTCACGAGGTAACTCCCCCACTGGTGGTGGTGGTGGCACCACTTGTTGTCTTGCCATCTCACGGCGCAGCTCCTCCGAACCTCTTGCCGGATACCCTCCCTCGGCTCTCGGACTTCCGGTCGGATGCCCTCTCGTAGTTGTGCCAACAATAGCGCATGTCCTCCAAAGAGACCGCCCCGCACCCGGGCCCTCATGGGCAGATGACTCATCGCCCACCGCCCCGGACGCACGTGTCACTCTCCTCGGCGGCATTCTTACTATACGAGGTAAGGAACACAAACGTCAAAACGAATTCGAATCTATCGCGTGTCACTACCTCTACCCCATTTATCAATTCTACTATCATATGCCAGACACACATACATTGCATCAATCCATATTGCACACAACTTAATTCACATTTCACACGACTCAATTAAATAAGGAGTTCTCATGCTCAATGTATTCCAAGAAAATTCAGAGTTGCACATTTCACACTTTATCACGCTATTCACATTTTGTTTTTCCAGTTTAGCAAACATAAACAACAAATGCAACTAGTGCACTAATGCCAATGAATGCAAATCCTACCTCAGGTCTGGGCCACCCCAAGTACACTTTAGAGGCTCCAAGAAGACCATGTTTATCAGGCACGTTCCTCCAGGCTCCTCCAAAGGACTCAAGATAACTAGATTCGCCCACTACCCTAGGCCAACTAGACCATGCTCGATACTATCTTTGTCACGCCCCAAATTTCCAACCCGAGGAAATCGGTTCGTGACTCCCCCTTTACCCATGCGGTCAAGAAAGGGATAGGATACAATACTCACACAGGACATCATACACTACACAGTTGATATTTAGAAAGACAATCATAAACTTATTAAATTCAAATCAGGATAAACGTTTACAAATCCATATGCCTTTATTACAATAAAACCCACTTTACAATATCTCTCCACCGGGGTACAAAGCCTCCCAAAAGTAATACAAATAACATAAATCAAAACCACAAACAGAACTGTTGTCCACCTTGGTGTTCCCACCTAACGCCTATAGGTCCCTGAGAAAAATAGAACACAATAGGAGGGGTGAGCAACCACAGCTCAGTAGGAATCAAGTCTCCCTATCCCATCCCTTGCACCTAACCACTACATGAGAACGTGTACTAGTGCAGTGTCGTGGCAGTAGTAAATACAAGTAAAACACACCACTCGAATGGGCGCAACCACAGCCCCAGCCACACTGGCTCCACAGCCTCACAGGCTACCAATTTCACAGCCTTCCAGGCTAACAATTTAACCGCCTCTCGGGCAAATATTTAACCGCCTCTCGGGTAAATGTTTAACCGCCTCTCAGGCAAATAATTTGACTGCCTCTCAGGCAAATAGTTTGACTGCCTCTCAGGCAAACAGTTCCCATGACCTCTCAGGCTAACAATCATACAATGAAACACATAACATACATTTCTCGCCACACGGACATAACCTAAAACATATAACGTACATAGTCACACGGGCATATTATCAAACACATAACATGTGTGGCCTCACAAGCATAATATCAAACACTTGATTTGCCTAGTCTCACAGGCATAACATCGAACACATAGCATTCACACATTCACAGGCTCTCAAACTTAGTCACACAGACATAAAATCGAATATCCCCAGCCTCAAGGGCATATATACAAATATCCAAGCAAATACGCCATTGAAGGCCAACATCCATATAGGAGATCACACCTATATGGATTTACATATATATATATATATATATATATATATATATATATATATATATATCGGAATAAACAACAGACTACCTATCACAAGGCCAAAACCCCCGGGATAGGTTCAAGGAGGAACCGAACCCCTACCTCAGGAAGATCCTCCTTGCTCTTGCTCCCACGTTAGACGCCGTGTACCTACGCGAGTCACCCCAGTAGCAATGCTCAAGAACCCTCTCTTTTTCCCTCTCTCTGTCTCTCTCTTTGCGATAGCTGACAACAAAAACCCTAAACCTAAAGCAAAGAGAGCTCCTCCTTATATAGACCTCACTTATGAAAACGACGTAGTTTTGATAAATGAAATCCCACCATCAAAACGACGTAGTTTTGATAAATGAAATCCCATTATCAAAACGACATAGTTTTGATAAATGAAACACAGCATCAAAATGACGTAGTTTTGATAAGTGAAACACACCATCTACATGACGTAGCTTTGATAAATAAAACTCTCCCTCGAAGACTCGTAGAACACTGCCTCGAAGATCACCGCTTCGGAGCCTCGAAGATCGCTGGAAATGCGGCCTCGAAGATCTATCTCAAAGATCAAACCTTCAACCCTCAAACCTTCGAACTTCGACCCTCAGACCTTCGGCCCTCGGTCTTCGACCTTCGATCCTCGGTCTTTGACCTTCGACCCTACGACACAAATCTTCGAGTCTTCCACCTTTTGACCCAAGCGTTCGCCCAGGGTACTGTTTATCTTCGTTCCAGCTTGTTCTTCCCAAAACACGGGTCATTACAGGTGGCAAAAGGTTACAGACAAGAAGAAGGAATTGACTATTGTTGGACCCCATTTTGTCTGGGTTGGACATACTAACCTCATTTGATATATATGCCTTTTTGCCCATGCCATATACCTTGTTGAATAGGTCCTTAGAGATTCCCTGTGATTTGCACAAGATGAATGCATTGACATTAACCGAGAAACCTAAAATTGATAACCTCTGTTGCCAGCCCCTAAAATGCCTCAAGATCAATGTCAGGTGATAGGGGATGAAATTTGGAGAGTAACGCACTTGACCGAGCTCAATTCTGATTTAAAATGAAGAAGTTATGGCCAAAACAACTTTCATTGGAAAAAGTCAAACTTGCCAAAAGACGGTTAATGCCCCTGGTCAAACTGCCCGAAAAAGTGATCCTGCGAAATTCTCCAAAAAATCTATTTAAGCAAATATGGGTCTTCCTAAACAATCCCCAAAAGGTCGTCCATTTTTTGCATTTTGGGTGAGGGTAAAAAAGGTAATTAAAAAGGTAAAAAAAAAACTTGACTCGTAGCCTCGAAGTGTCGGCGGGTCGAAGCTCAAGACTCGAAGCCTCGAAGCCTCGAAGCCTCGAAGACTCGAAGCCTCGAAGCCTGTAAGCCTGCCGACACTCCGACTTGCTGACACTTCGACCCGTTGACCATTGACCCACGAGCTACGAGTTTCGACCCATGACCTACGAACTTACGACCCATGGATCTTCGACCCACGACCTACGAACCTACGACCCACGGATCTTCGACCCTTGACCTTCAACCCTTCGACTCTTGACCTTCGACCCATTGACCGTTGACCTTCAACCCATTGACCGTTGACCTTTGACCCACCGACCCTCGACCTTGCTGACACTTTGACCCGTTGACCGTTGACCTTCGACCTGCCGACACTTTGGCCCTATTCACCTTTGAGCTTCGCTGTTTCGCTGCATTTCCGCCAACTATTTCCTATGGAGTCACAAGACCTGTTTTTCATGCACTGGCCGTCTGACAGAATCATTTTTCAACGCCTGTCAGTCACATGTGCTAAAATAAAAATTAAAAAGGACAAATCACGAGCTGCATGTAAAGACTCGTATTCGGGTAGTTTTGAGAGATAGTCATTCTATGGGAATGTAACTATCTGGATGGTAGTGTAGTCGTTGATGTGAGCATTTTGACTGTACTTGGGCCCGATTCCGAGTCGAGGCCCCGTTTGACCCGATTATTGACTTTTCGGGGTTTATTGGTTGACTTTGCAATTGGGCAGTCATTTGGGTGTAATAATATCCGTTTAGTGTTGTGCTCATCATTTCAAGCGTTTTAACCGTAGTTTGACTCAATTTGGAGTTCGGGGCCTTGGAGGTCAATTATTGACTGGGTCAATGGTTGACTAGGTCAGTTGACTGGCAGAAATATAAATAGCAGAAAAACAAAAAGAAAAAGAGGAAGTTTTCACTTCACATTTCACGTTTGTTCGTTGAGAGAAAGAGCATGAGAGAGAGCTTGGAGGCTTTGGCGATTTGGGGCGATTTGTGTTCGTGGAGCTCAAAGATTCACTTCAAGTAGGTGTCCTTGAACTTCTTATCTTGATTCTATGCTTGGTATGCACGAATTTATCATGATTTATGAAATTGAGCATAAACCCTAGAATTTGGGGAAAACCAATTTTGGGTTAGATCTAATGGTTTAGCATAAGATTTGTGGTTAAGAACTATTTTATATCATTGTGGATATATGTTTCTGTGATTTTGGGGTTAATTAATTGTGTTTTTCATGAGGGTTAATAAGTCAACCATGGGAATTTGGGTTTAGATCTAGATTTCTAGAAATCTGGAATTTAATGCGTGTTTCTGTTGTTTCCGTGCGATTTAGAGGCGTTCTGGACGCATTTTAAGGTAAATATCGCAGTCTGTTGCATAGAATGCGTGTTTGTGCGTGTCTGGGGGTTGGTTGGGTTGATTCCAGATGAAGAACAGGCAAAAACGACGATGAACAGTACCTGGGCGCGTTACTGGGTCGAACTAACGAAAATCCGTAGTTCTGGGTCATAGGGTCGTAGTTCGTAGACCCGTAGTTCATAGGTTCATAGTTCGTAGTTCGAAGGTTCAAACGTTCGAAGGTTCGTAGTTCGTAGATTCGTAGACCCGTAGTCCGAAGGTCGAAGTTCGTAGCCGAAGGATCGAAGTTCGTAGCCTCGTAGGTCGAAGATCGAAGACCCGCTTCGAGTCTTCGAGGCGCGCTATGCAGCTACGAGTCACAGCTCCCGCTACGAGTCTCCGAGGCGCGCTGCAGTTCCGCGCTACGAGTCGCAGTCCTGAAGCTACGAGGCAGTGCAACAGCACTGGACTGGACCTATTTACATCGTAACTTATACCCATGTACACAATTTTAAGTATATACTTAAGTTACTATGTAAATAACGAAATACCCCCCCATTTGGATTCAAAGAAAAATACTAGAAAAATTAATTCCACTCTTTCAAAATGTGAAAATTGGGTTTTAGTGTAAAATCTCGAAAAAACCCAAAAGTTCGTAGTGGTGAATTTTTGGAAAGTGTGGTTAGACATCTCAGAAAAATCCCCAAAAATCAAATTATCTTAGTTATGCTATGGGAACCCAATGCCGGGATTTTTGATTTCAAGAAAATAGCTACTATGGGTACTTCCTTCATAAATCAAGGATTTACGTGTGACGACTGGCTACAGTTCTAAAGGAAAGGTTGAGAATGACATACCATACTAATGTTAGTATGTTGGTGTGAGGTATTGGGGCGTGGACTCCGTGACTTGTTTGGGTTCTCACCGTGTTGCACCGATGGTGCTATGTGGTTGACGTGGCAGGCATATGCACCGATGGCAGGCCTGTGTGGCGACTGTGGCCGGGCATATTGCGCCGTGGACAGGCTAAGGCCTGAGTTGAGCCGTTGAGCTCATGGAGCTAGGGCCGAGTGCCCCGAGCTGGGATCCCATGGAGGATCGTGGACAAGTTGTCCTGTGTGAACAAGGCTGTCCTGATGTCCGTTTGCAGTGAGTCTTGATGATTGTGCACACTACACGGTGCACGAGTACACCGAGCATATAGTATTGTAAGACCCGCAAAATTTTTAGCTATTTAAGTTCTTCCTTAAAGAGTAATAATAATAAAATAATAATAATGTTATTGTTAACAATAGTTAGAAAGGATATTTTGGATATTATCATGATAAAAATAAGCACCCAATATAGTCATTCAAATAACATGTGACTAATAAGTAGTCGTTAGAATAGTAACTAGCCGTTATGAATAGTATCCGTTTGGACGTCCATAAATAGGTATGAGCATGAGATTTTATTTATAAGAGAGTATAGAAGTAAGAAGAAGAATAATAAGAGTTATGGCATCAAGTTCTCAAAACCGCCATCCGAGAATAGTGTACGAGAAGAAGATCGGCAAGCAATACGACTTGAAGTTACAAAGCTATGCTTTGCTATAGATGAGCTAAATGCTCGTGTCCAATGGCTGCAATATAATGCGACGAGACACGGGGAGAAGTTTGAGGTTATTCGTGCGACAACCACGACAATGTTAGCCGAAGGGTTGTGCGCTCTCTTCCGCCAAGCACAACACGTCCTACGCACATACGCTAATATAATTCAAGAAATTTTACGAAGGCCATAGAATATGATATTAATGTTTATGTTTAGGATTATAATATTTTATGCTATAATGTTATCTTACTTTATTGTTTATTGATTATGCAATTATATTATTTTATCCGCATAAATATTAAATACGTTATAAAAATAAAATAATTTCTTATACATCATAAAAAGTTTAGATGCTATATATTATGTCATTTAGTTTCTTAAACCAAATTACTATGGGTAAGTAAGTATTACAAGCTTTAACTTTACCAAAAGTATAAAACATAGGTAAGGCCCAAAAATTTGAATGAGGCAGATTCTGGAGGTCCCATTCAAAAATCCATAACTTGAATTATACAGATCCAATTGACATGAAACCAAAACCCATTTGTTCATTTATGACTTATCTAAAACGTGTAAAAATTTTAGAATTTAATATGAAGCCAATCAATTCCAGAATTTAAAATACTACACATAGGTTCAGTATGAACGGGTAAACATTTTAGTATGACTTTAAAATTCAATAACTTTTGTTATACATATTTAAAAATTATAAAATTGATACCCATTTGTAGATATTTGAGTTAGTAATGCAATACAATTGGCCATTTGTCAAAAACTACAAAATTAAAAATGTTATAATTGAATTAGTAGGGAGTACACCAATGTGGACTTTTGCTGCCAAAGGAACCTTCTAGGTTGAAAAGTCTTAAAACAATTTTAAAATGGTAGGAGAAGATACCCACGTTTTAATAGAGGATAATAGGAGGAAAATAAAGTATTATATATATTTTACATAATTTAATTTGATGCCAAAGTCAAATTCATACACTACTTTCACACTACACACCTACCACCATCCTTGCCTATATAAGGAGTGTCTTGCCTCTCCTCTTAAGCACAAATCCCTCAAGCCACACCACGAAATTTCCCTCTAAAAACACTCCCTTAAGCCCTCTTAACACCCCAAATACTCTACTCAAATCCTCTTTTGCTTTTGGTACTTACCAAGCGTCGAAGTTCTACGAAAGGTAATACTTAAGATTTTGAAATTTTGAAGTTACTTCCTTATTTATTATGTAGATCCTTATGGTTGGTTTTATCACCTCATATATACTATATTCATGGTTGGTTTTACCACCTTACATATGTTATTTATATGATTGGTTGTACCACCTCGTATATACATACATGGTTGGCCTTGCCACCTTATATACATACCTGTGTAATTATTTTAAATTATAGTATTTTATCATAGCGTTGTCATTCTATAATTCAAGTGAAAAGATGAGAATATTAACTTATGTTTTTATTTTTATTTTTAAGGTTCTAGATAGCGGAAGATCGTAAGGAACGACTTCCAAAATGAATTCTACCAGCAATCGCCCTTCTTCTTCTGCAACCCCAATTGTTAATGCTTCAACCTCACAGCCTATCCCCATCCTTATCTCCTCCTGATCTTCCCTTTAGACCCGTGTCTAATATCTCCTCATGGTTAAGGTGGAAGACACGTAGGAAAAATAAGCTTATCGCACGTCTTTTCCGTTCACCCAATACAAGAAGTAAATCTTATTCAAAAACTCTCAAGGCATATAACCTAGTTAGTGCACAACTCAAGGCTTATGATGCATGGGATCGAAATAGGATATGGAACAGCAATAGAAGTGGGAACCCAAATTAATATTCAACCCCACAAGCACGGTATGCCTATTAAAAGATATAAGTTAAAGTATGATATATATATATATATATAAAGGAGATATGTGTGATATTGAACTTTTCAAGCATTAATGCTAATTTAGTGTTTTGATATTTTTTTTTTAAGGTTTAGAACGCGGAGAACGACAAGCGGATAGTAAGGGTTTTTCTTTTCTTTATTCTTACTTTTCTCTTCCTCTTTATCTTGTTTTATTTGGAATTATTATTGTAAGAGTTTTATGTTTCTTATTTTTATTCCATTTTATTGTTGAGAAGATTAGATTAGTCTCTTTTTAATCTCTCTTGGTAATTTATGCTATTGATTGGGGTAGATAACCATTTTGATATTCGTGGTTATCCTTGTTAACCTTGAATGTTTTATTGGAATTCTATAATATGCCTCATGTTATGTATGTTAAAGTTGTTATAACCTCTTATGTTTAGACAAAGTAAGTTTATAATGGGTGGTTCCAGAAAGACCTCCAATGCATTGGGTAAAGAACATCACTGGAGAGTGTCAATCCAGCTGATAATATGTTATGTTATGATATGGTATCTGGGTAGTTAACCTGGATCATGATGTTATGATACGATGTTCAAACATAATCTTCCATGTTATGATTTCCTTGTGAAATGTTGATCATGTATGCAAATGTTATATGGTATTTCCTATGTTCGATATCTTCATGATTTTCCTTACCCGCTTATTTTACCCTTATTGGGCTATTTGAGCTCACCCTTTTTATGATTTCTTTTCCAACCCCAGGAAATTAAGGGATGGAGAAACTAGGATAAGGAGTCGAGAAGTGCTTGGAAATAAAGTTGTGTGAAATTTTAAAGATTTATTAAGTTGTTTGCTCGTGTGCTTTGTTATGTAATAATGGGTTATGGACACTTAGTCTCTAAACCCCTAAACCTTAAAGATCTTGGATTGAAATTTGTAAAAATGAATGGTTTGTTTGATTAATTAAGTAATAGTTTGAAATTGATATAAAATTTGTATATTTAATTTCCGCTAACGCACCCAGTTTGGAGGTTTCAAATTTGGGGGCGTTACAGTTGGTATCAGAGCGATGGTTTATTATAGGTTAGAGACTGAGTCTTAGAAATATGAAGTGTGATACATAAGTTAAAGGTCTTAGAATGATAATTTCGTATAAAGCATAGGAATAAAGTATAACACGCTACAAGAAAACAAAATCAATAAAAACTTTAAGTAAACGCATGAGATTATTGTTAGGAAATTATATTTCGTTTATTGATGGACTAACGGGTATTTTGTGTATATATTTCAAAAGAAGCAGACATGGAGAAATCTAGTAATTGACACGGTGAAAGGTATGTTATCAAGTCTTCAACGTGATTTTAGGATAACACACTCGTGAAAGGTACGTCATTCGGCACGCTACAAAATAAAATAATAGTAGTGTATATCGCACACAAACACACAACTTATTTTATTTCATAAGGAAATATTACATAAAGAAAATTACACCAACATTGCAATAATATAGAACAAATAGATTGTCATCAGGAACGGTATGAAAATTGGACTAAACACCTCGTCCATGAAAAATAAGAACGTTACAAAAATAACAAGAACGGTAAACAAGATCCCGACAAATGGAAACATTTTGTAGAGAAGGGAAAGAGTGGTTGTTCGCCGGATTGAAGCTCGAAGCAAGCTCACCAGGAGAAGCAATAATAATCGGCAACCCGTTCATTTGAGTGTTAGCGGGAGAGAAGATCAAGTTATGGAGGTTGGGAAGCACCTCACCATTAGGGTCTTCGATGCCAACGAGAAGGATTCGAAGTCGGTGATGGTCGCCGCAGTCCGGCGAAGCTAGTGTCGCACGAGATGGTGCGAAACGACGCAGCCAAGGCACGCCTATAATGGAGAACGTGTGGTGAGGAATAAAGGCATGGACGTGTGGTTGGAAACAAAAAGGGAGGGAAAGCAAACCTATAACTAATGTGTGGTATGTCGAATTCGGTATATGTAATTAGGCGCGAATCAGCCAAGCAGGCCTTGTAAGTGGCAAATCATCAACCACTACTCCAGCAGAGGAAACACATAGGAACCGAACCAAGACGTTCGGAATATTCAAACAAGGTGACACCATTAGGCCACCTCCCAAGCGGTATACAAGTAAGTAGCCCGATTTAACATAAGGACTATAATGCTCGGTTAGAGAAGCAAATAAATGATGACCCCTTAATTTAAGTAGTTATCTTATGAAATCTCATTATTATCACATGCCATGTTTAACTTATGTTACCATTTTAAGTTAAGTAACCCTTATATTTTTATACCACGGTTATTTTATTTTTGTTATATATACTCCTTTCTTTAATGCCCAAGTAAATATCTATCATCTTGTTCCATGCTTTAAGTTAAGAATCTTAGCTTCAATCTTGCGGCACGCTGAAGCTACATAGGTATAGATTTACTACACGTTAACGCCATATCATGCATGCCTTATACCGCACGCCAAAGGCACTCACCCATGCTCTTGCTATATGTAGAAGTTAATGCACCCATGCTTCTAAGACACGGTCAAGTTATCTTTTAGCTTGCTTTTTCTTACACGCTAAGTTTACCCACCCCAACGAATAGCACTATAAATGGAAGTATGCGCCATTTCCATAGTTCTAGACCTAGACAACAATTTCTATTTAGTTGAAAAATGGCTTCCTACTATAAACCACCACAAAACTCAAGGTTCCAACGAGTTGGTGTTCTTGGAGGAAAAACCATTGGGAAGAAAGAGTGTTATAAGATCGCAACCATAGAACTCCGTGAGGAACTTGTCTCTAAAGGGTTAGACGTTGTCTGCAATTGCGAAATTTTTGGACTTTTGGAGCTTTTGTCTCAAGTCGTTCGCTCGGCGGGTGGACATATATCTACACATTCGAGCATGGAAACGCGATCTCCGAACTTCATCAACGAAAGGAAGAAGTCGCTAGACTCTCCGATTGCTTCATTATACTTCCTGGAGACCTTGGAGCTATGGAGGAATTCATGGAAATCGTCAGCTGGGCTCAACTAGGTATCCATGATAAACCCATAGGCTTACTTAACATAGGTGGATTTTTCGATCCCTTTATAGCCCAAATCGATACTGCCATCGAAGAAGGTTTCATTAAACCATCACAAAAGAAGATCATCATCGTAAGTAGTACGCGAAGGATCTACTAAGGAAAATGGAGGCATATGAGCCAACACGTGAAGGTGCTATTTCAAAGGACCTTTGGGAAGTCAAGTGGATCATCGAATCTAGACAACATCTAGAAAACCGCTTAGCTCTATCATAATTTGAAATCTGTATGGTGTATTTTATTTTGTTTTAAATAAATGATGCTTTTAACCTATGTCATCGTATAACCCTAGAATTTTTAAGAGTGATATCATAAACATAATAAATGGAAAGTAATAATATTGGTGATAATGTCTAGGACACGTTTTATAATGTGAAACCGCAAATCTTAGTCATTATATAGAAAGTGATTGATATGATTTTGATTGATGATAGAACAAGCCTATTTTGACATTTGAGAACCTATATTGATTATAATATCATTATCATTATTGAAGTAGCCGTACTCTAAGCAAGTGCTATATATAAACTATAAAACGAAGGAGAAGATAATCTTTATAGGAAGCAGTGCAACGATATGGCATCATCCAACTCTCATGTGTATATACTCGAATCTAGCACCACGCGAGATGAAGATCGACGAAGGGTGCGGGCTGAGATTACAAGACTACTCTTTACCGTAGATGAACTGACAGCTCGTAATCATTGGCTACTATTAGAGCAAACAAGGATGAGGGAAAAGGCTAATCTCATCCGTGCAGCCACATCGGCAATGTTAGCAGAAGGACAATGTGGCTCTGCTGCAGAAGCTCGCTTAACCCTCGGGATTTATGCGAGATACAATTCGAGAAATATTGAATAGACCGTAGAAAGTAATTATAATTTTCTCCTTGGGACCATAAGCTTTTGTGCTAACGAAAGTATGAAATAATTTCGAGGACGAAATTTCTTTAAGGAGGGTAGGATGTAAGACCCGCAAAATTTTTAGCTATTTAAGTTCTTCCTTAAAGAGTAATAATAATAAAATAATAATAATGTTATTGTTAACAATAGTTAGAAAGGATATTTTGGATATTATCATGATAAAAATAAGCACCCAATATAGTCATTCAAATAACATGTGACTAATAAGTAGTCGTTAGAATAGTAACTAGCCGTTATGAATAGTATCCGTTTGGACGTCCATAAATAGGTATGAGCATGAGATTTTATTTATAAGAGAGTATAGAAGTAAGAAGAAGAATAATAAGAGTTATGGCATCAAGTTCTCAAGTACGCCATCCGAGAATAGTGTACGAGAAGAAGATCGGCGAGCAATACGACTTGAAGTTACAAAGCTATGCTTTGCTATAGATGAGCTAAATGCTCGTGTCCAATGGCTGCAATATAATGCGACGAGACACAGGGAGAAGTTTGAGGTTATTCGTGCGACAACCACGACAATGTTAGCCGAAGGGTTGTGCGGCTCTCCTGCCGAAGCACAACACGTCCTACGCACATACGCTAATATAATTCAAGAAATTTTACGAAGGCCATAGAATATGATATTAATGTTTATGTTTAGGATTATAATATTTTATGCTATAATGTTATCTTACTTTATTGTTTATTGATTATGCAATTATATTATTTTATCCGCATAAATATTAAATACGTTATAAAAATAAAATAATTTCTTATACATCATAAAAAGTTTAGATGCTATATATTATGTCATTTAGTTTCTTAAACCAAATTACTATGGGTAAGTAAGTATTACAAGCTTTAACTTTACCAAAAGTATAAAACATAGGTAAGGCCCAAAAATTTGAATGAGGCAGATTCTGGAGGTCCCATTCAAAAATCCATAACTTGAATTATACAGATCCAATTGACATGAAACCAAAACCCATTTGTTCATTTATGACTTATCTAAAACGTGTAAAAATTTTAGAATTTAATATGAAGCCAATCAATTCCAGAATTTAAAATACTACACATAGGTTCAGTATGAACGGGTAAACATTTTAGTATGACTTTAAAATTCAATAACTTTTGTTATACATATTTAAAAATTATAAAATTGATACCCATTTGTAGATATTTGAGTTAGTAATGCAATACAATTGGCCATTTGTCAAAAACTACAAAATTAAAAATGTTATAATTGAATTAGTAGGGAGTACACCAATGTGGACTTTTGCTGCCAAAGGAACCTTCTAGGTTGAAAAGTCTTAAAACAATTTTAAAATGGTAGGAGAAGATACCCACGTTTTAATAGAGGATAATAGGAGGAAAATAAAGTATTATATATATTTTACATAATTTAATTTGATGCCAAAGTCAAATTCATACACTACTTTCACACTACACACCTACCACCATCCTTGCCTATATAAGGAGTGTCTTGCCTCTCCTCTTAAGCACAAATCCCTCAAGCCACACCACGAAATTTCCCTCTAAAAACACTCCCTTAAGCCCTCTTAACACCCCAAATACTCTACTCAAATCCTCTTTTGCTTTTGGTACTTACCAAGCGTCGAAGTTCTACGAAAGGTAATACTTAAGATTTTGAAATTTTGAAGTTACTTCCTTATTTATTATGTAGATCCTTATGGTTGGTTTTATCACCTCATATATACTATATTCATGGTTGGTTTTACCACCTTACATATGTTATTTATATGATTGGTTGTACCACCTCGTATATACATACATGGTTGGCCTTGCCACCTTATATACATACCTGTGTAATTATTTTAAATTATAGTATTTTATCATAGCGTTGTCATTCTATAATTCAAGTGAAAAGATGAGAATATTAACTTATGTTTTTATTTTTATTTTTAAGGTTCTAGATAGCGGAAGATCGTAAGGAACGACTTCCAAAATGAATTCTACCAGCAATCGCCCTTCTTCTTCTTGCAACCCCAATTGTTAATGCTTCAACCTCACAACTATCCCCATCCTTATCTCCTCCTGATCTTCCCTTTAGACCCGTGTCTAATATCCCCTCATGGTTAAGGTGGAAGACACGTAGGAAAAATAAGCTTATCGCACGTCTTTTCCGTTCACCCAATACAAGAAGTAAATCTTATTCAAAAACTCTCAAGGCATATAACCTAGTTAGTGCACAACTCAAGGCTTATGATGCATGGGATCGAAATAGGATATGGAACAGCAATAGAAGTGGGAACCCAAATTAATATTCAACCCCACAAGCACGGTATGCCTATTAAAAGATATAAGTTAAAGTATGATATATATATATATATATATATATATATATATATAAAGGAGATATGTGTGATATTGAACTTTTCAAGCATTAATGCTAATTTAGTGTTTTGATATATTTTTTTTTTAAGGTTTAGAACGCGGAGAACGACAAGCGGATAGTAAGGGTTTTTCTTTTCTTTATTCTTACTTTTCTCTTCCTCTTTATCTTGTTTTATTTGGAATTATTATTGTAAGAGTTTTATGTTTCTTATTTTATTCCATTTTATTGTTGAGAAGATTAGATTAGTCTCTTTTTAATCTCTCTTGGTAATCTATGCTATTGATTGGGGTAGATAACCATTTTGATATTCGTGGTTATCCTTGTTAACCTTGAATGTTTTATTGGAATTCTATAATATGCCTCATGTTATGTATGTTAAAGTTGTTATAACCTCTTATGTTTAGACAAAGTATGTTTATAATGGGTGGTTCCAGAAAGACCTCCAATGCATTGGGTAAAGAACATCACTGGAGAGTGTCAATCCAAGTTGATAATATGTTATGTTATGATATGGTATCTTGGGTAGTTAACCTGGATCATGATGTTATGATACGATGTTCAAACATAATCTTCCATGTTATGATTTCCTTGT
This sequence comes from Taxillus chinensis, assembly GCA_023512835.1. Taxonomy (NCBI): domain Eukaryota; kingdom Viridiplantae; phylum Streptophyta; class Magnoliopsida; order Santalales; family Loranthaceae; genus Taxillus; species Taxillus chinensis. The sequence goes on along the minus strand of CM042092.1, from coordinate 41,289,745 downwards.
GAAATGTTGATCATGTATGCAAATGTTATATGGTATTTCCTATGTTCGATATCTTCATGATTTTCCTTACCCGCTTATTTTACCCTTCCTGGGCTATTTGAGCTCACCCTTTTTATGATTTCTTTTCCAACCCCAGGAAATTAAGGGATGGAGAAACTAGGATAAGGAGTCGAGAAGTGCTTGGAAATAAAGTTGTGTGAAATTTTAAAGATTTATTAAGTTGTTTGCTCGTGTGCTTTGTTATGTAATAATGGGTTATGGACACTTAGTCTCTAAACCCCTAAACCTTAAAGATCTTGGATTGAAATTTGTAATAATGAATGGTTTGTTTGATTAATTAAGTAATAGTTTGAAATTGATATAAAATTTGTATATTTAATTTCCGCTAACGCACCCGGTTTGGAGGTTTCAAATTTGGGGGCGTTACAAGTATAGACTTATATGTGTTGCATGATGTGAAGTTTGGGGTCACCTACTGGAGCTTGTCGCTCACCCCTACTTGTTGTTTACCCCTTTTCAGGTGTGACCCGAGACTAGTGGAGGACTTTCTTCCAGGAGGATGTGCCCACTACTCGATGTATGATACGATCGTATTTTGTATTTTATTATGTGTTGTATCCCGGACATGGGTCCGTGGACAGATGTATTTGTATCTTGTTTGTGATGTGATGTTTGTATGATCGTTTGACTTATTATATGCATGATGATATATGGGAAAGTACAGGATTACCATTGATGTATGATCGTACAGGATTGCATATTTGAGACAAGACCCGCGGTGTAGTCTCCATTGGTGCTAGTCACCAACCCCTTGACCTATTGGGTGCGGGCAAGGGGAAGTCATGTACCCGGTTCCGGGTTCCCTGGAATTCGGGGGCGTGACAAGTTGGTATCGAGCATGGTCCAGCAGACCTAGGTTAGTGAGGGATGGTTAATTGATTCCATGTGACTTGGAAAAGCGTAAGGAGGGCGCCTAATCAACGCAGTCCTTACAGGTATTCTAGGTTATGTTGGTGTAAGTTAGATCATCCTAGGAGCATACATAGGGTGCATTGCTAGTGGTATGATTGTGTGCATATAGGGCACTAGATTGTCTTTGTGTGTGATGTGCTCGTATGTGGTGCCAGGAATGGCACGTGGCCGTGAGAGCCAGGATTTGAATGTGGTGTACCCTGAGGGGTGACACGATGCTATATGCATGGTTGTGGACCTACGGGTCGTGTGGTGTACCCCGATGGGAAACACGATGCTATATGCATGGTATGGACCTACGGGTCGTCTTGGTGAGAACCTACAAGTCGGTTGTGCCTTTGATGGCTGTTTGTCTTATTGATCGTTTGTTGTTTGTTGTTGTGGCCAGGTGTGATGGCACCACCGAGGAGAGCTGTCCGAGGCCAAGGCCCGGCAGAGGAGCCCACGATAGAGTCGGGGCACCGGGGGGCAATAGAGCCCGCAGCAGAGATCGTCGGCTCCCGTTGTGGGACCTGATTTGGCTCAGGTGTTGATTCGATTGCAGGAGGCCATGCATGGTATGCAGGGCTCGATGAGGGATATGGCTAGAGAGGTGGATGAGTCAAGAGGCAACGGCGGCCTTAGCGACCACCACGGCCTCAGCGGCGGGAGGCGAGGGTGGTGCAGGATGTGCACCGGCCAGGAGGTCGTGATAGAGCCGCACGACGAGGAGTGGACTAGGTGTGCGTTTTTGAAACATGCACCCAGGACTTTTGAGGATGGTTCGCGGCCAGAGGTAGCCGAGGACCTGGATTAGATGGACAGAGGACATCTTTGAGATGATTGGGGTGCCGGATGAGGAGCGGGTGCGCGTGGCGACGCACTATCTGTTGGGTATCCCACGCAGGTGGTGGGAATCCACTAGAGTTTGTTGAGCGCTTCTTTGGGGAGTATTTTCCCGGCTCGTTATAGTATGCTCGACGTAGAGAGTATTATGAGCTTGTGCGGGGTAGCATGATGACCGTGGGGGAGTATGTGCAGGTCTTCATAGATTTGGGGCGGTTTGCTCTAGAGGCTTGGGAAAAGGAAGGCCGGAAGACGCAGGACTTCATTCAGGGCTTGAGGCCATCTCGAAAAGACACTGGAACCGATGCGGTTGACCCCCACTGCGGGAGGCGATTGACAAGGCACTCATTATTGAGCGAGGTGGATCTGGCGAGAGCCCAGAGGCTGGGCGGTTCGGCAGGTTCGGGCAAGAAGAGACAGAGTGGGGAGAGCAGTGCTCCTCAGCCTGAGAGGAGGCAGGTGCAGAGGGTTTCCAGCCAAGCGGTGGGACCCCGTGAGAGTTCAGCCAGCAGGAGGCTAGGGGCCTGTTGGAGTTGTGGTTTGACCGGGCATGTCTCGAGAGATTGCCCAAGGAAAAAGATGACCTGTTTCCGATGCGAGAAAGTGGGGCATGGAGCTAGGGAGTCAGTCTCTGATGGTTGCTTCACCTTTGGGTGGAATCGTGATACTTGAGAGTATCTGTCGTGTTTGTCAGGTAACACTTGGGGGTGTTAACTTGATGTGTGATTTATATGTTATGGAGTTAGATGATTTTGATGTTATCCTGGGTATGGACTGGTTGGTCTCCGTGGAGGCCAAGATTGATTGTTTTTGACGGCGTGTGACGTTCCTCACACCAGAGGGCACGCGGGGGTGTCTTTGTGGGTGAGTGGACCGAGGAGGCATGCAGGTTGGGACCTTTGAGGCATGGGTGGGGTGATGTGACCCACCGGTTAGCCGGCTAGACGTTGGTTGACAGGAGGAGAGAGGGGAAGGCTGTTTTGCCACCCATTGTAGATCGGTTCCCGGATGTGTTTCCCGAGGACTTGGTCGGTTTGCCACCCGTGAGGGAGGTAGAGTTTTCGATCGAGTTGTTGCCAGGGACAACACCGATCAGGTTAGCGGCCTACAGGATGGCACCGACAGAGCTTAGAGAGCTCAAGAGATGATAGATGACCTATTGGCGCGAGGCTTTATCAGGCGGAGTATCTCACCATGGGGTGCTCCAAGATTGTTCGCCAAGAAGGCGGATGGTTCACTTATTTGTGTATAGACTACCGAAAGTCGAACAGGTGATCGTGAAGAACAGGTATCCATTGCCAAGGATTGATGACCTGTTCGATCAGTTTCGAGGTGCGAGATGGTTTTCCAAGATAGACTTGAGATCTGGATACCATCAGTTGAGGGTTAGGGAGGCAGATATCCCTAAGACCGCGTTCAGTTGTCGTTACGGGCATTATGAGTGGCTTGTGATGCCGTTTGGGCTCACGAATGCTCCAGCAGTGTTTATGGGATTGATGAACCAGGTGTTTGCTCCATATTTAGATATGTTCGTTGTGGTGTTCATCGATGATATTTTGGTCTATTCAGCGACCAAGAGGGAGCATAAGGAGCATTTGCAGGTTGTGTTGCAGACCTTGCGAGAGCACCAGTTGCATGCGAAGTTCACAAAATGTGACTTCTGGTTGCAACAGGTGCACTTCTTGGGGCATGTGGTATCTTCGGAGGGTATCACAGTGGATCCTGAGAAGATTGAGGCAGTCATGTCGTGGAAGAGGCCCACGAACGTGTTTAAGATTTGTAGCTTCCTTGGTTTGGCAGGCTACTATCGAAGATTCGTGGAGGATTTTTCCAGGTTGGCAGCTCCTATGACACACTTGACTAGAAAGGGAGTTCATTTCATTTGGTCTGATGCGTGTGAGAGTGCTTTCATGGAGCTGAAGGCACGATTGACCTCAGCACCTATCTTGATTCTTCCACAGGAGGGTGTGCCTTTCGAGGTGTATTGTGATGCTTCCAGGGTGGGACTTGGTTATGTGTTGATGCAGACTCGGCAGGTGATTGCTTACGGATCTAGGCAGTTGAGACCACATGAGCAGAGCTATCCCATGCATGATTTGGAGTTGGCTGCAGTGATCTTTGCTTTAAAGAGCTGGCAGCATTATCTCCTTGGGGAGAAGTTTGTGGTGTATACGGACCACAAGAGCTTGCAGTATATCTTCTCTCAGCGAGACCCGAACCTTAGCAGAGGCGTGGGTGGAGTACTGCAGCTAGTTTCGGTTTGATATGATGTATACCCCTGGGAAGGGTAACGTGGTGGCAGATGCTCTGAGTAGGAAGAGCAGGGCCGTGGTGGCCCATTGTGCCATTAAGGAATGGGAGATGATGGGTCAGTTGGCAGCGATGCGGTTGCAGATGGTGACCAGCGAGGGGCGAGGGACCCTCAGTGTTGTCGTCGCAGTCCCTGAGTTACAACGTAGGATCATAGAGGATCAGTTGGGGGACATTGATTGTGAGGTCATCAGGGACAGGATTCAGACTGGGCAGGCACCTTCTGATTGGACTGAGGATGCAGAGCATGTGCTGCGATATAGGGGTAGATTGATAGTTCCCACTTCTCTTCAGGAGGAGGTTCTTTGGAAATTTCACCAGTCGAGGTTAGCTGTACATCCTGGTGGGACCAAGATGTACCATGCTGTGAGGAGGCAGTTTTGGTGGCCAGGCCTGAAGAAGGCCGTTGCTGATTTTGTGAGGAGGTGTTTGACCTGTCAACCAGGTCAAGGCGAGCACCCGAGATCGGCTGGTGAGTTGCAGCCATTGCCAGTGCGAGTGGAAATGGGACCACGTGACCATGGATTTTGTCACTGGACTTCCTCGTTCCAGGGGACATGACACTATATGGGTTATTGTGGACCGGTTGACCAAATCGGGGCATTTTATTCCGATTTGAGAGACAAACCCAGTGAGGACTTAGGGACAGAGGTATATTGATGTTATTGTGCGGTTGCATGGAGTCCCATTATCTATTGTATCTGATCGGGATGCGAGGTTCACCTCTCAGTTTTGGAGACAGTTGGAGCAAGCTTTGGGTACTTGGGTGAACCTTAGTACCGCCTTTCATCCGCGAGACGGATGGTCGGTCGGAGAGGACGATTCGACGCTCGAGGATATGTTGCATGCCTGTGTCCTAGATTTTGGAGGTTGTTGGGAGACTCACCTTCCTTTGGTGCGATTCTCTTACAACAACGGTTATCAGGCCACGATTGGGATGGCTCCTTATGAGGCGCTCGTATGGGCGGCCGTGTAGATCACCCTTGTGTTGGGCACAGACGGGAGAGACAGTAGTTCTCGGTCCCGATATGGTTGGAGAAACCACGAGAGATAGTGCGATTGATTCGACGGCGCATGTTGACGGCGCGAGTAGGCAGAAGTCCTATGCGGACCAGAGGCGTCGACCCTTGCGGTTTGAGGTGGGTGACCGTGTATTTTTGTAGGTTTCGCCGCATCGAGGGCATCGAGGTTTGGACATGGATCCAAACTTTCCCCTCGTTTTATGGGGCCGTTTGAGATTGTTGCCACCGTGGGCGCAAGTGGCTTATTGATTAGCTTTGCCACCAGAGTTGGCGCGAGTACATGATGTGTTTCATCTGTCTCAGTTGAGGCAGTATCACCCAGATCCTTCTCATGTGTTGGACTATCGCGAGATAGACTTGGCTGATGATGGTGCCGTTGTTGAGATGCCGGCACAGATTTTGGACAGGCGGACCAGGTCTTGCGAGGCAAGACGATCCCACTAGTTCGGGTGTTATGGCGACACCGAGGCATGGAGGAGCAGACTTGGGAGAAAGAGAGCCAGATGCGGATTCTTCATCCTGAGCTGTTCGAGGACGATCAGTCCTGAGGTGGGGAGTATGTGAGGACCTTCCCTGAGGTATGAGCTATGTTTTATGCATTTGTTTTGCATATATGGTTTGTGATGTGGTTTAGCTCGTTGTTGTTGGATTTTTTCAGCCCTTTTGGCTTGTTGCGAGTTGCATTGCACATGTGTGATCAGTGATCATGTTTTATGTTTTGTTGTTGGGATATTGAGCTTGAATTTTGCTATGTCCTTTGGGCATGTGTTTTATTTTCGAGGACGAAAAGTCCTAAGGTGGGGAGGATGTAAAGACTCGTATTCGGGTAGTTTTGAGAGATAGTCATTCTATGGGAATGCAACTATCTGGGCGGTAGTGTAGTCGTTGATGTGAGCATTTTGACTGTACTTGGGCCCGATTTCGAGTCGGGGCCCCATTTAACCCGATTGTTGACTTTTTAGGGTTTATTGGTTGACTTTGCGTTTGGGCGGTCATTTGGGTGTAATAATATCTGTTTAGTGTTATGCTCATCATTTCGAGCGTTTTGACTGTAGTTTGACTCAATTTGGAGTTCGGGGCCTTGGAGGTCAATTATTGACTGGGTCAATGGTTGACTAGGTCAGTTGACTGGCAGAAATATAAATAGCAGAAAAACAAAAAGAAAAAGAGGAAGCTTCACTTTACGTTTTACGTTTGTGCGTTGAGAGAGAGAGCATGAGAGAGAGCTTAGAGGCTTTGGCGATTTGGGGCGATTTGTGTTCGTGGAGCTCAAAGATTCACTTCAAGTAGGTGTCCTCGAACTTCTTATCTTGATTCTATGCTTGGTATGCACGAATTTATCATGATTTATGAAATTGAGTATGAACCCTAGAATTTGGGAAAAACCAATTTTGGTTTAGATCTAATGGTTTAGCATAAGATTTGTGGTTAAGAACTATTTTATATCATTATGGATATATGTTTCTGTGATTTTGGGGTTAATTAATTGTGTTTTTCATGAGGGTTGATAAGTCAACCATGGGAATTTGGGTTTAGATCTAGATTTCTAGAAATCTGGAATTTAATCCATGTTTCTGTTGTTTCCGTGCGATTTAGAGGCGTTCTGGATGCATTTTAAGGTAAATATCGCAGTTTGTTGCGTAGAATGCGTGTTTGTGCGTGTCTGGGGGTTGTTGGGTTGATTCCAGACGAAGAACAGGCAAAAACGACGATGAACAGTACCTTGGGCGCGTTACTGGGTCGAACTAACAAAAATCTGAAGTTCTGGGTCGTAGCGTCGTAGTTCGTAGACCCGTAGTTCATAGGTTCATAGTTCGTAGTTCGAAGGTTCGAAGGCTCGTAGTTCGTAGATTCGTAGACCCGTAGTCCGAAGGTCGAAGTTCGTAGCCGAAGGATCGAAGTTCGTAGCCTTGTAGGTCGAAGATCGAAGACCCGCTTCGAGTCTTCGAGGCGCGCTATGCAGCTACGAGTCACAGCTCCTGCTACGAGTCTCCGAGGCGCGCTGCAGTTCCGCGCTATGAGTCGCAGTCCTAAAGCTACGAGGCAGTGCAACAGCACTGGACTGGACCTATTTACATCGTAACCTATACCCATCTACATAACTTTAAGTATATACTGTAGGACCCTATTTTGTCCGGGTTGGACATACTAACCCCATTTGATATACCTTTCTACCCATGCCATATACCTATTTGAACAGGTCCACAATGATCCCATACTTCCAAGGAATGGTCTACCTTAATCTGCATGAGATGGATACAATTGATACGGATGGAGGAGTTCAAAATTAATGACTTTTGCTACAAGTCCTTGAAGCGCCCCAAGACCAACACCAGGTGATGGAGGATGAAAATTCGAGACCAATGCACTTGACCGAGCTCAAATCAGACTTAAAATGAAGAAGTTATGGCCAAAACAACTTTCGTTGAAAAAAGTCAAACTTGCCAAAAGACGGTCAATGCCCCTGGTCAAACCGCCCGCAAAAGTGATCATGCGAAACTCTTCAAAATGCTTATGTAGGCGAATACGGATCTCCCCAAACAATTCCTGGAAGGTTATCCATTTTTGCATATTGATGGGTGTCATCACTGGTTTCGTCCAGGGCCCTTTTGGGGTGAGCTCAAACTAGACCAATGGTGAGAATTTTTAGAGTCGCCACCAACTTGTTTTTGGGGTACAGTTGGATACCCTCTACTTTGAGTAGTCTTAAGTGTGTGGTCCGCGTTATCGAGAGATGGGTTCGGGAGTTGGTTACAAGTAGGGAAGGATTAGCACCCCTACGCGCCACTTCCCTTTCGGGTATCTAATTTAGGAGGAGGAGGTTTTATTTTTTGTACCTTGTGATTGGGTTAAATTTCCTAAAAAGTCTAGGATTTTTATTTAGCTAAGTTATTTATTTAAGTTATGGTTAAAGTGGATTTATCCTAAATTTCTAAAAAAGGAATCCTAAAAATTTTGGGTTTTTGTTTGAACTGGAGAATGAGATCCTATGAATTTGTTTTTGGGTTTTTCTTTTGGAAATTTAAATCCTAAAAAAAAAAACATTTTATGTTTTGTTTTGTTTTGTTTTGTTTTTTTTTTTTTTTTTTTGGTTTGAAAACATGAAAATGTTTTTGTTTTTATTTTATTTTATTTTATTTTATTTTGGAAACCTTCCTCTCTTTTTTTTGTTGTTGTTTTTTTTTTGTTATTTTGTTATTTTGTTTGTTTTTTGTTTGTTTGTTTGTTTGTTTATTTGTTTTGTTTTTTTTTTTTTTTTTTTGAAGATATTTTGAAAATTATTTATTGAAAACATTTTTAAAAAAAAAACATGTTTTTTGTGTTTCTTTTTTTTTTTTTTTTTTGAAATTGAAAATGCATACATCAAAAATAGATGTGGAGTGTGTGAGTGTGACATCCACAAAATAAAATCACTCTTCTTTTTTTTTTCATCCTTTCCTTTTGCTTTCTCTCCTTTTTTTACTTTGTTGTTTTTTTTTTCTCTTTCACCGCACTTTACATATTACACATACATATAAGGAGAAATACAGGGAAAATACAATGGAAAGAGGTTGAAAAACAATTACATCAAATATAGATAAACTAAAAACGAAAATTAAAAAAATGCTAAAAAAAACCATTACACAAAATAAATATAAATAAGCTAAAAAACAATATTAGAAAGATGAAGGGGTGAACCTGACTTTGAAGCTTTGCAACATCAATCTCCGGCTTGAGCTCCCGCTGATGCTGATGGTCCACTTGCTCGACTTGGAATTGACAGATCTGACAGTGGGACTTATGAAGAGCCTTCCCTGGTGCTTGGAGATAGGAGGACTGAAGTTGGAGTTTGTAAGGAGTGGATGAGTGATCTCTGACAGTGGGGCGTTTTTCTGTGATGATAAGGTTGGGGCGTTTTCTGATGATGATGAGACTGTTTTTTTTTTTCTCTGTGTTTTCTGCTCTGTCTGCACTAGGATGAGGAATGGCAGCAGGTTTTTAACGATAGAGGGGGGGGGGGTCTCTCTCTGTTTTTTCTTTCTTTCTTTTTCTGGCACCGGATCGATGGAGGGTTGACAACCGGTTTTTTTCTTCTCAACGAGCTTCTCTCTCCTTCTCTCAAAAAATTCCCTCTTTTTTTGATGCAGGGACGGCAACTGTCTTTTTGATCGCGTTTTTTTCTTTTCTTTTTTTCTTCAGGACTCTCTCTCCAATGAAAACCCACACTTCTCTCTTTTTCCCACGTTTTTCTCTTTTTGATGCAGGGATGGGCAACCAATTTTTCTGACAAATTCTCTCTCTCTCTTTTTTTTGTTTTTTAGAATCTTCCCCCCCTCCTCTCTTCTTTTTTTTTTTTTGCAGGGACCGATGAATGCCTTTTAAAGTGTTGCGAAGTGTCCTTTTTTGTTCGTTGGACTGTCATCGTTGCTGCCATAAATGTTTTTGTCTGGTGCATATTATTTGCAGCTCCATTATTTTGCGGGTCGGCGTCCGGTCGGGTGGACAGCGTATGCGGGAAAACAAAGGGCAGCTCGTGATTTGCTTTTTTTGAATTTGTAGTTTAGTAAGACATGTGATCGACAGGTTGGTGAGAAATAATTTCTTGTCCGATGGTCAGCGCAGAAGACCGAGCCTCGTGAAGCCAGCGAGAAGAATAAAAGGAAACACGTGAAAAAGAGTTGACGCGAGAAGCCAGCGAAGAAAAACGAATCAGCGAAGGCAGAAAAGGGTCGGAGGTTCGAAGTGTCGGCAGGTCGGAGTGTCGGCAGGTCGAGATGTCGGCAGCGGGCTTCGAAGGTCGAAGGGTCGGAGATGGAGGGCGTACGGGCGCTGCGGGTCGGCGTCGCAAGTCAGCATTGTAAGTCGCGGGTCGAAGGTCGGAGTGTCGGCAGGTCGAAGTGTCGGCAGGGTCGAAGCTTCGGTGGGTCGAATTTCAGCGGGGCTTCGAGGCTTCGAGGCTGCGAGGCTTCGGGGCTCCGAGCTCCGGGGCTTCGAGGCTTCGAGCCCGGGGCTTCGAGCCGGGCTTCGGGGCTTCGGGGCTTCGAGGCTTCGAGGTCAACGGGTCGAAGTGTCGGCAGGTCAACGGTCCATAATCAACCTTTTTTTTTTTTTTAACTTTTAATTACCTTTTTACCCCCACCAAAAATGCAAAAATGGATGACCTTCCAAGGATTGTTCGGGGAGATCCGTGTTCGCCTATATAGGCATTTTGAGGAGTTTCGCCTGATCACTTTTGCGGGCAGTTTGACCAGGGGCATTGACCGTCTTTTGGCAAGTTTGACTTTTTCCAACGAAAGTTGTTTTGGCCATAACTTCTTCATTTTAAGTCCGATTTGAGCTCGGTCAAGTGCGTTGGTCTTCAATTTTCATCCTCCATCACCTGGTGTTGGTCTTGGGGTGCTTCAAGGACTTGTAGCAAAAGTCATTAATTTTGAACTCCCCCATCCGTGTTAATTGTATACATCTCGTGCAGATTGGGGTAGACCATTCCTTGGAAGTATGGGATCATTGTGGACCTGTTCAACAAGGCATATGGCATGGGCAGAAAGGTATATCAAATGGGGTTAGTATGTCCAACCCGGACAAAATGGGGTCCAACAATAGGGGTAAAAAGGTAATTAACAAAAAAAACTTTGGGGTTGACCGTTGACCGTTGACCGTTGACCTGCCGACACTGCGACCCGTTGACCTTCGAAGCCTCGAAGCCCCGAAGCTCGAAGCCCCAAAGCCTCAAAGCCCCGAAGCTCGAAGCCCCGAAGGCCCGAAGCCTCGAAGCCCCGGCTCGACCCGAAGCCCCGAAGCCCCGAAGCCTCGAAGCCCCGGGCTCGAAGCATCGAAGCCTCGAAGCATCGAAACCTCGGAGCCTCGAAGCCTCGAAGCCTCGAAGCCCCGTTGACCTATTGATTTCCGACCTTCGACCCTTCGACCCTCAAAGCCTCGCCGCCGACACTCCGACCTTCGATCCGCGGTACCCGTACGCCTTCCACCTTCGACCCTCGAAGCCTCGAAGCCCCGCTGCCGACACTCCGACCTTCGACCCTTCGACCCTTGACCCTGCGATGCCTTGACCTGCGAACCTTCGAACCTTGACCTACGACCCACGGACCTTCGAAGCCCGTCCACCTCCGACCTTCGACACTTCGACCCGTTGACCGTTGACTTTCGCCCCACCGAAATTTCGACCCATCGTAGCTTCGACCTGCCGACACTTCGACCCCTGCCGACATTCCGACCCTTAACGTCCGACTTTCGCTATTTGGCTCCTCTCGCTGGCTTCCTCGCCGGCTTGCTCACGGGATGCATTTTATGCGCCGCCATCCGACAAAACAATTATTTTGAATACCCTTCGGTCACATGTCGCTAAACTACAAATTCAAAAAGGCAAATCACGAGTTCCCCTTTTCCCGCACACACCGTCCACCCGACCAGATTTGCCGCCATTCCATCTCAAATTCGCCCAATCCTGCCTCCCCCCAAAAAAAAAAAAAACAACAACAAACATCCCATCCGAATTCTTTTTCTTTCCTTCTCTCCTCACTTCTCTCTTCACTTTGCCAGCATTCATACATACACTCACCCCCATTCCAAACCTAGAAAGTTTGCAACATCATTGTCAATCCCCCAATTTTATTTTCGTTCCCCTTTTTTTTTTCCACATTTCCAAGAACAAATACCAAAAACAAAAAAAAAGGGTCCATTCGTAGTCGTTGCGGCGGTACCCTGTTTCTAGCCCAATTCCGACCGATTGCTCTTGGAGTTTCACCCTCCTGTCAACGCCGTGCTACAGGAATTTCAAGCTAGAGCTCGAGTCAGTTTATTTTTATTTTTATTTACTTTGTTCCACTTCACGTATCTGTATATTATTATATTGTTTTGTTTTGTGTTGCCTTAATACAGGGTTGTAATTTGTAATAGCAAGTAGTAAAAAAAAAAAAGAAAAAAAAAGAAGAAAGAAAAAAACAGAGAGCAAAGAAAAAGGGAGAGTGATATGAAAAAAAAAAAAGAAAGAGAAAAAAAAAGGGAAGAGAGAGAGTGGTCTTAATTGTTGTCATTTTTTTTATTTATTTTCATTTTTCGAATGCTACTTGCACACACTTCACATTTATTTTGGCAGTGCACCATAGTTAAAAATTCAAATATGCATGTGTAGATTTAGTTTCAATTTGTCAAAAAAATGTGTTTTCCAAACAAAACAAAAAAAAATCGTTTCAATGTTTTTTGAACCAAAAATTAGTACTTCAATTTCCAAAAAAAAAAAACAAAAACAAAAACAAAAAAACAAAAAAAAAAAAAAAAATGAAGCAAAACAAAACAAAACGTTTTTCTCTACAAAATACAAAAAAAAAAAAAAAAAAAAACAAAAACAAAAACAAAAAATGTATGTTTTCTAAAAAAAAAAACCAAAAAAATAAAAAAATAAAAAAATCATTTGTCTAGGACTTCAATTTCCAAAACCAAAACCAATCCCTAGGATCTCATTCTCCACTTCAAACAAAAACCCAAAATTTTTAGGATTCCCTTTTTAGAAATTTAGGATAAATCCATTTTAACCATAACTTTAATAAATAACTTAGCTAAATAAAAATCATAGACTTTTTAGGAAACTTAACCTGATTATGACAAGACAAATAAAAGAAAAACCTCCTCCTCCTAAATTAGATACCGAAAGGGCGTGTAGGGGTGCTAATCCTTCCCTACACGTAACCAACTCCCGAACCCATCTCTGATGACGCAGACCACACACTTGAAACTACTCAAAGTAGAGGGTATCCAACTGTACCCCAAAAACAGTTGGTGGCGACTCTAAAATTTCTCACCATTGGTTTAGTATGAGCTCACCCCAAAAAGGGCCCGGAGGAAAACCAGTGATGACAGCTGGCGACTCTGCTGGGGATTATGAATACTTTAGAGAGTTAGGTCTAGAACTAAGGATTAGGAGGTTATTTTAATTATACTGTTGTATATAGTTAACTGTTGTGCTAAATTGTTTGATTGTTGCTCATATTTACTGTGATTTATTTATACGCTTTAACTACCATGATAGTGGTGATTTACTGCTTTCCATACTTGTTGCATACATGCATAACCCTATACCCGGGTTTAGCACAATTTAGGTTAGCGAGGTTCAGTACGGTCCCCAACGCGTTGATCATTATCCGCAATAGGGCCTCGGACTCCTCACTCAAACTTGAGGTTCTTTTAAGGCACGTCCTTTTAAGATCCCCCTCCGGTAAATCCCATGGTGTACGGAGCCCTCTATTGAGGAAGTTTGGGAACCAACGAATAAGATAGGGGTAGCAATAAAAGCCCATCAGGGGTATTGACCCACATTTTGTTTGCTCATTCCATGCCATGCTAACCTTTGTTTTGTAGGGTAGTCCTTAAGTCATCCCCTACACATTTAACTGTTTTTTTTACAATTGGTTTATTCTTTATCCTGTCTACCTACCTTGATATATATTAACTTGTCATCCTAACCTGTCATCATGCATAACATGACATTCATCATTCATATAGGCATGGCAACTTTCGGTCGTCTCCTAAAAGGCCTTCAGGACAAGGAGAGTCACGATAGTGGCCCAAGCATCGGGAGACATTCAACTTCGCCTTGGAGATTTCCCACCAGGAGAGGCCTACAAGCGCGAACATGTTGTCATAGAAGATCACTGGACTACACTAAGGAGGTACAGGCAATATGGAAGCAGTGGTCGGACGAAAGGAAAAGCATATACATACAACGGTTTGGGGATTTGCTCCATGTAACCGAGCTCCGGCCGATACGGATATCTTTGGGGGCAGCCATTTATTTTCGGGAACCTCAACGGCGGTGCTTCAACTTCAACGACCTAGATCTTGTTCCCACAGAGAAGAATACAGAAGATTACTGGATATCCCCGTGGAAAACAAAATGAAAATCTATCTACCAGAGCCCAGAAGGTCATGCCGAAGGGCCTTTGCTGAGATTATGGGAAATCCAGTATGGGACTCACCGGTGGTCACAACTTACGGTGGGCGTGAATATCTTCCATGGGCAACAATCAAAGAAATAATACAAACTGCAACGGAAGCGGAGGCACACAAATTGCTTACACTAGCTATATATGGGCTAGTCATTTTCCCGAGGATACCGGCCCACATTGATGGGGCAATTGTAGATTTGGTCCAGCAGGTGCTCAAAGGATGTGACCCTACTCCTGCTATCTTGGCTGAAACCATCCGATCTCTTACTTACCTAAGGAGTAAAGGCTCGGGACAGTTCATGGGGTGCTTACCTCTCCTATGTACTTGGTTGCAAGGTCATTTCCCCTGTAGTGTTCATCGTTTCCCTACTGTTTATCAAGTACCAGCCACAACACTACTAGATATTCTGCTTAGTAAGTGGAGCCTACCAAAAGACTTTGAAAGCTGGAAAAAGAAGTTGGGGAACCTCACAGAAGCTGACATTACCTGGACTGCTCCTTGGATGCCGGTGGTCTCCATGACATATAGCTGCGGGGACTACAATTGGGTTCCACTTTTAGGTCCCTGGGGAGGAACTGCATATGCACCACCGCAGGCGGGAAGACAAGTGGGGCGTCATCGGATTATTCCCGTGCTCTTTGGCATGGAAGAGTGTGACTTCACTTACAGCAGAACCATGCTCACAGAAGAAGGCAAGAAGATGTATCAAGCATGGTCCACACCACACAAGATTCAACCCAACAGTTCAAAACCTGGTGTTTTCCCAGTATACATATCTTGGAGGGCACAACACAAGCCACAGCTAACTTCAGACATGAAGGCTATCCTCTAGGAGAATCAGACTTTAAGACAGCAGATCCAGAGGCTAGAAGCATCTCTAGAAGGAACTCTTCAAAGGCTGCAGCTGAGGGAAAAACAGATCGCGACCATAATGAAGCAGCGGGAGGATGCAGGTGAACGACCACCCCAGAGAAAGAGGCGCCGTGCTCCTTAGGAGATGACTGGAAGAATGCCTTAGGATCATGTAGTGATAGCTTTCATTTTACATGGCATTTCAGCATTGTACGTTTGCATTGAGTGTTTATATTGTGTGTTTTGTTTGCAATAAAGTTGTTTGTTTCTTTAACCCTTTGCATTGACATTCATGCACACATGCATACGAAATGAAAAATCAAATAAAAGTTCCCTTGTACCCAGGTGGGTAGCAGCCTCTCTCCAGGATTGCACACTCTTACAATCTCAGATCCCGGCGCAATCAAATACCCTAACCGCAGCCAATGGCAGAAGAAACAAAGAACAGACTCATGGAGTTGGAACAGTCACAACAAACCCTACAGGGGCAAATGTCCGCAATTATGGAAATGCTCACAAAATTGACTGAGGAAAGAGGAAGAACCCCGACAGGGGGAACTATCAATCACCACCAAGAGCAGGGACAGGAGGCCGTTCAGTCACCCAACCTGACTCCAAGCCAGGCACCCACATACCATCCTGCTATGGCACAACCTCCAACCCCAAATCAAACTCATTTCACTATGCCCACACCAGCAAATGTAATGGAAGTGGTGGGTTCCCCAGCTCCTCAGGAAAATATTGAGTCTCCTGCTCTACGCAGACTCGAGGAAAGATTGAAAGCCGTAGAAGGCATGGACAGCTATGGCATGACCAGCCCGCAGGACTTATGCTTAGTCCCTGGAGTGGTGCTACCGCCAAAATTCAAAATGCCAGATTTTGAAAAATTCAACGGGACCCGATGTCCAAAGACACATTTGGCCATGTACTGTCAAAAGATGGCTGCTTATGCTGGTGAAGACAAGCTCCTCATGCATTGTTTCCAGGAAAGCCTAACCGGGGCATCCCTTCGATGGTACTTTCAGCTAAATGGAAACCGCGTCAAGACATGGAAAGAATTAGCTACTTCCTTCTTGGCACAGTACAAACATGTCACCGAACTGGCACTGGATCGATTGACCCTGCAGTCCATGGAAAAGGGATCCGAGGAGAATTTCAAAGATTATGCACGAAGATGGAGAGAGGCCGCTATGGAGGTCCAACCTCCCCTTACCGAAAGAGAACTCACTACCCTTTTTATCAACACACTAAAAGGTGTCTACTATGAGAAGTTGATCGGTAACGTCTCCAACAGCTTTGCAGACTTGGTCGCATCCGGTGAACAAGTAGAAAGTGGAATTAAAGGTGGAAAGCTAAAAGGTGATGCGGCTGAGGCATCAAAACGGTTTCAACCACCAGCAAAGAAGAAGGAAAATGAGAGCAACCTGGTATACCAAGCGCACCAGTCAATACAACCAACATTCTACCAAGCGCCAGGGGTGCTACGAGGGGGCACCGGTAGCTGCTTATGTTGCACCTGCACCACCTCCCCAATTCATGCCATACCTGCCGCAAGGAGGGGTTCCATTTCCATATCCAATGACACCTAATCCGTTTCAACCAAGAGCGCCATACCCAGAGCAACCAAGGCTAGCAAGTCAAGAAGGACCGGGAGCCTCATTCCAAGGACGGGGGCAACCAAGGGCCCGGACCCGGCAAGCGAGAACGAATCAGGCTTCTCGCCGACCACGACAGGAGTTCGACCCGATCCCAATGACATATGCCGAATTATATCCCAAGCTTTTAGAAGCAAGGATGGTAACTCCTATACCCTTGGGAGAAATAAAGACTCCTCCCCCCGGCCTGGTATAAGCCGGATGCTAGATGTGAGTATCATGCAAGGTGGAACTGGACATGATATCGAGAATTGTATAACATTCAAAAGGAAGGTTCAGGCATTAAAGGATGCAAAATGGCTGGATTTCTCCGCACGTGTCTGGGGACGCCAAATGTAAACAGCAATCCTCTCCCGAACACTCCAATAATGTTGCTAGTATCGAAAATGAAGCACGGCTGGAAAGGGTCTCCCAAGTACAAATGGAGAAAACACATTTGTTTACTCGTTACAGGAACATGGCTATATACTTACTAAAGACACGCCAAGGCCGGAAAAGGAATAGATGGGGAAAAACAATGCCCGTATCACAAGATGTCACGGGGACATGACATCGCAGAATGCACCGAGTTTTCCGAGGTGGTGCAAAAACTCATGGACCAAAGGATGATAGAATTCTCAAGAGGAGGAATGGACAACCAAAGCCACATGATCCAAGAAGATCATTCACACAAATCGCCATGGGTGCCAACACCCCTTGTCTTAAACCGCTAAGGCTCCTGGAGAACCCGTTATCGCCACATGGAATCAAGCCTCTCACTATCCATGCCTCAAGTCTCGTGCCGGACAAGGGGGGAAAGGACCAAAATCCCACAACTACCGCATGGAATTGCACCCCTCACCATAGGTGTTCCTGCTCCTTTCACCTATAAAACCGATAAAGCAGTCCCATGGAATTACGGTTGTGAAGTAGTCCAGGGAGCCACCGCTATAGCGAGAAAAAAGAAGACGAGCGGTCGGGCTTACGCCCCTGAGATAGTTGACAAAGCAAGGAAAGAAAAAAGCTGTAGAACAAGACATTGAGCCTACACCTGGAAGCAACAAAGAAGGGAACACCGATCACCGAAGAAGAAACCACAGAATTTCGAAACTCATGAAGCAGAGTGAGTATAATATTGTGGATCAATTAAGTCGGCAACCGGCTCGCATCTCCTTGCTCTCATTAATGATGGATTCCCAACCTCACCGGGAAGCACTGCTGAAGGTTCTAAGCCAAGCCTACGTTCCTCCAACCATCTCAGTCACGAATGTGGATGGACTCACCAGTAACCTCATCCTGAATAACGTAATTAGCTTTGGAGATAACGAGCTACCCCAAGAAGGAAAGGGGCACATAAAAGCTCTGCACATCACGGTCAAATGCAAGGAGCACACCATAGCCCGTGTACTTATTGACAACGGCTCGGCCTTGAACATTATGCCCTTGCATATCTGCGCGCTTCCAATTGACACGTCCTATATGCGTCCCTATACGATGAAGGTACGGGCATTCGATGGAGGAAAGCGTGACGTGGTGGGAACTTTGGATGTTCCACTCATGATTGGGCCAACTACTTTTACGGTGGAATTTCAGGTAATGGACATCACTCCATATTACAGCTGTTTCCTTGGGAAGACCCTGGATCCACATGGCAGGGGCAGTGCCGTCCAGTCTCCACCAAAAGATGAAGTTTGTAATGGGGGACCAGCTCATCTGCATCTCTGGAGAGACAAGTTTCCTTGTCACCAAACCGGCATCAGTCCCTTATGTTGAAAGCAATGAAGATGTGCCAGAATGCTCCTATCGGGCTTTTGAGATGGTGAACGTCGCTTCAGCCCCAGACCATCGTCTCTCGAAGGCAGCAAAAATGGTTGCAGCCACTATGATCAAACAGGGGTACAAACCGGGGCAAGGATTAGGCCTGACAGCTCAGGGGATTCAGAAACCCCTGACCATCCGAGAAAATACCGAAAAGTTCGGGCTAGGCTACGTCCCTACAAAAGCTGACAGACAAAGGGAAGCTATCAAGAAGAGAGAAGTCAGAATGGCAAGATTGCAGAAAAGGCCAGTACAAGAAGAAAGGAGAAGCTTTCCCCCTTTGAATGTTACATTCCGGAGTGGAGGGTTTATCCATAAGAGCCAACCTGAGCCCAAGACGGGGACTGTAGCCGTATTAGACACAAATGAGCATGCACCAAGCGAGATGGTTCAGTTAGTGCGAGAGGATCCCAACTAGCCACTGAACAATTGGACCAGCCTGGACCTCCCCATAATGTAATGCTTACGGGTCACTGGGATTTAATGTATTCTATTTTAATGTACTTTGAAGCTGTGAACGTTTGTTTTTCCTTAAACCTTCCAATAAAATGTGTTTTTCAAATCTTTCATGGTGCATTCCATTCATCACATATGCATATCATATTTGGTTACCAACTTGTCATTCTCTTATAAACAGGTATCACAATGTCAATGAAAACATAGTATGCGAAAGCGAAACGAGATGCCAAAGGTTTGACCAAAGTCCAAACTGGGAGCATCCCGTGTTTGAAGCTGATGAGAATGAGATAGAAGAGACACCTGAGCTACCAGGGGAGATTATACGCCTATTGGAAAGGGAAGACCGTTTATCCGTTCCAAGTGAAGACCCAGTAGAAACAGTGAATTTGGGGACGACAGCCGAACCAAAAGAATTGAGGGTGGGGTCTTTGATAGCTACCGACATCAGGAGGAAGTTAATCGAGCTGTTAAGAAGCTACATCGACATTTTTGCATGGTCATACCAAGATATGCCCGGGTTAGACACAGATATAGTGCAAGATTACATACCCGTGAAGCCAGAGTGCAAGCCAGTACAGCAGAAATTGTGAAGAATGAGGCCAGAGATGATACTAAAGATTAAAGAAGAAGTCAAAAAGCAATGGGATGCAGGTTTCCTAAGTGTCTCCCACTTTCCAGAATGGGTCACTAATGTTGTACCAGTACCAAAGAAAGGAGGCAAAGTACGCATGTGTGTCGACTATAGAGATCTGGATTGGACCAGTCCGAAAGACAACTTCCCGCTTCCTCATATTGATACCTTAGTGGATAATACGGCAAAACATGCCCTATTCTCCTTCATGGATGGTTTCTCAGGCTATAATCAAATTCGTATGGCCCCCAAACACAAAGAGAGGACCACATTAACGACACTTTGGGGCACCTTTTGCTATAACGTGATGCCTTTTGGTCTGAGGAACGCAGGGGCAACCTATCAGCGAGCCATGGTGACCCTATTCCATGACATGATGCATAAAGAAGTCGAGGTATATGTGGACGACATGATAGCCAAATCTTGAAGCACTGAAGATCATATTGAAGTACTCCGCAAGCTCTTCAATAGGCTACGGAAATATCAACTGAAATTGAACCCCGAAAAGTGCACTTTCGGAGCCCTGTCGGGAAAACTGTTGGGTTTCATTGTGAGCCAAAAGGGAGTTGAAATCGATCCAGATAAAGTTCGAGCTATCCAAGAAATGCCGCCACCATGGACCATCAAGGAGGTTAGAGGATTCCTAGGGCGACTGAATTACATTGCCCGATTTATTTCCCAATTGACAACCACCTGTGAACCCATTTTCAAGACTTTATGAAAGAACAACCCAGAAATTTGGAATGACAAATGTCAAGAAGCTTTTGACAAGATCAAACAATATCTGTCTAATCCACCCATTCTGGTCCCACCGGTACCGGATAGACCTCTGATCTTATACTTGACCGTTCAAGAGTCAGCAATGGGTTGTGTCTTGGGGCAACATGACTCTACAGGTAGGAAGGAGCAGGCCATTTATTACCTCAGCAAGAAGTTCACCATCAATGAAGAAAACTACAAGCCCTTGGAGAAGACGTGCTGTGCTCTTGTCTGGATAACGAGAAGATTGAGGCAATACACTCTTTATCATACTACATGGCTGATTTCAAGGCATGATCCGCTCAAATATCTCTTGGAAAAACCATCCATTTCTGGAAGAATCGCCAAATGGCAGTTGATCCTATCGGAGTACGATATCATCTACGTACCTCAAAAAGCCATAAAAGGAAGTGCGATAGCCGATTATCTGGCAGATAGAGCGCTTGAAGACTTTGAGCCCATGACTATTGGCTTCCCAGATGAGCACATTAACATCATTTCGGCCGAAGTATCAGACATATGGACGATGTGGTTCGATGGAGCCTCTAGTCTCTTAGGTCATGGTGTTGGGGCCATCCTGATATCCCCAAAAGGCGAACATTTCCCCATGGCGGCAAAGCTAACCTTCCCTTGTACAAACAATGTGGCAGAGTATGAGGCTTGTGTGATGGGACTTCAAGAAGCCATTCACAAAGGAATCAAAAAATTATGAGTGTTCGGCGATTCGGCACTCATCATTTTTCAAGTAAGGGGTGAATGGGAGACTCGAAACCATAAATTAATCCCATATCGGAAGCACGTTGCAGAGTTAGCCGAGCAATTCGAAGACATCACATTTGAGCATATGCCCAGGGAATGCAACCAGCTCCCTGACGCGCTGGCAACTCTAGCCTCCCTCCTTCGACTAGACACAAAGTTGGAAGTTTAGTCTTTCGATATCCGTATACAAGATGCTCCTGCACATTGCATGGCCATTGAAGGACATACTGAAGAAAAACCTTGGTTTAAGGACGTCAAACAATATTTACTTAAGCAAGAATACCCAGCAGAGGCCACTGAATCTGATAAAAGAAATATCCGAAGGTCTGCATCCAACTATTATTTCGATGGCTCAATTTCGTATAAGAGAAACCACGACATGGTGCTATTGCGGTGTGTGGCAAAAGAAGAATCAACGCAAATCATGAAAGAAGTGCACGAAGGGGAATGTGGTTCACATGCAAACGGACATGCATTAACAAGACAAATCATGCGAATGGGCTACTATTGGGTCACCATGGAAAAAGATTGCATTGAATATGTGCGCAAATGCCTCAAGTGTCAAATTTATGGCGACAAGATTCAAGTACTACCGTCTAAACTACACGTGATGGTCTCCCCGTGGCCGTTCTCACTTTGGGGCATTGACGTTATCGGACCAATATCTCCAAAAGCGTCTAATGGTCATCGTTTCATTTTGGTAGCCATTGATTACTTCACCAAGTGGGTAGAAGTAGCATCATACGCTAATGTCACACAGGTTGTGGTACTTCGATTTATACGGAACAATATCATATGCCGATATGGTCTTCCCGAGCAGATCATAACGGACAATGCTGCCAATTTGAACAGCCGGATGATAGAGAGGTTGTGCGAAACATACAAAATTCAACACCGCAACTCGACCCCCTATCGCCCAAAGATGAATGGAGCAGTCGAGGCAGCCAACAAGAACATCAAGAACATTATCAGAAAGATGACTGAAACGTACAAAGATTGGCATGAGAAGCTACCTTATGCTTTGCATGCTTATCGTACCTCAGTGCGTACATCAACCGGGGCAACTCCATTTTCTTTGGTCTATGGCATGGAAGCAGTTCTACCGTTCGAAGTGGAGATACCTTCCCTCCGAGTACTTAAGGATACTCAGCTCGAAGAAGCAGAATGGGTCCAAAGTCGTTATGAGCAGTTGAATTTAATTGAAGGCAAGCGCCTGGCGGCGGTTTGCGAGAGGACATTGTATCAACAGAGAATGATGAACAATTACAATAAAAAGGTGAAGCCCGAAGCTTTCAAGGGGGTGATCTTGTCCTCAAGAAGATCTTGCCAATCCAGCATGACCATCGAGGCAAGTGGACTCCCAATTATGAAGGCCCATATGTTGTGAAAAAAGCATTCTCAGGAGGCGCATTGATCCTCGCCAAAATGGACGGAGATGAGCTTCCTAATCCAGTGAATAGTGACGCCGTCAAAAAGTTTTATGCTTAACCCTCATGTCTCCCAACAAGATTCTCATTCCTGTAATGAGCGGACTCGGTGAAAACCCGAAAGGGCACCAAGGGTAAAATACAAAGCTCCAACAAAAGACAAAAAGAAAACAAAGGCGGACTTGGTGAAAACCCGAAAGGGCACCAAGGGTAAAATACAAAGCCAACAATAAATCTTGAAGGGTGAAATCAGTTCGGTCAGAAACTGAAAGGATCAGGACCACAACAAATAGGGTCCGTTGCAAGCAGTAGAGACAACATCATCCAAAAAACAACGACTGCAAACAGTGGAAGACTTGGTCAAACCTGCGGCACACTCGAATCAAATTTGTACATTATGCTTTTAAAGACTTGCGATTCTATTTATCAGATTATGACAATAGGACACTTTTTATGATATAAATATGTTTTGTGGAATTAAACCAGCAAAAATCTTTTTATCTCTTTAATCATGTTACATCGTCTTCATTTCACATTTGAGTAGAACATCTTAAATCCCCAGTAAGCTCTTCTAGCATTGCCTTATGAGTGGGGCCGAGCTCAAAATCCCCAAACAACTTAAAGCCCCCAATTCGGAGTACTCATATCTCCACGGGATATCACTTGTCCCCAAGAGAAGCCGTCAAATGAATCTCCTCAATGTGGCGAGCGAAATTGAACCGACCCTTCATGCACAACAGGGAGTTCCCCCAACAAAGACAGGACGGACTTTCCATCCAAAGAGAATGTTGTTCCCCAACAAGTTGAATGTTAGCCAACCTCTCCAACAACAGCCAAACCCTCAGTGATACATCACGTGGCATTCAATGCATACATCACATGGCATCACATTGCATCATATTTCACCACAAGTTGAGGTTTATGCATCCCCGCATACAGCACATTGCATTCCATGCATCATTAACATACATTCAACATACTCGTAATTGCAGGAATGTTCTTGCCTCCTGGAGATCCTAGGAGCTCATATTCGGCAAACTTCTCTTCAGGCTATCCTAGCTTTCTTTAACTGTACAACTCTTTCCTTGCAATTTCCCCAAAGTCTAAACGCATCCTTTTGGCACTCGACAACCTTTTCCCATTTTGGGTCACCTCGTAAAGCGATCTCCTTGAGTGAACTCGTAGAGGGAGCTTAAATTGGGTTACTTCCCAAACTCACCAATTCCTTCAAGCATTTCCCCAAATACCATTTGATGTCTCCAACAAGTCATCCCAATTCAAGCCTATCGTTGCTGTGGGCTATTTATTTTCAGTTCAAGCCTATCGTTGCTGTGGGCTACCATTTTTCAATTCAAGCCTATCATTGCTGTGGGCTATCCATTTTCAATTCAAGCCTATCATTGCTGTGGGCTTTCCATTTTCAATTCAAGCCTATCGTTGCTGTGGGCTACCATTTTTCAATTCAAGCCTATCGTTGCTGTGGGCTATCCATTTTCAGTTCAAGCCCATCGTTGCTGTGGGCTATCCGTTTTCAATTCAAGCCCATCATTGTTGTGGGCCTTTTTCCATTTTTAGTTTGAGCCTATCGTTGCTGTGGGCCTTTCAGTTTTCAATTCAAGACCATCATTGTTGTGGTCTTTTTCTATTCTTTAATTCGAGCCTATCGTTGCTGTGGGCTATCCGTTTTCAATTCAAGCCCATCGTTGTTGTGGGCCTTTTTCCATTTTTAATTCGAGCCTATCGTTGCTGTGGGCCTTTCAGTTTTCAATTCAAGCCCATCATTGTTGTGGGCCTTTTTCCATTTTTCAATTCGAGCCTATCGTTGCTGTGGGCCTTTCAACTTTTAGTTCACGCCCATCATTGTTGTGGGCCTTTTCTCTTTTTCAGTTCAAGCCTGTCATTGTCGTAGGCTTTCAATCTCCGGTATCAAGCGGCCTTAGATGCCTCATCAAGGTATTATCCAAGCATACCGGCCTGTGAAGCCCCTTTTCCCTCTCGGGGACGAACCCAACCGTCGCACTTCTTCCTCTAGGTAAGTCAGGTAAGTGCTCCAACCCGTCCAAAATGACTCCCTTTTATCTTTGTACGCTGTTTGTATACAAATAGTGCACAAAGAGGGGCAGCTGTAGGACCCTATTTTGTACGGGTTGGACATACTAACCCCATTTGATATACCTTTCTACCCATGCCATATACCTTATTGAACAGGTCCACAATGATCCCATACTTCCAAGGAATGGTCTACCTCAATCTGCATGAGATGGATACAATTGACACGGATGGGGGAGTTCAAAATTAATGACTTTTGCTACAAGTCCTTGAAGCGCCCCAAGACCAACACCAAGTGATGGAGGATGAAAATTCGAGACCAATGCACTTGACTGAGCTCAAATCGGACTTAAAATGAAGAAGTTATGGCCAAAACAACTTTCGTTGGAAAAAGTCAAACTTGCCAAAAGACGGTCAATGCCCTTGGTCAAACTGCCCGCAAAAGTGATCATGCGAAACTCTTCAAAATGCCTATGTAGGCGAATACGGATCTCCCCAAACAATTCCTGGAAGGTTATCCATTTTTGCATTTTGATGGGGGTAAAAAGGTAATTAAAAAAAAACTTTGGGGTTGACCGTTGACCGTTGACCTGCCGACACTGCGACCCGTTGACCTTCGAAGCCTCGAAGCCCCGAAGCTCGAAGCCCCGAAGCCCCGAAGCCTCGAAGCCCCGAAGCTCGAAGCCCCAAAGCCCCGAAGCCTCGAAGCCCCGACGCTCGAAGCCCCGAAGCCTCGAAGCATCGAAGCCTCAAAGCATCGAAACCTCGGAGCCTCGAAGCCTCGAAGCCTCGAAGCCCCGTTGACCTGCTGATTTCTGACCTTCGACCCTTCGACCCTCGAAGCCTCGCTGCCGACACTCCGACCTTCGATCTGCGGTACCCGTACGCCTTCCACCTTCGACCCTCGAAGCCCCGCTGCCGACACTCCGACCTTCGACCCTTCGACCCTTGACCCTGTGATGCCTTGACCTGCGAACCTTCGAACCTTGACCTACGACCCACGGACCTTCGAAGCCTGTCCACGTCCGACCTTCGACCCTTCGACCCATTGACCGTTGACCTTCGACCTGCCGACACTTCGACCCGTTGACCGTTGACTTTCGCCCCACCGAAATTTCGACCCATCGCAGCTTCGACCCTGCCGACACTTCGACCCTGCCGACATTCTGACCCTTAACGTCTGACTTTCGCTATTTGGCTCCTCTCGCTGGCTTCCTCGCTGGCTTGCTCACGGGATGCATTTTATGCGCTGGCCATCTGACAAAACAATTATTTTGAATACCTGTCGGTCACATGTGCTGCTAAACTACAAATTCAAAAAGGCAAATCACAAGTTCCCCTTTTCCCGCACACACTGTCCACCCGACCATACGCTGATCTGCAAAATAATGGAGCTGCAAATAATAAGCACCCGACAAAAACATTTATGGCAGCAACCATGACAGTCCAGCAAGAGGCTTCTGCAGCACTTTAAAAGGCATTCATCCATCCCCTGCGCAAAGGAGAGGAGAAAAAAAAAGGAGAGAGTTCTTCGGGTGGATTGAAAGGAGAGTTTTTTTTTTTTCGTTGAAGAGAGCCATCCAAAAAAAAAAAAAGGAAGAGAGGGGTTTTCATTGAAGAGAGCCATCATCGTGAGGAGAGGGCCTGTTCGTAAAAGAAAAGAGGAGAGAGACCATCATCGCTGAAAAAAAACCTGCTGCCATTTTGCCCCAGCCACATCCCAGCGCCAACAGAGAGAGAAAAGAAACAAAAATAGAGAGTTCAAACAAGAAAGGAGAGATAGGAAAAGAAGAAGTGCGGCAGAGAGAAAAAAAAAAAAGGAAGAGTGCAGCCCCAAAACAAAAAAAAAAAGCAGAGATCACACCTAGAAAGAGAGGACGTCCTGCAGGAAAGAGAGATAAAAGAAAGAACGCCCAGATTTGCTGCCATTCCATCTCAAATTCGCCCAACTCCTGCCTCCCCCCCCAAAAAAAAAAAAACAACAACAAACATCCCATCCGAATTCTTTTTCTTTCCTTCTCTCCTCACTTCTCTCTTCACTTTGCTAGCATTCATACATACACTCACCCCCATTCCAAACGTAGAAAGTTTGCAACATCATTGTCAATCCCCCAATTTTATTTTCGTTCCCCTTTTTTTTCCACATTTCCAGCAACAAATACCAAAAACAAAAAAAAAAGGGTCCATTCGTAGTCGTTGCCAGCGGTACCCTGTTTCTAGCCCGATTCCAACCGACTGCTCTTGGAGTTTCACCCTCCTGTCAATGCCGCTGCTACAGGAATTTCAAGCTAGAGCTCGAGTCAGTTTATTTTTATTTTTATTTACTTTGTTCCACTTCACGTATCTATATATTATTATATTGTTTTGTTTTGTGTTGCCTTAATACAGGGTTGTAATTTGTAATAGCAAGTAGTAAAAAAAAAAGAGAAAAAAAAAGAAGAAAGAAAAAACAGAGAGCAAAGAAAAAGGGAGAGTGATATGAAAAAAAAAAAGAAAGGGAAAAAAAAGGGAAGAGAGAGAGTGGTCTTAATTGTTGTCATTTTTTTTTTATTTTCATTTTTCGAATGCCACTTGCACACACTTCACATTTATTTTGGCAGTGCACCATAGTTAAAAATTCAAATATGCATGTGTAGATTTAGTTTCAATTCTGTCAAAAAAATGTTTTCCAAACAAAACAAAAAAAAATCGTTTCAATGTTTTCGAACCAAAAATTAGTACTTCAATTTCCAAAAAAAAAAAACAAAAACAAAAACAAAAAAATTGAAGCAAAACAAAACAAAACGTTTTTCTCTACAAAATACAAAAAAAAAAAAAAAAAAAAACAAAAACAAAAAATGTATGTTTTCTAAAAAAAAACAACCAAAAAAAAAAAAAAATAAAAAAAATCATTTGTCTAGGACTTCAATTTCCAAAACCAAAACCAATCCCTAGGATCTCATTCTCCACTTCAAACAAAAACCCAAAATTTTTAGGATTCCCTTTTTAGAAATTTAGGATAAATCCATTTTAACCATAACTTTAATAAATAACTTAGCTAAATAAAAATCATAGACTTTTTAGGAAACTTAACCTGATTATGATAAGACAAATAAAAGAAAAAACCTCCTCCTCCTAAATTAGATACCGAAAGGGACTTGTAGGGGTGCTAATCCTTCCCTACACGTAACCAACTCCCGAACCCATCTCTGATGACGCAGACCACACACTTGAAACTACTCAAAGTAGAGGGTATCCAACTGTACCCCAAAAACAGTTGGTGGCGACTCTAAAATTTCTCACCATTGGTTTAGTATGAGCTCACCCCAAAAAGGGCCCGGACGAAAACCAGTGATGACATATACTTAAGTTACTATGTAAATAACGAAATACCCCCCATTTGGATTCAAAGAAAAATACTAGAAAAATTAATTCCCACTCTTTCAAAATGTGAAAATTGGCTTTTAGTGTAAAATCTCGGAAAAACCCAAAAGTTCGTAGTGGTGAATTTTTGGATAGTGGGGTTGGACATCTCGAAAAATCCCCAAAAATCGGATTGTCTTAGTTATCTTATGGGAACCCAATGCAGGGACTTTTGATTTCAAGAAAATAGCTACTATGGGTACTTCCTTCATAAATCAAGGATTTACTTGTGACGACTGACTACAGTTCTAAAGGAAAGGTTGAGAATGACATACCATACTAATGTTAGTATGTTGGTGTGAGGTATTGGGGCATGGACTCCGTGACTTGTTTGGGTTCTCACCGTGTTGCACCGATGGTGCTATGTGGTTGACGTGGCAGGCATATGCACCGATGGCGGCCCGTGTGGCGACCGTGGCCGGGCATATTGCGTTGTGGGACAGGCTAAGGCCTGAGTTGAGCCGTTGAGCTCGTGGAGCTGGGGCTGAGGTGCCCGGAGCCGGGATCCCATGGAGGATCGTGGACAAGTTGTCATGTGTGAACAGGCTGTCCTGATGTCTATTTGCAGGCTGAGTCCTGATGATTGTGCACACTACACGGTGCACGAGTACACTGAGCATATAGTATAGACTTATATGTGTTGCATGATGTGAAGTTTGGGGTCACCTACCGAGCTTGTCGCTCACCCCTACTTGTTGTTTACCCCTTTTCAGGTGTGACCTGAGACTAGTGGAGGACTTTCTTCCAGGAGGACGTGCCCATTACTACTCGATGTATGATACGACTATATTCTCGTATTTTATTATGTGTTGTATCCCGGACATGGGTCCGTGAATGAGATGTATTTGTATTATGTTTGTGATGTGATGTCGTATGATTGTTTGACTTATTATATGCATGATGATATATGGGAAAGTACAAGATTACCATTGATGTATGACCATACAGGGTTGCATATTTGAGACAAAGACCCGCGGTGTAGTCTCCATTGGTGCTAGTCACAAACCCCTTGACCGATCGGGTGCGGGCAAGGGGAAGTCATGTACCCGGTTTCGGGTTCCCTGGAATTCGGGGCATGACAACCGCAGTCGCCAAACCATCCGACAATGCCTAGAACATGCAATTAAAAACGCTGGCATTCATAATAGAGCATTAAATGCAGCAATTAATGACAATCCAGCCAAAATTCTGCCAGCCCTTTAAATTCAGTCTCCTGTCCACGTGAAACAGATAGAGACCCCTCATCTCGGACGAAAAACCCTTTTGCCATTTTTTCATAACCAGCTCCCTTATCCAGAAAAAATGAAGGAAACTTCGCAAAAAAAAAAAAAACCAGAGAACACCCCAGAGTTCAACAAAAAATTTTGACTTCCAGATTTTCGCCCAAAGAGAACACCCAGAGTTCAGACGACCAAAAGCTTTCTGAGAGAACGCCTAGATTACACCCAGACACTGATTATGCCCAAGCTCTTCCTTTTCCCCAAAGTCTTCACATCAAAAAAAATGCCCAAGCTCCTTCCCAAGAAAATGCCCCAGTCTAGAGATTAAACACCCACGAAAATCAAAGAAAATCCCAGGAGTCTTCGTTCCAATCTCTCGCTAAAAAAAACCATGAAAATCCAAAAAAAAAATCCCAAGAGCCTTTCTCCAATCCTTCCCCACTTCCAGTTCACCTTCAGCGTCAATTTCAAACTCTGACTAAGCTCCAGCCGCACCGTGCGCGGGTTCATAGCTTTCCACCGAATTTGGAGGTTCATCCAAGCCTACCGACGCCAACAGGAGAACTCCTGGACGTGGTGATCTTTAAAGTTGGTTCACTTACCCTTTTTATTGTTTTCTCTTCCTTTTTCACTTATTTGCATTTCGTTTTATTTTTGCTTCCTCTCTTTTAGCGTTGTAATCATTTCTATTTTGCTAGTTTGTTTTGTGTATTTTGTTATACTTGTAATATGTAACAGAAAAAGAAAAGGTAAAAAAAAGAGAGAGAGAAAGCTAGAAAAAAGGGGAGCGTAAATAAATAAATAAATAAATAAGAGATGAAAAGAAAGAAGAAAAAAGAGTGGCTTTATTTTTGCTTATTTATGGATGTCATAATCACACACTCCACGTTTATTTTTATGTGTTCATTATTTTGATGTGCATTCGTAACAAGCGTGACTTTGGGTTTTCAAAAAAAAAAGGGGGGGGGGGGTTTGCCAAAAAAAAGAAAAAAAAAAAAAACGAAATAAAACAAACAAAATGTTTTTCCAAAAACGAAAAAAAACAAAAATCAAAAAATAAAACAAAAACAAAGACAAAACGTTTTTTTTAACAAAAACACAAAAACAAAAAAATGTTTTCTAAAAAAACCAAAAAAAGGGAAAATACAAAAAAAACATATTTTTATTTTTTATGACTTTAATTTCCAAAATAAAACTAAAAACCAAAATAAACCTCTAGGATCTCATTCTCCACTTCAAACAAAAAAAACCAAAACTTTTAGGATTCTCTTTAGAAATTTAGGGTAAATCCATTTTCACCATGACTTTAATAAATAACTAAGCTAAATAAAAATCATAGACTTTTTAGGAAATCTAACCCAGTCGTGGCAGTACAAATAAAATAGAAAACCTCCTCCTCCGAAAATAGCTACCGAAAGGGCGTTGTAGGGGTGCTAATCCTTCCCTACACGTAACCAACTCCCGAACCCTTCTCTGATAACGCAGACCACACCTTTAAACTACTCAAAGTAGAGGGTATCCAACTGTACCCCAAAAATAGTTGGTGGCGACTCTAAATTTTCTCACCATTGGTCTAGTTTGAGCTCACCGCAAACAAGCCCGGACGAAAACCAGTGATGACAACTATGATGAAACCTTTGCACTAGTTGCTGGACTAGAGGCCATCCGCATGTTTTTAGCATATGCGGCATTCAAGGACTTCAAGGTTTATCAAATGGATGTCAAGAGTGCATTCCTTAACGGAGACCTCCAAGAAGAAGTCTATGTTGAACAACCTCCTGGATTTCTAGAGCCAAACCAAAAACACAAGGTGTACAAACTGAAGAAGGCTCTATATGGACTAAAACAAGCTCCCATAGCTTGGTATGAAACTTTGTCATAATTTTTGATCAAAAACAAGTTCAAAAAAGGCAAAATTGACCCCACTGTTTCTCAAGGAAGGAAAAGGACCACTCTTGATTGTTCAGATTTATGTTGATGACATCATATTCGGATCAAAGGATAAAAAAGTGTGAAGAATGCTCCCATTTGATGAAGAGTGAATATGAAATGAGTATGATGGGAGAACTTTCATTCTTTCTTGGGTTGGAGGTCAAGTAGTTGAAGGATGGGATCTTTATCAGTAAAACTAAATACACTAAGGAGATTCTCAAGAAATTCAAGATGACTGATGTGACTCACATGAAAATGCCCATTCCTTCAAACGCCAAATTAGATATGGATGAAGCAGGCAAAGAAGTGGATATCACAGAATACAGAAGCATGATTGGATCTTTGTCGTATCTCACAGCAAGCAGACCTGATATAATGTTCGCAACATGCATCTGTGCAAGATACCAAGCAAATCCCAAGGAGTCTCATATGTTTGATGTCAAAAGGATTATGCGCTATCTTAAGGGAATTGAAAATTTGGGACTTTGGTACCCAAAGGAGTCTGAATTCAAAAGCTGAGAGGCTTTTCAGGATGCAGACTTTGCTAGTTGCGGGATTGATAGGAAGAGCACAAGTGGAACATGCCAACTGCTTAAGAACAGACTTGTATCCTGGTCCACCAAGAAACAATCGGTTTCAACTTCAACAATGAAGCGGAATATATTGCTTCAGGAAGTTGTTGTGCTCAATTGCTTTGGATGGCTAGTCAACTTTTAGACTATGGATTTAACCTTGAAGGCTGTGCCGTTATACTGTGATAATACAAGCGCTTTTACAATTTCCAACAATCCTGTCATGCATCCCAAAACCAAGCACATTGAGGTCAGGCATCACTTCATACGTGACCATGTGCTGAAGAAGGACATTTCCCTTGAGTATATATCCACTGATGACCAGCTTGCCGACATATTCATCAAACCACTGCACGAAGCCAGGTTCAATGAACTTTTGACAAAACTCGGCATGCTAGATTTAACTCCATAATTCTTAGTGCTTGTCCTATGTTTCACTTCAAACTAAGTGCCTGTGCATGAACATAAGTAAGACACTATTTAATAATTGGTTATCTCTCCATAAAAATTAGTAGTGCCTAAATGTAATAGATAAATTTCTACTGCAAGACATTGAGAAATCACATGGATGAAACTTGCTACCTCTGAACTTGGTATAAGTCTTTTATGCAACTTGTCATGATTCTGCAAGTCGTGAGTGTAATGAGTGCATTTCCCTCCATAACCATCAAATGATATTCCCATTATATGTTGTTATTCTTCTGAGTGAATATTGCCTGTGTGGCATTGCATTCATTAACTAGCAGGAACTGTAGTATCTCATGGTACTATTGGCTTGCACGGAAAGGATCCTCAATGATTTAATGCTCTAAGGATGATTGAGACTGTAAAAATTGAGAATCATAAAAAGCCTATTACTCAAAAAGAGCCAATACCTTTTAATGGAAAAAGGGTAGGAGAAAAAAGCAAAAAGAGACAATAAAATAGATTGCCTATCTTAGAGGGAGTCCTCACTACTACCCTCAAATGTGTCTCGTTTAGAGTAATAATTGGAGTTCAAACTGTACGATCATCTAATATCCAAAAGAAACTGTGTTGAGCTCTGTCACAATGAAAAGGTTCATGAATTAGCACTGAAAATGCATGCTCCACAAAGAAAAAGGGGCAACTCACAGACAATATGAATGATCAACCTCCAAACTCTATACATGTACTCTGTTGTAAGTTAGACATTGATAGAGTGTGTGTTCTGATTCTCAATAGGACAATCCTGTCTCTCATCATCTATGCTGAACTGAAAATCATTCTTTGGATTAGGGTTTGTGGCAAGATTTGGTTGACCATGAGTATACCAAACAGTGTAATCCTAGTTCCTGAATCATACTCACATGCTGATTCGAGAGTGAGAGGGTAAGGCCTTCACCGAGTGAGTTTTGCTTATATGTGAGCCGATTGTCGAATTCATGACTGGGTTGGTGAAATGAATTGACTATGGTTACTTGGATGCTATGTTGACATTGTGATCAATATCCTACATAAAGAATTGAATGATGAAACACTTAGTCATTTCTAAGGTTAATGGAAAGAAAAATGGTCGTCAAATAGTAGTCATACATGCAAACCAGGTATTTCGGTTGTGAGAATTCAAGCTCGAACATGTACTCATAATTCCATTTACAAGACCTGGTCATCATGCATGTTTTTATGATATATTATATGAGTCACATTCGTGTTGTTAAGTGTTGAAAAAGTCCAGAGGAATCCGCCACTATCGATGAATTCGTAGTCAATCATGATGCACAAAGCATCGAAGACCTGCTGCCTCGAAGAGTGCTTCTTCGTAGTCTTAAGCTTGGAGACTCTCTACGCAGCTTCATAGGGTCACAGTCCTGAGGGTCGAAGCTTAACGGATTTGGCTCCTTTATTGCTCAAGTGTCGAAGACATATAAGCACGCTACTGTGCACTTAAAATTCAAAATACACCGACACAAGGGGTGACGTGCACTCATTGCTTGAGTACTCCAACAGGTGGATCCGGAAGATAAAGAGACGGGTCAGAGAAAAGGACGCGGACGCTAAAGACGAACCGACGAGTATGTGACTTTGATGGTCCCTTGGAGCCTAGAGGGGGGGTGAATAAGCTATTATCCAAACTCTTTATATTCTCTTATGACACAAACACTTATCTAGTTAAGTGATAGAATCATACTTGGAAGATAACCAGGATAGTGGAAGTATTTTGTTTTATTATCAAAAGATAAATACAACAAAATAGAAGCAAGACTCTTTTACACTCTGTTTACAAAAGGATTCACACTCTAGCCTATATTATCTCTTTGAACTCTTGTGCATTCACAGGATTTTTTCAGGCTTGCTCGCATACTCCTTTAAATATACAAGTATAAATATTTATACAAAAACATTCCTAACAGACAACCTTGGAACTTGTAGTTCCGGAATGCGTTCAGCACTAACTATTCCTCGATAGTCTCTCTGCCTTGACTGCTGCGGTTTGTGGAGCTCAAGATCTTGGGTTTGAAGAGTATAAGTGCCTTTGTGAGTTCCCAAATATAATTAAAGTTGTGTCCACATATCCGGGTGATCCATGTGTAAGATTCTTCAGGTTCTCAACAAGTTTGTCTTACATCGGGACACCACGAGCTGATAACCTTAAATGCGGTTAAGTTGAAGCAGCATCTTCTTGGTCCGGTGTAATTTTCCTAACTCCGTGGCTAATGAAGCTCGGAACCTTACTCCGTGTCAGTGGTTGCTTGCTTACTCCGTATCTATTTGATACTGGAATCCTTAGTCCGTGTCAGCGCTTCCTTACTCCGTATGAATGAGAAGGTCGGAGTGCTTATTCTGTATCAGCGCTTCCTTACTCTGCATGTAAGTTCCTTACTCCGTATGTAAGTTCCTTACTCCGTATGTAAGTTCCTTACTACGTATGTAAGTTCCTCACTCCGTGTGAGTCTAAAGGATCGGATGGCTTACTCCGTACTAGCACATCCTTACTCCACATGAGTGAGTGGTCCGGATTCCTTACTCCGCATCTACGTTCCTTACTCCGTGCGAATAAGGACTCGGGTCCGTATTCCGCATCAGTACTTTCTTACTCCGTGTCTTCTTAAAGACTCGGATGCCTTACTCCGTGTCTTCTTTACTTTAGTTCATTTGAGTGAAAGACTTAACTTTTTAGCTCCGTGTTGACTCTTTTACTCCGTGCAACCTTATAGACCAAGATTCTTACTCCGCATCAGTTTGACTTAGTCTGTTTGAGGCATTAAGAGCAGATTCCATAATCCGTAGCTTTTAAGTTCTTAGTCCGCACGAATGTTCCTTATTCCGTATGTATTGGTAACTTGGTTATTTACCAAGTGTTTGACGACACTCACCCTTGTCCGGGTCGGGATTATGTATCCCGTCCTTAGCTTTGCTCTCACGAGTGTATCTCCTGGATTAATAACATATCTTATGCAATGATCAAAGAAACACAAAAGATCTCAAATCAAATTACATAGGGCTTTATCAGCATTATCCAAATTCTGGGCTTGATCCAACGGACTTCTACGGTACACTTCCCACCTCATATATAAGTCACGATAGAGACGGAACCTAGAGGTACGTTCTTTGTTTTCACACTCGAACCCTAACCCTAAGCGCTCCCTCTCCCTCTCTCTCTTCGATCCTCGTTCTCTCTCTCTCAATCTATCCCTCTCCTCGACCACCTTCGAACCTTACATTCTCTCTCTATGAGTGTCTCTTTCTCTGTCTATAACCTCTATGGCAGGACCCAGCTCATCGATAGCGGAAGGATTAGGCAAAATTGTTCCAGGCTTCATCGTCGACCGGGAAGCCATAGGCGACGCGAAGGTCGGATGGCCAGGCGAGTTCGGAAATCACTTCGATCAACTGGGATTGCATCCGTATGTTTGGGGATGCAAGATGTCTTGGTAGAAGACGTCTCGGCATTTCACGAGACCTTGGAAATCTCTAGAGACGACGTGGTGGGAATAGTACAAGGAGTGGAGATTTGGGTCTCAACCAAACACTTCGCAATGCACTTCCACTCCCTAAAGGTAACTTTGAACCTCTACCCAATCTCTTTAGAGAAGAGTGTAAGTCTGTCACGCCCGAATTTCCAACCCGAGAAAACCGGTTCGTGACTCCCCTATACCCAACTTGGTGGGCGGGGGTGGATGTACAAAACAAACATTCATGCAGGTCAACGTATACATTCACCACCGATAGTCACAAAGATGTAAATTAAATATCTTTATTTATTTTCAACCCATAATAAATGTTCACAACCGCACATGTCTTTATTACATTCCAAATCCTTTTACAATATCTCCCCACAGGGGTTACATCAATTTCCATAAAATAACATAATATTCACCTCGGGATTCCACCTAACGCCTGTAGGTTCCTGAAACAAAACACATCACAATAGGAGGGGTGAGCAACCACAGCTCAGTAGGGATCAAGTCTCCCCCAACCCATCCATGCACATCTATATGTGAGCGTGCACCAGTGCATTGACGTGACATAGACATAACAAGGAATTCACACCACACAAACGGCACAACCTCAGTCCCAACCACACAGGCCAATGCTTTAACCACCTTTCAAACAAGTGATTTAAGCGCCTCTTTAGGCCAAGTGATTTAAGCGCCTCTTCAGGCCAAGTACCAAACAGAAAAGCACACAAAGATACACCTTGGTCACTTAGGCATAAAACCAAACACTTAGCATGCACACATTCACAAGTGCACAAACCCAGCTTCTCAGGCATAAAAACAAACACTTAGCATGCACATTTTTACAAACCCACAAATCTAGCCTCTCAGGCATAAAAACAAACATTTACTGGGCATATTCACACAAACATAATCACACAAACATTTTATCGAACATGTAACATGCACTAATAACCCAACGTCAGAAACACACCCAGGGCGCCATTGAAGGCCAACATCCATATAGGAGATCACATCTATATCGATTTACATATAAATATTATAACAATAGCCATAGAAACTCTGTAAAACATCTACACAGGGCTAACCCCGGAACAGACCGGGAAAGACAAAACCCCTTCTTTAAAGAAGATCCTCCTTGCTCCCGCGCTAGACGCCGTCTTCCCCATGCACGATGCTCCGGCAGCAACCAGTAGCTCTCCTCCCTTCCCTCTCTCTAGCTCTCTCTCTTTCTACGACGGCTGCAGTGGCTGAAGAGAACCCTAAACCTAAAACAGGGAGTCTTCACCTCTTTATATAGACAACTAAAACCTCAAAATGACGTAGTTTTGATTAAATAAATCCCAGCATCAAAACGACGTAGTTTTGATGACAGACTACAACCTTTTTGCAACCACACAGGGCAAAGCACTCCTAATTTCACCATGATCCTTTAGCAAAAGAGGATCAGAACAACAAGATAAGGGTAATGGAGGCTGCACGTGAGAAAGCATTCTCACGTGCATTCTCACGGGCACCTCCAAATGCTCTATAATTTCACCACAAGACTTGGAACAACATCAGGAAGGCTCCCATGCAAAAATCTCCCTGCACGTGAAAAGCATTCTCTCGTGCATTCTCACCTACACTCCCTATTGCGCTCAAACTTTGCCTCTTGCTTGCTTATCAACATACAAGATGATTTAGCCAAAGTGTGTGGAAATAAAACTCCCTAAAACCCAACAATTTCCACCTAAAAAGGTAAAACTGACTAACTCCTCACATCCCGCAGAAGTTTCTCCCGGCGATCTAGTATACGAATAGGGGCCTCAACAACGGACATGTCATCCATGGGCAACAATCAAAGAAATAATACAAACTGCAACAGAAGCAGAAGCACACAAACTGCTTACACTAGCTATATATGGGCTAGTCATTTTCCCGAGGATACCGGCCCACATCGATGGGGCAATTGTAGATTTGGTCCAGCAGGTGCTCAAAGGATGTGACCCTACTCCTACTATCTTGGCTGAAACCAGCCGATCTCTTACTTACCTGAGGAGTAAAGGCTCGGGACAGTTCATGGGGTGCCTACCTCTCCTGTGTACCTAGTTGCAAGGTCATTTCCCCTGTAGTGTTCATCGTTTCCCTGCTGTTTATCAAGTACCAGCCACAACACTACTAGATATTCTGCTCAGCAAGTGGAGCCTACCAAAAGACTTTGAGAGCTGGAAAAAGAAGTTGGAGAACCTCACAGAAGCTGACATTACCTAGACTGCTCCTTGGATGCCGGTGGTCTCCATGACATATAGCTGCAGGGACTACAATTAGGTTCCACTTTTAGGTCCCTGGGGAGGAACTGCATATGCACCACTGCAGGTGGGAAGACAAGTGGGGCGTCATCAGATTATTCCCGTGCTCTTTGGCATGGAAGAGTGTGACTTCACTTACAGCAGAACCATGCTCACAGAAGAAGGCAAGAAGATGTATCAAGCATGGTCCACACCACACAAGATCCAACCTAACAGTTCAAAACCTGGTCTTTTCCCAGCATACATATCTTGGAGGGCACAACACAAGCCACAGCTAACTTCAGACATGAAGGCTATCCTCCAGGAGAATCAGACTTTAAGGCAGCAGATCCAGGGGCTAGAAGCATCTCTAGAAGGAGCTCTTCAAAGGCTGCAGCTGAGGGAAAAACAGATCGAGACAATAACGAAGTAGTGGGAGGAAGCAGGTGAACGACCACCCCAGAGAAATAGGCGCCGTGCTCCTTAGGAGATGACTGGAAGAATGCCTTAAGATCATGTAGTGATAGCTTTCATTTTACATGGCATTTTAGCATTGTATGTTTGTATTGAGTGTTTGTATTGTGTGTTTTGTTTGTAATAAAGTTGTTTGTTTCTTTAACCCTCTACATAGACATTCATGCATACATGCATATCAAATGAAAAATCAAATAAAAGTTCCCTTGTACCCAGGTGGGTAGCAGCCTCCCTCCACGATTGCGCACTCTTACAATCTCAGATCCCGGCGCAATCAAATACCTCAACTGCAGCCAATGGCAGAAGAAGCAGAGAACAGACTCATGGGGTTGGAACAGTTACAACAAACCCTACAGGGGCAAATGTCTGCAATAATGGAAATGCTCACAAAATTGACTGAAGAAAGAGGAAGACTTCCGACAGGGGGAACTACCAATCACCACCAAGAGCAGGGACAGCAGGCCGTTCAGTCACCCAATCTGGCTCCAAGCCAGGCGCCCACATACCATCCTGCTATGGCACAACCTCCAACCCCAAATCAAACTCATTTCACTATGCCTGCATTGGAAAATGTAATGGAAGCGGTGGGTTCCCCAGCTCCTCAGGAAAATGTTTAGTCTTTCGCTCTATGCCGACTCGAGGAAAGATTGAAAGCCGTAGAAGGCACTGACAGCTATGGCATGACCAGCCCACAAGACTTATGCTTAGTCCCTGGAGTAGTGCTGCCACCAATGTTCAAAATGCCAGAGTTTGAAAAGTTCAACGGGACCCGATGTCCAAAGACACATTTGGCCATGTAATGTCAGAAGATGGCTGCTTATGCTGGTGAAGACAAGCTCCTCATGCATTGTTTCCGGGAAAGCCTAATCTGGGGCATCCCTTGCTGGTACTTTCAACCGAATGGCAACCGTATCAAGACCTGGAAGGAGTTAGCCACATGCTTTTTGGCACAATACAAACATATCACGGAGCTCGCACTAGACCGATTGACCCTACAGTCCTTAGAAAAGGGGGCTGAGGAAACTTTCAAGGAATATGCCAGGAGATGGAGAGAGACTGCCGTAGAGGTTCAACCTCCCCTCATAGAAAGAGAACTCACTACTCTTTTTATCAATACGCTAAAAGGGGTCTACTATGAGAAGCTGATCGGTAACGTCTCTAGTAGCTTCGCCGACTTCGTCGCATCGGGTGAACGAGTCGAGAGTGGAATTAAAGGAGGAAAACTAAAGGGTGATATCGCAGAGACATCGAAAAAGTTCCAACCACTAGCAGGAAAAAAGAAGGAAGGTGAGACCAATCTGGTATATCTGTCAAGCCCAACGGTACAACCTGGCATTCTACCAAGCGCCAGGGTACTATAGAGGATCACCAGTAGCCGCCTATACTGCGCCTGCGCCAACCCCCCAATTCACGCCATACTTGCTGCAAGGAGGGTTTCCTTTTCCATATCCAATGGCCCCTAACCCGTTTCAACCAAGAGCGTCATACCTAGAGCAACCAAGGGTAGCAATTCAGGAAGGTCCAAGGGCCCCATTCCAAGGACAGGGGCAACCCAGGGCCCAGACCCAGTATGCAGGAGCGAATCAGGCTCCTCGTCGACCACGACAAGAGTTTGACCCGATTCCAATGACATATGCTGAATTATACTCCAAGCTTTTAGAAGCAAGGTTGGTACTCCCTACGCCCTTGGGAGAAATAAGGTCTCCTCCCCCAGCATGGTATAAACCCCATGCCAAATGCGAGTATCATCTGGTGGAGCAGGACATGATATTGAAAATTGCATAACATTCAAAAGGAAGGTTCAGGCATTAAAAGATGCAAAGTGGCTAGATTTTTCTCGCACCGGACGGGACGCCAAATGTAAACGATAATCCGCTCCCAGAACATTCACACGATGTCGCTAATATAATAACAGAAGGAAGGCTAGAGAAGGTTTCACAAATACAAATGGAGAAGAGATATTTGTTTAACCTACTACTGGAGCATGGATATATACTTGCCAAAGACACATCAGAGGTAGTGAAGGGTACAGAGTGGGAGAAACAATGCCCTTATCACGAGATGTCACGGGGACATGACATTGAGCAATGTAGTGAGTTCGCCAGCATGGTACAAAAGCTCATGGACCAGAGGATGATAGAATTCTCAAGAGGAGAGACAGACAATCAAAGCCACATGATCCAAGGAGACAATTCATACAAATCACCATGGGTGCCAACGCCCCTTGTCTTGAATGCTCAGACTCCAGAAGTCCCGCTACTGCCACATGGAATTAGGCCTCTCATCATCCATGTCGCCAATCCCGTGTCAGACAAGGAGGAGAGAACCGACATCCCACAATTGCCGTATGGCATTGCACCTCTCACTATAGGTGTTCCTGCTCCTTTCCCCTACAAGACAGACAAGGCAGTCCCATGGAACTACAGTTGCGAAATAGTCCAGGGAGCCACCGCAACAGAAAAGAGAACTAGGAGCGGTAAGACTTATGCCCCTGATATGGTGGATAAAGCAAGGAAGGAAAAAACTGTGGAACTAGACATTGAGCCAATGCTGGAGCCAACTACGAAAGGAGCACCAGTCACTGAAGGAGAGGTAGCAGAATTTTTGAAACTCATGAAGCAGAGCGAGTATAACATTGTGGATCAGCTAAGTCGATAACCGGCTCATATCTCATTGCTCTCATTAATGATGGATTCTCAACCTCATCGAGAAGCACTACTGAAAGTTCTGAGCCAAGCCTATGTTCCTCCAACCATCTCAGTAGCGAATGTGGATGGACTCACCAGTAACCTCATCATGAACAACATGATTAGCTTTGGAGATGACGAGCTGCCACAGGAAGGAAAGGGGCGCATAAAAGCTCTGCATATTACTGTCAAATGTAAAGAGCATACCATAGCACGAGTACTCATTGACAACGGCTCCGCCTTGAACATCATGCCCTTACATATACTGCAACAGCTTCCAATTAATGCATCCTATATGCGTCCTTGTACGATGAAGGTACGAGCATTCGATGGAGGCAAACGTGATGTGGTGGGAACTCTAGACATTCCACTCCTGATTGGACCAGTTACCTTTACGGTGGAATTTCAGGCAATGGACATTACACCATATTATAGTTGTTTGTTGGGAAGACCCTGGATCCACATGGCAGGAGCAGTGCCCTCTAGCCTTCATCAAAAAATGAAATTTGTGATGGGAAACCAGCTCATTTGCGTCTCTGGAGAAACAAGTTTCCTCATCACCAAACCTGCATCAGTCCCATATATTGAAAACAATGAGGATGTACCGGAATATTCCTATCAATCCTTTGAGGTCGTGAACATCACTTCTGTACCAAGCTATCATCTCTCGAAGGCATTAAAGATGGTTGCAGCCACCATGATCAAACAGGGTTACAAACTGGGGCAAGGATTGGGCCCAAAAGCTCAGGGGATCCAGGAACCGTTGACCATCCAAGAAAATACCGAGAAGTTTGGGTTGGGCTACATACCTACTAGAGCTGACAAACAGAGGGCAGCTATCAAAAAGAAGGAAATCAGAATGGCAAAGTTGTAGAAGAGGCCGGTATGGGAAGAAAAGAGGAGCTTCCCCCCCTTAAGTGTTACATTCCGGAGTGGTGGGTTCATCCACAACAGCCAACCTGAGCCCGTGACAGAGTTTGTAGCCGCATTAGATGCAGACGAGCAGGTGCTGAGCAAGATGACTTTGGTGGTGCAAGGGGTTCCCAACCAGCCATTGAACAATTGGACCAGCCTGGACCGCCCCATAATGTAATGCCTAAGGGGTCACTGAGATTTAATGTATTCTATTTAATGTCTTTTGAAGCTATGAACATTGGTTTTCCTTAAACCTTTTCAATAAAATGTACTTTCTTCAAATCTTTCATGGTGCATTCCATTCATGACATATGTATATCATATTTAGTTACCAATTTGTCATTTCTCTTATAAGCAGGTATCACAATGTCAATGAAAACATAGTATGTGAAAGTGAAACGAGATGCCTAAGGTTTGACCAAAGTCCAAACTGGGAGCAGTCAGTGTTTGAAGTGGATGACAATGAGGTAGAGGAGACACCCGAGCTACCAGGAGAGATCATACGCTTATTGGAAAGAGAAGATCATTTACCCATTCCAAGTGAAGACCCAGTAGAGATGGTGAATTTGGGGATCACAACCGAACCAAGAGACTTAAGGATAGGGTCTTTAATAGCTGATGACATCAAGAAACAATTAGTTGAGCTGTTAAGGAACTACATAGATGTGTTTGCATGGTCATATCAAGATATGCCGGGATTAGACACAGACATAGTGCAGCATCACATACCAATGAAGCATGAATGCAAGCCGGTTTGAGAAATTAAGAAGAATGAGACCGGAGATGTGATAACGTGCATTTTATGCCATTATTCTAGTGTTTATTTAGGATGTTTAAGAGGATGATTAGAGCCTTATTGCTTCATATATCATATATATTTGCTCTAACCCCTAGGAAGATGCTATGTGCAAATACATGCGTTTTTAAGCTGTTTTGGCAGATTTTGGACCTCACTTTTGACATAGTAGATGGCCTCAAACAATTGGCGTGCAAGAACAAAAGTTTCTTAAAATGATGTCCTCTACCTACCACAGAAATTTCAGAGCATTTGGAGCTGATTTGGAGCTGCACGTGAATTCACCCATTTCACGTGCAAGCCTATTTTTGCCTCTCAGGCCTCTACAAGATGCAAGGAAGCTTGGGGAGAAGTTTGAGCTGATTTGGAGGTGCACGTGAATTCACCATATCACGTGCAAATTAGCGTGCAGAGATATTTTTGGACCGATCCAATCGTTTTTCCATGCTGATCATTTGTTCCTGAAGGCCCAAGTCCAAATTGTGGATGGAAGATAGAGTTTTTAATGTTTCGAGTGTTACTTATCAAAACTACGCCGTTTTGATAAGTGGGCTAGGTTACACACCTCCAGGACCATCCAAACTCTATAAATAAGAGCTCCACGCCCCTTGCTAGCCAGACCTAACCCCCCTACACGTTTTAGAGAGAAAGAGAGAGGCTCCACGACTTGGAGGTGCTCCTTGACCTAGGAGAGCAGCCGTCGCACAGTCGCGGATTTTGGAGCCTGGATTTGAAGCTTAGGCGTGCGCGTGATCAAGAAGAAGATGTTGAGCTTTTCTGCTATGGTTTTACTTGTAATCATGCGTGAGTAGTCTTTTAATCTAGGGGAGCAATGTAGCCCCCTTGTTGCTTTGCTGTGTTTATGAATATTGGGTTTGGATGATTGAAGTTTTGCATGTTTTATGAATCTGTTCTTAAGTTCTATCTTTGGATGTACACCTTGATATTCTTAGCCCTAGTCTGGGGCAGATTGAGATTCATAACTTATTTGTGATTGGTGTGATCATTATCCTTTTGCAAGTATGATTTATTGGCTTTGCATGTTTATGTGTTTAGATGACCATTCTGGCATACAACTCTTAAAAGGACCTCAATGACCATTTGTTGTCCTTGGCTTGTGTTTAGCATGTTTTTAATCGACAACCCTAATACCATGAACCAGTAGAGATAACATTGGGAGGTGAAATTGTGACCCTAGATGCTTTTAATCCTTGAATCTTAATCTTAAAATCAGTTTACTTTCTTTGTTTATTTAGAAAACCAAATAAAAATTAGATCTTTAGTTTAAAAAAGAAAACTTTTTGCCAAGACATTTTATAGAACAAGAGTAATTGGGTGATTTGATTTGAGAGCTAGAGAACTAGGTTAATCCCTGTGGGTTCGACTCCTTGCTTGCTGCTATTTTGTTAGTGCAAACTTAGGGAATTTATTATTTTGAAGAGAGATTTAACGACATTAGCTAGCTCTTTTAGAGAGGCTAAAAATCTTGTCTGTCAAGATGCTACTGAAGATTAAAGAAGAGGTCGAAAGCAATGGGACACAGGTTTTCTAAGTGTCTCCCACTATCCAGAATGGGTGGCCAATGTTGTTCCAAGATCTGAAGAAAGGAGGCAAGGTCCGCATGTGTGTCGATTATAGAGATTTGAACTGGGCCAATCCAAAGGATAACTTCCCACTTCCTCATATTGATACCCTAGTAGATAACACGGCAAAGCATGCTCTATTCTCGTTCATGGACGGCTTCTCGGGTTACAATCA
The DNA here is from genome assembly GCA_023512835.1 of Taxillus chinensis. Lineage (NCBI taxonomy): Eukaryota > Viridiplantae > Streptophyta > Magnoliopsida > Santalales > Loranthaceae > Taxillus > Taxillus chinensis. The sequence goes on along the minus strand of CM042092.1, from coordinate 41,245,342 downwards.
GATTCGTATGGCCCCTAAACACAAGGAGAGGACCACGTTCACGACACTTTGGGGCACATTATATTATAATGTGATGCCGTTTGGCTTGAAGAATGCAGGAGCAACTTATCAGCGAGCCATGGTCACCCTATTCCATGATATGATGCATAAAGAAGTTGAAGTATATGTGGATGACATGATAGCCAAATCGCGGAGCACTGAAGATCATATTGAAGTACTCCGTAAGCTTTTCAATAGGCTACGAAAATATCAGCTGAAATTGAACCCCGAAAAATGCACTTTCGGAGCCATGTCGGGAAAACTGTTGGGTTTCATTGTGAGCCAAAAAGGCGTTGAAATTGATCCAGATAAAGTTCAAGCTATCCAAGAGATGCCGCCACCACGAACCATCAAGGAGGTTAGAGGATTCCTTGGGTGACTGAATTACATTGCTCGATTTATTTCCCAATTGACAGCCACATGTGAACCCATTTTCAAGACCTTACGGAAGAACAATCCAGAAATTTGGAATGACAAGTGTCAAGAAGCTTTTGATAAGATCAAACAATATCTGTCTAATCCACCTATTTTGGTCCCACCAGTACCAGATAGACCTCTGATCTTATACTTGACCATTCAGGAGTCATCAATGGGTTGTGTTTTAGGGCAACATGATTCTACAGGCAAGAAGGAGCAGGCCATTTATTATCTAAGCAAGAAATTCACCATCAATGAAGAAAACTACACACCATTGGAGAAGACATGTTGCGCCCTTGTCTGGATAACAAGAAGATTGAGGCAGTACACTCTTTATCATACTACGTGGCTGATTTCAAGACATGATCCGGTCAAATATCTCTTAGAAAAACCATCCATTTCGGGAAGAATCGCCAAATGGCAGCTGATCTTGTCAGAATATGATATCATCTACGTACCTCAAAAAGCCATAAAAGGAAGTGTGATAGCTGATTACTTGGCAGACAGAGCATTAGAAGACTATGAGCCTATGACTATAGACTTTCCTGATGAGCATATTAACATCCTTACGGCAGAAGTATCAGACATATGGACAATGTGGTTTGATGGAGCCTCCAGCCTCTTAGGGCACGCAGATCGGGGCCATCCCGATATCTCCAAAAGGCGAACATTTCCCGATGGCGGCCAAGTTAACCTTCCCTTGTACCAACAATATAGCAGAATATGAGGGCTGTGTGATGGGACTTCAAGAAGCAATTAGCAAAGGCATCAAAAATTTACGAGTATTTGGTGATTCAGCGCTCATCATTTTTCAAGTAAGGGGAGAATGGGAAACTCGAAATCACAAGTTAATTCCATATCGGAAATATGTTACGGAGTTAGCTGAGTAGTTCGATGACATCACATTCAAGCATATGCCCAGAGAATGTAATCGACTTCCGATGACCGGCAACTCTAGCCTCCCTCCTTCGGCTGGACACAAAGTTGGAAGTTCAGTCTTTCGATATCCACATACAAGATACTCCTGCACATTGTTTGGCCATTAAAGGAAATATAGAGGAAAAGCCTTGGTACAAAGACATCAGACAATATTTGCTTAAGCAAGAGTACCCAGCAGAGGCTTCTGAGTCTGATAAAAGAAATATCCGAAGGTCTGCATCCAACTATTATTTCAATGGCTCGCTTCTGTATAAGAGAAACCATGATATGGTATTATTGTGGTGTGTGGCAAAAGAAGAGTCAATACAAATAATGAAAGAAGTGTACGAAGGGGAATGCGGTTCACATGCAAACGGACATATATTAACAAGACAAATCATGCGAATGGGCTATTATTGGGTCACTATGGAGAAAGATTGCATGGAATATGTGCGCAAATGCCTCAAGTGTCAAATTTATGGCGATAAGATCCAAGTACCACCATCCAAACTGCATGTGATGGTTTCCCCATGGCCGTTCTCACTTTGGGGCATCGACGTTATTGGACCAATATCTTCGAAAGCTTCCAATGGTCATCGTTTCATTTTGGTGGCCATCGATTACTTTACCAAGTGGGTAGAAGCAGCGTCATATGCTAGTGTTACACAAGCTGTGGTACTTAGATTTATGCGGAATAATATTATATGTCGATATGGGCTTCCAGAGCAGATCATCACGGACAATGCCACCAACTTGAACAATCAGATGATGGGTAAGTTGTGTGAAACATACAAAATTCAACATCGCAAGTCAACTCCCTATCGCTCCAAGATGAATGGAGCAGTCGAGGCATCCAATAAGAACATTAAAAACATCATTAGAAAGATGACCGAGACATACAAAGATTGGCACGAGAAGCTACCATATGCTTTGCATGCTTACCGCACCTCGGTACGTACATCAACTGGGGCAACTCCGTTTTCTTTGGTTTATGGTACGGAAGCAGTTCTACCTGTTGAAGTAGAGATACCTTCCCTCCGAGTACTCAAGGATACTCAACTCGAAGAAGCAGAATGGGCCCGAAGCCGTTATGAGCAGTTAAATTTAATTGAAGGCAAGCGTTTGGCGCCAGTTTGTCGAGGACAGCTGTATCAACAGAGAATGATGAACAATTACAATAAAAAGGTGAAGCCTAGAAGCTTTCAAGAGGGTGATCTCGTCCTCAAGAAGATCTTACCAATCCAACATGACCATAGAGGCAAGTGGACTCCTAATTATGAAGGCCCATATGTTGTGAAAAAAGCATTCTCAGGAGGCGCATTGATCCTTTCCAAAATGGATAGAGATGAGCTTCCTAATCCGGTGAATAGCGATGCTGTCAAAACGTTTTATGCTTAACTCTCATACCTCCCAACAAGACTCACATTCCTGTAATGAGCGGACTTGGTGAAAACCCAAAAGGGCATCAAGGGTAAAATACAAAGCTCCAATAAAAGACAAAAAAGAAACAAGGGCGGACTTGGTGAAAACCCGAAAGGGCATCAAGGGTAAAATACAAAGCCAACAATAAATCCTGAAGGATAAAAATCAATCAGAAGTTGAAAGGATTAGAACCTCAAAAAATAAGGTTCTTTGCAAATAATGGAAGCAACATCATCCAGCAGCAGTAACTACAAACAGTGGAATACTTGGTCAAACCTAAGGCACACTCAAATCAAATTTGTACATTATGCTTTTAAGACTTGTAATTCTGTTTATTGGATGATGACAAGTGGCATTTTATATGATATAAGTATGTTTTGTGGAATTAAACCGACAAAAAACCTATTTTCATCTCCCTAATCATGTTTCATCGTCTTCATTTCACATTTAATTAGAATATTTTAAAATCCCCAATAGGCTCCTTTGGCATTAAATAATGAGTTGGGACAAGCTCAAAAACGTCAAACCAATCAAGCTCCTCAACTCAGAGTACCAATATCTACATGGAGTAGCAACATATCCAGTCTATGCCCAAGTCAAGCTCCTCAACACAGTGAGGCTAAGTCAACCAAGCCCCCATCCACAAAAAGGGAGTTCCCCAACAAAGATGGAAAGGTCTCCCCAGCTAGAAGGGAAACAAGTTCCCCAACAAGTTAGATGTCGGCCAACCTCTCCAGCAGCATTGAGATGAATCCCCAGCCCCGGTAGAACCCTTAGCATTAAAACATTTCACTATGCATCTCCGCATACATTACATTGCATTCCCTGCACCGTTTGCATACATTCAGCATATTCTGCAATTTCAGGAACGTCACCGCCGCTGAAGATCTCAAGAGCTCATACTCAGCAAGCTCTCCATTAAGCTCTCTAAAAGCTTCCCTTGTTCAATCCTTCTTTGCCATTTCCCCAAAACACCCTTTCGTCACTCGAACAAACTTCCCATCTTCTTTGGGTCACCTCGTAGAGTGATCTCCTTGAGTGAACTCGTAGAGGGAGCCCAGATCTCAAGCGCACCAATCCCCCAAAACATCTCCCTCAAATACCAATCGATGTTTCCAACAAATCTCTCCAGTTCAAGTCTATTACGTTGTTGCAGGCTTTAATTTGTCGGCTCAAGCCTATTACGTTGCTATAGTTTCTCAATTTTTAGTTCAAGCCTATTACGTTGTCGTAGGCTCTCAATTTTCAGTCTAAGCCTATTACGTTCTTCGTAGGCTTTCAATTTTTCAGTCCAAGCTTATTATGTTGCCGTAGGCTTTCAATTTCCAAGTATCTTTGCATCGTAGGCGGCAATATTCTTGCCTCTGCGAACCTTTTCAAATTCTATTAGGCCTTGGATGCCTTTTCCCTTTTTGTTGGGCCTTGGATGCCTTTTCCCTTTCTGTTGGGCCTTGGATGCCTTTTCCCTTTCTGATGGGCCTTGGATGCCTTTTCCTTTTTTGTTAGGCCTTGGATGCCTATTTCAATTCCTTTGAGGCCTTGGATGCCTTTTCCCTTTTCTATTAAGCCTTGGATGCCTTTTCAATTCTTATTAGGCCTGAGAGGCCTTTTCAATTCCTGATAGACTTTGGATGCCTTTTCAATTCTTGTTAGGCATTGGATGCCTTTTCCAACTCTGTTAAGCCTTAAATGCCTCGTCAAAATTGTCCAAAATTCACCGGCCTGAGAAACCCCTTGTCATGCTTGGAGATAGACACGACATCCCACTCTCCTTCTGCTTTAGCATTTGGTAAGTCAGGTAAGCACTCCAACCCATCCAAAATGACTCCCTTTTATCTTTGTACAATGTTTGTATACAAACAATGCACAAAGAGGGGCAGCTGTCGGACCCCATTTTGTCCGGGTTGGACATATATATTTATTATTCCATATCTGTCATTGACTTTGTATAGAAAATAAAGAGGCGTAACCATTAAAATAAAGGGAGGGAAAAAGACAGTCACAGGTGATGGAAAATCAAATTTGAGAATCAACACCTCCGACCATGCTCAATTCTGAGGTCAAATGACGAAGTTATGGTCAAAACAGTGTTCACACCGCTAATAGCGGTCAAATGATAATTGACTTACAAAACCACACTCCAAATCAGGTCACGAACCTTACCATCATGATCCTCTCGTCATTGTGAGAATTTGGATATATATATTCGCTATTTTTAAAAAAAAATGTGTGAACAGTACCCGCGTACTGTTCACAGCCCGAAAAATATTAATCGAAAACTAATACTAAAAAAAACCATGTGTGAACAGTACCCACGTACTGTTCACAGGCCCAAAAATATATAAATTTAAAACTAATATATATATATATATATATATATATATATTCTAAAAAAATATAATAAATGAAATAAAATAAAAAAATAATTAATTAATAAATAATAATAAATTCGACATGTTGTTTTTTTTGTTTTTTTTGTATTTTGTTTTTTTTGTTATTTATTTTTTAAGAAAAAAAACAAAATCAGAATAAAAATAATAATATTTCAAAACTCTAAGTCTTGTTCATGAACGGTACCCGTATATCTGTTCATGAATAAGACCGCCGACGTTTTTTTTTTTCCCTCTTCTCTTCTTCTTCTTTAACTATAAATACCCCTCATTTTTCATAAAAAAAAATGAAATTTTCCCCCAAAAAAGCCACTTTCCCTCTTCCTTTCTCTTCATTTTCCTTCCCAAAACCCAAATCAAAAAACCTCATATTTCATCCCAAAAGTCCTACGAATTTTTCCAAAAAAAAAAAGCCTACTCTCTCTTCCTTCCTCTCCACTCTCCTTTCCCAAAACACAAATCAAAAAACATCATTTTTCATCCCAAAAAAATCCTACGAAAATTCTCAAAAAAAAAAATCATCCTCTCTCATTTTTCAATGTTCAAACAAAAAAAAAACCCAAAAATCATTACATATCTCCCTTCCTTTACAGCAATAAATCAAACCCAATTTTCTCCAATCCCTCCCAAGTTCCGATCCGTCTCCGGCATCGATTTCAAGTTCCGGCCAAGCTCCGGCGAGTTCACAGTTTTCCACCGGACTCGGAGTTTCTTTCAACACTACCAACGCCCACAGGATAGCTCGGACGTGGTGTCGCTATCAAGATCGATAAAGTCGGTTCCGCTACCCTTTTATTATTACTTATTTTGTGCTATATTGCTAAATTTCATTTTTTTTGTTTTGTTTGTTATTTGTGTTTCCTCTTTTCTTTTTTGTTTAGGCGCTGTAATATTATTTTTATCTCTTTGTATTTTTTTTATTATTATTTTTATTTTCTTTTTCTCTTCTTGTTGTATTCTTTACTTTTGTTTGTTTATTTTGTTGTATGTAATTGTAATATGTACAAAGCAAAAAAAAAAAACAACAAACAAAAAGAGAAAACAAAAAAAAGAGAGACAAAAAAAGAGAGAAGGGATTGTATTTAGTATTTCGGTACACATACCACACAATTGTTTAATTTTTGGGTTTAGTTATTTTTATGTTGCTTGTTTTTATTGTTGTGGTAAAAAAGGTAAAAAAATGTTTTTTTAAAACTCAAATCAATACAAAAATATACGGTTTTATGAGGCATATGTTCCAAAAAAAAAAGTGTAAAAAATCATTTTTTTTAATAATATAGTGATATAAATATATTTTTCTTGTTTTATTAGGTATGTTTTCAAAGCAAAAGATGTAAAAAAAAAAATTCACATAAATAAAATAAAGTGATATAAATGTTTTTTCTTGTGTTATTATGTTAGTTTTCCAATATAAAAAAAGCAAAAGATGTAAAAATGTTTTTTTAATTCACATAAATAAAATAAAGTGATATAAATGTTTTTTTTGTGTTATTATGTTATTTTTCCAATATAAAAAAGCTTTTCTTTTTTTTTTTTTATTTTTTTTCAAAAAAAGATGTAAAAACGTTTTCTAAATTCACATAAATAAAATAAAGTGATATAAATGTTTTTTTTGTGTTATTATGTTAGTTTTCCAATATAAAAAAGCAAAAAGATGTAAACACGTTTTTTAATTCCCCAAAAAAAAAGTTTTTTTTTTTTTTTTTTATATAAAAAATTATTTTTTTTTTTTAATTTTCCAATATAAAAAAATTTTTTTAAATTCACATAAATAAAATGAAGTGATATAAATGTTTTTTTTGTGTTATTATGTTAGTTTTCCAATATAAAAAAAAGCAAAAGATGTAAAAACGTTTTTTTAAATTCACATAAATAAAATGAAGTGATATAAATGTTTTTTTTTTTTTTTTTTTTTTTTTTTTTTTTTTTTTTTTTTTTTTTTTTTTTTTTTTTTTTTTTTTTTTTGTGTTATTATGTTAGTTTTTCAATATAAAAAAAAGCAAAAGATGTAAAAACGTTTTTTTTAATTCACATAAATAGAATAAAGTGATATAAATGTTTTTTTTGTATTATTATGTTAGTTTTTCAATATAAAAAAAAGCAAAAGATGTAAAAACGTTTTTTTAATTCACATAAATAGAATACAGTGATATAAATGTTTTATTGTGTTATTATGTTAGTTTTCCAATATAAAAAAAAAGCAAAAGATGTAAAAATGTTTTTAATTCGCATAAATAGAATAAAGTGATATAAATGTTTTTTTGTTATTATGTTAAGTTTCCAATATAAAAAAAAACAAAAGATGTAAAAACGTTTTTTTAATTCACATAAATAGAATAAAGTGTTATATATATATATAAATATATATATATATATATATATATATATTTGTGTTAGTTTTCCAATATAAAAAAAACAAACAAACAAAGATGTAAAAAACATTTTTTTAAAATAGAAAATAATGATGATAAGTATAGCATTCTTAGATTTATCAAGTACGTTTTTCAATACCAAAAATAAAACAAAAATAATAAAAATAACCAAAAGGCTTAGTTAAAAAAAACAAAAAAAACAAAAGCAAAAAAAAGGTGTTTTCAAACCAAATACCAAAAGATTTCATGTTCCATTTAAAAAAAAAACAACAACAATAAAAAAAAACAAAACAAAACAAAAAACAAAAAAAACAAAACATTTAGGATTTCCTTTAGAAATATATGGTAAAACAATTTTAACCATAACTTTAACAAATAACTTAGTAAAATAAAAGCATAGACTTTCTAGGAAAACTATAGTTCCTTGACCCAATTACAACAGTAAAAATAAATAAAAACCTCCTCCTCCGAAAATAGATACCGAAAGGGCGCTGTAGGGGTGCTAATCCTTCCCTACACGTAACCAACTCACGAACCCTTATCTGATAACGCAGACCACACCTTAAACTACTCAAAGTAGAGGGTATCCAACTGTACCCCAAAAACAGTTGGTGGCGACTCTAAATTTCTCACCATTGGTTTAGTTTGTGCCCACCCCAAAAGGGCCCGGACGAAAACTAGTGATGACAGACACCACATGGCCAAGAAAATGGACCTCTTACATCCAAAACTCGCATTTGCTGAACTTAGCAAACAACCGCTGTTCCCTCAAGGTTTGTAACATCTTGTTGCGGATGTTCCACATGCTCCCTCTCGGTCTTGGAATATACCAAGATATCGTCTATAAACACCAAAACGAACGAATCTAAGTATGGGGCAAAGACTTGGTTCATCAAATGCATAAACACTGCCGGCGCATTAGTGAGCCCGAAAGGCATCACTACCCACTCATAGTGTCCATACCTGCAGCGAAAAGCAGTCTTAGGGATGTCCTCCTCCCTAACCCTCAACTGATGGTACCCCGACTGTAGATCTATCTTGGAAAAGCACCGGGCTCCACTCAACTAGTCAAACAGGTCATCTATCCGAGGCAATGGATACTTGTTCTTCACAGTCACCGAATTCAGCTTCCTATAGTCGATGCAAAGGCGTAGCGTGCCATCTACCTTCTTAGCAAAGAGCACCGCAGCACCCCAGGGTGAGGCACTCGGTCTGATATACCCCTGGTCCACCAACTCCTCTATTTGCCTCTGCAGCTCCCTCAGCTCGGCTGGCCCCATACGATATGCTACTTGGGAGATTGGGCCAGTCCCCGGTACCAACTCAATGGTGAACTCTACACTTCTCTTAGGAGGTAAACTCCTCAACTGGTTAGGAAAGACATCCTGAAATTGGTCAACAACTGCTGGCCACACTCTCTTTTCCACTTTTCCTTCCTCAGCAAAGGTCAGGGATGCCAACCTGTGGGTAATGGCACCCCACTGGTCCAACACTGGCCCAGCCCTGACTCGCCTCACAGTCCCACTCCCCCTGCAGGGTGCAAGAGGTCCCTGCAGGTGTCACGAAGGATATACGCCGCCGATAACAGTCTATCTTGGCCTGGAAAGCCATAAGGCAATCCATACCCAAGATCAGGTCAGAAGCACGCAAGGGCATCCCGTACAAATCGAAACTAAGTTCCACATCCCCTATAGTTAACACACAGCCACGACATACACGTCGTACCTCAATCACACCTCCCACCGGAGACTTAACAACTAGGGGCCTCACTGCCTCCACACAAATCAACCGCAAGCTATCTATCACAAGCTCAGCAACAAAAGAACACGATACACCCGTATCGAAAAGAATAGAAGCTAATGTACGAGAGATTAAAAGGGTACCTCTAACCACCGATGGTCCTGCCTCACCCTCAGCCGGTGGGGGTGGTAGCTCAGCCTCCTCCTGGTATGTCGCCTCTGACGCAAACACCCTCCCTTGGCCTGTGGCACTGGTCGGCTCACTCACTGGGCGCTTCCCGCCAAGACTGCCTTTAGCTTCAGTCTGCTGCCGCTCTGGCCTCCCCTGAGGTCGGGTCTGGCTAGATCCTGCCTGGCTGGCCTGCCACTGATGAGCTGGCCTCTCAGCTGGTGTACGGAAGCTAGCATCACTCCTCATGCTAGATGTCACGCCCCCTGCTCCCCTGTTGCTACTCCTGCAAACCCGGCGCAAATGGCCCTCTCGTCCACAGTTGTTGTATCGCCAGTCCTTCTTAGGACACTCCCCCTTGAAGTGACCCTTCTCCCCACAGCAGTGACAACCACTAGGTAGACCCCCCGATGGACCTCCCTGTCCACTACCGCCAAAGGTGAACCCCCCTGGGTTCACAGATGGTTGACCCTGGCTGCGGAAAGAACTGCCGTCTCTCTCCTCAGTCTTGAGCCTCTTGGACCCTGAATCTCGATCAGGCGCACTCTTCAACTGGCGACCTAGATGAGCCTGCCTCCTATCATCCAGCTCTCTCTCAGCTATACGGGCCGTCTCCACAACCTCAGCATAGGTCTTCAAATGCAGAATTGCCACCCTCTGCCTAAGGGCCGGCCTGAGACCCAAGGTGAACTTGTGGGCCTTTAGGTCCTCCTGCGCCATGGTCTCGGGAGCAAATCTACTCAAGCTCCGGAATTTGCGCTCATACTCTGGCACCGTCTTTGTCCCCTGCTTCAGGTTGCCGAATTCCTCCCTCTTCTGCCACCTTAAAGATTCCTGGAAGAACTCATCATGGAAGAGCTATAGGAACTCCTCCCAAAGCATGAACTGCACCGCACAACTCCCCGCGACACTTAACCACCACTCCAGAGCACTCCCCTTTAGCTTCCGAATGGCCAGTCTCACCTTATCCTCCTCCCGGGGTAGGAGAAAGGAAAACACATGCTCGATCTGTCTCAGCCTTTGCTCATCTAACACTGGTCCCCCTCTATTTTGAATCGCGGAGGTTGTTCCTTTTGGAATCGTATCACCACGTCATCCTCTGCACGAGTCGGTATGCCACTCAGTGAACCCTCATGTTCCCTTGGTAACTCCCCCGCTGGTGGTGGCGGTGGTGGTGGCACCACCTGCTGTGCCGCCATCTCACGACGCACCTCCTCCCGGACTTCTTGCCGGATACCTTCCCTCAGCCCCTAGACTTCCAGTCGGATGCCCTCTCGCAGCTGCGCCAACAACAGTGCATGTCCTCCAGCGGACTGCCCCGCACCCGGACCCTCATGGGCAGATGACTCATCAGCCACTGCCCCGGACGCACGTGTCACTCTCCTCGGTGGCATTCTTACTACAAGAAGTAAAAAGCACAAACGTCAGAACGTGTACGCCAACTATCGAGTTTCACTACCTCTACCCCACTATCAAGTCAAGTAGTACATGGCGTCACACACATTTCACACATTGCATCAATCAACATTGCACATAGTTCAATTCACAGTGCACACAACTCAAATAGATAAGGACCTTTCCTTGTAGTCGTGCTCAAGGTACTTCAAGAAAAAAAATCAGAGTTGCACAGTTCACACCTTATCACATTAGTCACATTTTATTTATCACAATTACAATTTTAACAGTTATCCACACCTTCACACACAACAACAAATGCAACTAGTGCCCTAATGCCAATGCATGCAAATCCTACCTCAGGTCTGGACTACCCCAAGTACACCCTCCAGGCCCCTCCAAAGGACTCAAGATAACCAGATCCGCCCACTACCCTAGGCCAACTAGACCATGCTCTGATACCATACTGTCACGCCCCGAATTTCCAACCCGAAGAAACCGGTTCATGACTCCCCTATACCCAACTCGGTGGGCAGGGGGTGGATGTACAAAACAAACATTCATGCAGGTCAACGTATACATTCATCACTGATAGTCACAAAGATGTAAATTAAATATCTTTATTTATCTTCAACCCATAATAAATGTTCACAACCACACATGTCTTTATTACATTCCAAATCCTTTTACAATATCTCCCCACAAGGGTTTCATTAATTTCCATAAAATAACATAATCGAAAAGAAACGATATAGCAATACAGTCTTCCACCTCGGGATTCCACCTAACGCCTGTAGGTTCCTGAAAGAAAACACATCACAGTAGGAGGGGTGAGCAACCACAGCTCAGTAGGGATCAAGTCTCCCCCAACCCATCCCATGCACCTATCATTTATATGTGAGTGTGCACCAGTGCAGTGATGTGACATACACATAACAAGGAATTCACACCACACAAACGACACAACCTCAGTCCCAGCCACACAGGCTAACGCTTTAACCACCTATCAAACAAGTGATTTAACCGCCTCTTCAGGCCAAGTTATTTAACCGCCTCTTCAGGCCAAGTTATTTAACCGCCTCTTTAGGCCAAGTGATTTAACTGCCTCTTCAGGCCAAGTACCAAACAGACAAGCTCACAGCATACACCTTGGTCACTCAGGCATAAAACCAAACACTTAGCATGCACACATTCACAAGTGCACAAACCCAGCTTCTCCGGTATAAAAACAAACACTTAGCATGCACGTGTTTACAAACCCACAAATCCAGCCTCTCAGGCATAAAAACAAACACTTACTGGGCATATTCACACAAACATAATAACACAAGCATTTCTCGAACATGTAACATGCACTAACAACCCAACATCAGAAACACACCCAGGGCGCCATTGAAGGCCAACATCCATATAGGAGATCACACCTATATGGATTTACATATAAATATTATAATAATAGCCATAGAGACTCTGTAACATCTACGCTGGGCTAACCCCAGAACAGACCGGGAAAGACAAAACCCCTACCTTAAAGAAGATCCTCCTTGCTCCCGCGCTAGACGCCGTCTTCCCCACGCATGACGCTCTGGCAGCGACCAGCAGCTCTCCTTCCTTCCCTCTCTCTAGCTCTCTCTCTCTCTACAACGGTTGCAGTGGCTGAAGAGAACCCTAAACCTAAAATAGGGAGTCTTCACCTCTTTATATAGACAACTAAAACCTCAAAACAACGTAGTTCTGATTAAATGAATCCCAGCATCAACACGACGTAGTTTTGATGACAGACTACAACCTTTTTGCAACCACACAGGGCAAAGCACTCCTAATTTCACCATGGTCCTTTAGCAAAAGAGGATCACAACAACAAGACAAGGGTAATGGAGGTTGCACGTGAGGAAGCATTCTCACGTGCATTCTCACGGGCACCTCCAAATGCTCTATAATTTCACCACAAGACTTGGAACAACATCAGGAAGGCTCCCATGCAAAAATCTCCCTGCACGTGGAAAGCATTCTCACGTGCACTCCCTATTGGGCTCAAACTTTGCCTCTTGCTTGCTTATCGACATACAAGATGATTTAACCAAAGTGTGTGGAAATAAAACTCCCTAAAACCCAACAATTTCCACCTAAAAAGGTAAAATTGACTAACTCCCCACATCCCAAAATATGGGTTATTACATCCTCTCCCCCTTAAGACTTTTGGTCCTCAAAAAGAAACAACATGCAAGGGAAACTACACAGGAAGCCACAACACCCAAATGGTCATACACCGCACATTGTACACAATAGCACATAACACAGAGTGCCACCACAGTCCACAACCAAATGCATCATAATCCATGGAAACACATCCACATGTCACAAGTACCCATCACAAACGCATTTCATTAACACATTCAATACAAATAAAAGTCAAAAGTCGAAAGGAAATATAAATACACCAGCCAACTGCCACCCCTCCACCTTTAAGAGTGTTCGTCCTCGAACAACTCCGGGTGGTGCTCACGCATCAACGACTACCGTTCCCAAGTCTCCTCCTCAATGCCATGGTGCTGCCATAGTACGCCAACCAAAGGGATAGTACGATCCCGCAGAAGTTTCTCCCGGTGATCTAGTATACGAATAGGGGCCTCAACAACGGACATGTCATCCTCAATGTCCAATGTCCCCCAATCAATCACATGAGCGGGGTTAGGATGATACTTCCTCAACTGGGACACGTGGAACACATTGTGCACTCGACTCAATCGCAGTGGCAATGCTAATCGGTAAGCGATAGGTCCCACACGAGCTAGAACTTCAAAAGGACCAACGAACCGGGGAGAGAGTTTGGAACCTCTCCCAAAGCGCCATGTCCACGTCATGGAGAGACACGGAGAAATACATGAACTCCCATAGAAAACTCCAAAGGTCACCGCCGCTGATCCGCATAGGATTTCTGCCGACTCTGAGCTGATAACAACCGCTGACGAATCAACTTAACCTTCTCGGTACCCTCTTGAACCAACTGTGGTCCCAAGAGAGCTGTCTCCCCCACCTCGGTCCAACACAAAGGTGATCGACACGGCCGCCCATACAACGCCTCAAAAGGAGCCATCCCAAATGTATGGTTGATAACTATTGTTGTAGGCAAACTCCACCAAAGGAAGGTGAGTGGCCCACTGTAAGGACCCGTACCTTGAGTTAGTCACAGTTTTGCCTTTTGAGTAGGGTTTTTTTTTCTAGATTTTGACCTAGTGAATGGGCTCAAATGAATTCACGTGCAAAAGGAAAGATGCTTAGAATGATGTCCTCTATCTACCACAGAAGTTTCAGGCCAAACGGGCGTGTATGTGAGGTGCACGTGAAATGGGTCCATTTCACGTGCAAGTGTGGTTGTCTTCTACATGATGCAAGGAGGCTAGGGGTGAAGTTTGAGCGCATTTGGAGTGCATTTGGAGTTGCACGTGAATTGGGGAATTCACGTTCAAATTGGCGTGCAGCCATATTTTTGCATGGTTCCCTTGGTTTTGACATTCTAATGATCTTCCTCCAAAGGACCATGTTGAAATTCTAAGTATTTTGGCCTATATGGGTGCGGAAAGGTGCTAACTTGTGTGATCAAAACTACGTCGTTTTGATCCTGGGATTTACTTAATCAAAACTACGTCGTTTTGACGTGGGTAGTGTCTATATAATGAGGGCTTGAGTTTGAGTTTAGGGTTCTTGTGTTCTTCTTCTTTGCTGCATGCTTGCCCAAGAGAGAGAGAGAGAGGATCTCCTGGGCGATTGCCGTGGTGGTTCGCGTCGTTGGAAGGTATCTAGCGTAGAGGTTAGGAAAAAAGTCTGAGGTAGGGATTCATGTTCTTCCTAACTCTCTTCTGTTCTAGGATATTCGCCTATATACATATATATGTAAATCCATATAGGTGTGATCTCCTATATGGATGTTGGCCTTCAGTGGCATGTTCTGTTGATTCTGATGTTGAATTTGGCCTGAGGATTTTCTGGGTTTGTTTATGCCCACCATGTGTTTGATGAAATGTCTGTGAGGCCTGCACACTATGTATTTGATAAAATGCCTGTGAGACCTGCATGCCATGTATTCAATATAATGCCTGTGAGACCTTGTATATGGGTGTCGATGATATACCTGTGTGACTGGTGTGTCCTGTGTTTGATTTGTATTTGATAAAAAGCCTGTGAGGCTGATGTGTGTGGCTTGTATCGACCATGTTGGTCCCTCCGAAATAAAGTGTAAATGCTTGTCTTGGGTTTACATGTCGAGATGTAATGCTATCTTTGTTTCGTTGGTCTGTTTGAGACCGAGCCGAGATATGGGCCAGGCACAATAGCTGGACCCCTTTGAGATTTGGCCAGGACGTGGTCCTGAGTCTCGGTGTAGCACTCACGACGGTGGGCTAAGTCTACACCCATTCCTGAGGGTAGGTATGGCGCCCGAGGAGGTGGTTGACCATATCGACTCGAGTGGAAAATGTTGCATTGGTGTCCATGCAACATTCGCCTGGATGTGGTATGTCATGTCGCCGTGGTGGCGGGGTGTCCTCTGCCCTTCGGTGTGGGCTCAGGTAAAGAGTGTTTACTGGGTGATGTTTCTTGCTTTAGCCTTAGGCACGACACGAGCACAAGCATACACATATCATGCATGTTGTAGAGCGGGACGGGTCCAGGGGAGACTAGATCCCTACGAGCTATGGTTTACTCACCCCTCCTATAAACCGTCCTTTTGCCAGGGTTTAGCGGGCGGTAGGTGAAGGCCGAGGAGCTAGGTCCCTGAGGGTCGGGAGTTTTATGTTATTTTCCTTTGTCGTGCTCGTGGTTTTATGTTCTGGAATTTGGTTTGGTTTTATTTGTAACATAGACCCCTGGCTTCATAGGGGTTTTTCCCCGCCGGGTTGTAATAAACATTTAGTCTTTGAAATGAAATAAAATGAGATGTTGTTATTCAATTTGTGTTTGTGTGCATGGTTTGGGAGCAGGAGCATGCCCCTTGGCATGTTAGCCTGGTTGTGCAGGTTTGGGACAACACCGTGCCCGGAAGTCCTTTTAAGGTGCTTGCACCAACCCCTTGTCCCTTCGGGTGCGGGCATGGGCAATCACTACTCATTTCCAAGTGGAAGGAAATTGGGGCGTGACAATATGGTATCAGAGCCATAGTTCATGGTCTGGTGGACCTAGGATAGTGGGGAGGCCTGGCTGCTTCTGAGACTCTTCGGAGGCAGTATAGGACACGCTTGATCAACGTGGTCCTATCTGGTCTTCTGGGGTGTACTCAGGGGTAGTTAGACCAAGGAGTAGGGCATTTGCATTTGGGTTGAGGGTGCATACATGCATTGGCATTAGGGCACTAGTTTAATTTCAGTATGAGTATCATGATTGGACATGCTATGTTGCTGAAACTTGTTGCTAAAAACAAAATTTTGTTGCTGTGAAATTCGGTGATTTTCTGTGAGGCTTGTTGCTATGAATTGCTGCTGTGTACTTCTGTGATTTACCTGTGTGTTTAAATGTAAAACGTTGCTTGAGTACCTCATGGCCCATGGGGATGAGGGTGTGTAGAGCTTGAGAGAAGCTGATCCTAGTTTGGTTTAAATTATGTAGACTATGCCTCCTAGGAGAGTAACCCGAGCTACTCCAGCTGTAGAAGATGAATCTTCTGCACGTGCTGGAGAGGAAAGAGGACAGCATGTAGAGGGCGATGATCCCCTGGAGCGGATCATGGCCCAAGTCCGGGCCCTAAGTGAGAACGTGCAAGGCATGCGTGAGGACCTCAGGGGAGAGATCCTAAACGAGGTGCGTCAGGAGATGATGGCACGACAGGCAGTGCCACCCTCTCCACCCCGTGAGGCGGAACCTCCGTGTAGGCAGGAAGTGCCGGTGAGGCGGGAAGAGGGAGACGTGTTGACGCAGTTCCGAAAGGAACATCCACCAAGGTTCAAGGGAGGAGCTAAACCTCTAGGAGCAGAGCACTGGCTACGGCAGATCGAGCATGTGTTCTCCTTTCTTCGACCCCGGGAGGAAGACAAAGTGAGACTAGCAGTCCGGCAGTTGGAGGAGGAAGCCTTGGAATGGTGGCTTAGCATCTCAGGAAGCCGGGACATGGAGACCATGGCCTGGGATGAGTTCCTCCAGCTATTCCATGAGGAGTTCTTTCTAGAGTCATTGCGGTGGCGAAGCGGGAGGAGTTCGGCGACTGAAGCGGGGATCGCGCTCGATAGCGAGTATGAGCGAGATTTCCGGGGGCTGAGTCGGTTTGCTCTAGAAGCAATATCAAGGGAGGACCTGAAGGCTCATAAGTTTACCATGGGTCTCAAACCTGCCCTGAAGCAAAGGGTGGAGATCTTGCGACCGAAGACCTATCTTTGAAGTCGTGGACACCGCCAAGATTGTTGAGAGAGGATTAGAGGAGGGAAGACAGGCTCACCAGGAGCGGATGGGGGCGAGGCGCGCGACAAGCACGGTGAAACCAAGAGGCGAAGGTTGAGCCCGAGAGTGGGACTTTTCCCAAGGATAGGGGCCAAGCTTCAATGGCTCCGCCCAGATCCCGTTACTTTGGAGGACAGTGGAGTGCCGCGGGAACTTCCCAAGCGGGTGTACCTGTTGTGCCTGTCGGTGGCACGTCAAACGTGAGTGCCCCAAGCAGCACTTGACGTGTCATAGGCGTGGGATGGTGGGACACATCAGCAAGGTGTGTTTCAAGCAAGGGGAACAGCAGGGGGAGCTGGAAGCTTAGCACAAGGGAGCAGGGGTGGGACCCAATTTCAGGCCCCAGCCCCAAAGCCGGCACATTCGTGGCAGGCCGGTCAGGCTGGTTCCGGTCACACTAGGCCACGGGGGGAGAGGCAACCACAAGGAGGATAGGAGGGGCGTCCCCAATGGGACTGCAGCAGGAGCAAAAGGGAAGGCAAGTGAGGCTAGTGGTGGGGCAGGCCAAGGCAGGTGTTCGCGCTTACCTCAAGACCAGTGAAATGGAGGAATTACCATCACCCTCCGAGGAAGGTGGGGCTGGACCTTCGGTGGTTCGAGGTACTATTCTAATATCTCGCACTATTGTTGCTGCATTGTTTGATACCGGAGCTTCGTGTTCCCTGATTGCTAAGTCCTTGGTGGAGAGCCTTGGACTTGATTGTGTGGAGGCCGATAGACCTCGAGGGTCGAGTCCCCAATGGGAGGTGTGGAGTTGATCCACCAAATGTGTCGAGAGTGTGCGCTTACGATAGGAGAGGTTAACCTCTCATTTGATTTGTACGTAATGCCCATGAAGACTTTTAGTTTGATTCGGGGATGGATGGTTGATGGCCTTTCAGGCTAAGATTGATTGCTATAGGCGACGAGTATCATTTACTACACCCACAGGATCTTCCTGTACCCTAGTGGGTGAATGGGATAGGAATGCTGGGAGAGCTGGACCGACGAGGGAGCTATGGGGCAATATTACCCATAGGCTTGCCACCCTAACCTTTGAGGAGGAAGGTAACTTAGAGAAAAGGGTGTGGCCAGGATGTTGTCGAAAATTTCCAGGATGTCTTTCCTGGGGAGTTGTTGGAGTTGCCTCCACACGAAGTATCGAGTTCACGGTTGAACTGTTGCCAGGGGTGGGACCCATCTCACAAGTAGCATACCTGGATGGGACCCGCCGAGTTGCGGGAGCTTCAGAAGCAAATAAAGGAACTGGGAGATAAAGGTTTTATCCGTCCTAGTACCTCACCTTGGGGTGCACCGGTCTTGTTTGCTAAGAAGGCAGATGGTTCGTTATGACTTTGCATTGATTATCGGAAGCTGAATCAAGTAACAGTAAAGAACAAATACCCTTTGCCGCGGATCGATGACTTATTCGACCAGCTGAGTGGAGCACGGTGGTTCTCAAAAATCGATCTGCATTCGGGATATCATCAATTGAGGGTCAGGAGCGAAGACATCCCTAAGACGGCGTTCAGGTGCAGATACGGACACTATGAGTGGTTAGTGATGCGTTTTGGGCTCACGAACGCACCTGCCGTGTTCATGCATCTAATGAATCAGGTATTTGCCCCATACCTGGATTCCTTCGTGGTGGTATTTATTGACAACATCCTTGTGTACTCCAAAACCCAAGCTAAGCATGAGGAGCACTTGGACGTGGTGCTGCAGGCGCTACGAGATCATCACTTGTATGCTAAATTTAGCAAGTGTGACTTCTGGATGCGAGAGGTGCATTTTCTTGGGCATGTGGTATCTGCCGAAGGAGTTAGAGTGGACCCAACCAAGATTGAGTCCGTAGCATCTTGGAAGAGGCCCACAAATATTTTTGAGATCCGGAGTTTCTTGGGTCCGCGGGGGTATTACCGGCGTTTTGTGGAAGGATTTTCTCGGTTGGCGGCGCCCATGACAGCTCTTACACGGAAGGGAGCCAAATTCGAGTGGACGGACAAGTGCCAGCAGGCATTCGAGGAGTTGAAGACTCGCCTAATTACTGCACCGGTGTTGAGTCTACCGTAGGAGGGAGTGCCATTCGAGGTGTATTGTGATGCGTCTCGCGTTGGACTGGGGTGTGTTCTGATGCAAGAACGCTAAGTCATAGCATATGGCTCGCGACAGCTGAAGTCCCATGAGCAAAACTACCCAACACACGACCTGGAGTTAGCAGCAGTTATTTTTGCCCTGAAGTCTTGGCGACATTACCTGTTGGGAGAGAAATTTGTGGTATATACTGACCACAAAAGCCTACAGTATATCTTCACCCAGAGAGACCTAAATTTGCGACAACGGAGGTGGGTAGAGTACCTGCAAATGTTTGACTTCACGCTCTCCTACATGCCTGGGAAGGGAAATTTAGTAGCCGACGCGCTAAGTTGAAAAGGGAAAGCTGAGGTTTCCATGAGAGAATGGAAAATGATGGAGCGGTTGGCGGTGCTTCAGGTGCAACCTGCTTTCAGCGATGAGGGAGCTATCTTGTGTCCTCTCAATGTGATACCAGAGTTGTATCAGCGTGTCCGTGAGGGACAGTTAGGCGACGTGGACCGTGAGGTGATCCGGGCCCGGGATAGAGGCCGGAGAGCCGTCGAGAGCCGGACGAAGGAGTTGAGCATGAGCTGAAATTTCGGGGGCGTTTGATAGTACCACCTCCCTTGCGTGAGGATGTCTTCGAGGGAATTTCATCATTCCCGTTTGGCTGTACATCCAGGAGGAACTAAGATGTATCATGCCGTTCGCGCACGTTCCTGGTGGCCAGGGCTGAAACGGAGGGTAGCGAGTTTGTTTCCAGGTGCCTTACCTGTCGGCAAGTGAAGGCAGAGCACCAACGACCCGCTGGTCAATTGCGGCCTTTACCTCGTAGGCGAGTGGAAGTGGGAGCATATTACCATGGACTTCGTGACGGGACTTCCTACCACTTGGGAGGAAGGACATGATTTGGGTCATAGTGGACCGCTTAACTAAGTCAGCCCATTTCTTGGCAATTCGAGAGCGCGACTCTATCGGCACGTTAAGCCAGTTGTATGTTGATGAGATTGTCCGCCTACACGGAGTGCCCTTGTCTATTGTTTTGGACAGGGATGCGCGGTTTACATCCCGTTTTGGGGAGGTCTGCAGGAAGCATTAGGAACCCGACTTAATTTGAGTACCGCATTCCATCCCTGAGACCGATGGTCAGTCCGAGAGGACCATTCAAACATTGGAAGACTTGTTGAGGGCTTGTGTACTTGATTTTGGAGGATCATGGGCTTCCCACCTTCCTCCCGGTGGAGTTTGCCTATAATAACGGTTACCGGTCTTTGATTGGGATGGCCCCGTTTGAGGCATTGTATGGCCGACCGTGTCGGTCTCCATTATGTTGGGCGAAGGCGGAGAGGCAGCTATGTTAGGACCTCAATTGGTCCAAGAGGCTACGGCAAAAGTTCAGTGATTCGGCAACGCCTTCTTACGGCTCGGAGCGGACAGAAGTCTTATGCAGATCGCCGACGCCGACCGTTGGAGTTTTTGGTGGGAGACCACGTATTCCTTCGTGTTTCTCCACGGAGAGGGCATAAGAGATTTGGGACTGGGTCCAAGTTGTCCCCTCGGTACATTAGACCGTTCGAGATTTTGAGCAGAGTTGGACCTGTTGCTTATAGGTTGGCGTTACCACCTAGTTTGAGCAGAGTTCATAATGTTTTCCATGTATCCCAGTTGCGGAAATATCATCCAGATCCCACACACATGCTAGATTGGGGTACCCTGGATCTTGGAGAGGATGTGTCTATTGTCGAGGCACCCATCCGTATTGTAGATAGCCGCGAGAAGCAGCTGCGAGGTAAGACTATTCCGTTGGTTCGGGTGTTGTGGCAACACCGAGGGCTGGAGGAAGAGACCTGGGAACGTGAGGCTGAGATGCATGCTCATTATCCTGATCTGTTCGAGGACGAACAACTCTGAAGGAAGGGAGGAGGGCAAGCATCAAACTTCAACATAATCAGGTATTTGCCCAACTAGTTAGGTAACCTGAGAATATAACATTGCTACATGACCATGTGGAGTGTATAAATGTGTGAAATAATTTGTGATTTGTTGTGTATTAATTTGTGCTAGAGGGTGTTAGAGGCCTATGCATTGGTTGTGATTGTTTTCTTTCATTCCACCTTTTCTTTTCGAGGACGAAAAGTCTTAAGGGGGAGAGGATGTAAGGACCCGTACCTTGAGTTAGTCACAGTTTTGCCTTCTGAGTAGGGTTTTTTTTTCTAGATTTTGACCTAGTGAATGGGCTCAAATGAATTCACGTACAAAAGGAAAGATGCTTAGAATGATGTCCTCTATCTACCACAGAAGTTTCAGGCCAAACGGACGTGTATATGAGGTGCATGTGAAATGGGTCCATTTCACGTGCAAGTGTGGTTGTCTTTTACATGATGCAAGGAGGCTAGGGGTGACGTTTGAGCGCATTTGGAGTTGCACGTGAATTGGGGAATTCACGTTCAAATTGGCGTGTAGCCATATTTTTGCATGGTTCCCTTGGTTTTGACATTCTAATGATCTTCCTCCAAAGGACCATGTTGAAATTCTGAGTATTTTGGCCTATATGGGTGCGGAAAGGTGCTAACTTATGTGATCAAAACTACGTCGTTTTGATCCTGGGATTTACTTAATCAAAACTACGTCGTTTTGATGTGGGTAGTGTTTATATAATGAGGGCTTGAGTTTGAGTTTAGGGTTCTTGTGTTCTTCTTTTGCTGTACCGCTGCAGAGAGAGAGAGAGAGAGGATCTCCGGGCAGTTGCCGTGGTGGTTCGCGTCGTTGGAAGGTGTCTAGCGTAGAGGTTAGGACAAAAGTCTGAGGTAGGGATTCATGTTCTTCCTAACTCTCCTCTGTTCTAGGATATTCGCCTATATACATATATATGTAAATCCATATAGAGAGAGAGAGAGAGAGAGGATCTCCGGGCAGTTGCCGTGGTGGTTCGCGTCGTTGGAAGGTGTCTAGCGTAGAGGTTAGGACAAAAGTCTGAGGTAGGGATTCATGTTCTTCCTAACTCTCCTCTGTTCTAGGATATTCGCCTATATACATATATATGTAAATCCATATAGAGAGAGAGAGAGAGAGAGGATCTCCGGGCAGTTGCCGTGGTGGTTCGCGTCGTTGGAAGGTGTCTAGCGTAGAGGTTAGGACAAAAGTCTGAGGTAGGGATTCATGTTCTTCCTAACTCTCCTCTGTTCTAGGATATTCGCCTATATACATATATATGTAAATCCATATAGGTGTGATCTCCTATATGGATGTTGGCCTTCAGTGGCATGTTCTGTTGATTCTGATGTTGAATTTGGCCTGAGGATTTTCTGGGTTTGTTTATGCCCACCATGTGTTTGATGAAATGTCTGTGAGGCCTGCACACTATGTATTTGATAAAATGCCTGTGAGGCCTGCATGCCATGTATTCAATATAATGCCTGTGAGACCTTGTATATGGGTGTCGATGATATACCTGTGTGATGGTGTGTCTTGTGTTTGATTTGTATTTGATAAAAAGCCTTGTGAGGCTGATGTGTGTGGCTTGTATCTCGACCATGTTGGTCCCTTGAAATAAAGTGTAAATCTTGTCTTGAGTTTACATGTCGAGATGTAATGCTATCGTTGTTTCGTTGGTCTGTTTGAGACTGAGCTGAGATATGGGCCAGGCACAATAGTTGGACCCCTTTGAGATTTGGCCAGGACGTGGTCCTAAGTCTCGGTGTAGCACTCACGACGGTGGGCTAAGTTTACACCCATTCCTGAGGGTAGGTATGGCGCCCGAGGAGGTGGTTGACCATATCTGACTCGGGTTGAAAATGTTGCATTGGTGTCCATGCAACATTCGCTTGGATGTGGTATGTCATGTCACCGTGGTGGCGGGGTGTCCTCTGCCCTTCAGTGCGGGCTCAGGTAAAGAGTGTTTACTGGATGATGTTTGCTGCTTTAGCCTTAGGCACGACACGAGCACAAGCATACACATATCATGCATGTTGTAGAGCGGGACGGGTCTGGGGAGACTGGATCCCTACTGAGCTATGGTTTGCTCACCCCTCCTATAAACTGTCCTTTTGCAGGGTTTAGCAGGCGGTAGGTGAAGGTTGAGGAGCTAGGTCCCTGACGCTGGGAGTTTTATGTTATTTCCTTTGTCGTGCTCGTGGTTTTATGTTATGGAATTTGGTTTGGTTTTATCTATAACAGTACACCTGGCTTCATAGGGGTTTTTCCCCGACTGGGTTGTAATAAACA
Source organism: Taxillus chinensis (assembly GCA_023512835.1). NCBI lineage: Eukaryota > Viridiplantae > Streptophyta > Magnoliopsida > Santalales > Loranthaceae > Taxillus > Taxillus chinensis. Next base: position 41,221,776 of record CM042092.1, on the reverse strand, counting down.
TTTAGTCTTTGAAATGAAATAAAATGAGATGTTGTTATTCAATTTGTGTTTGTGTGCATGGTTTGGGAGCAGGAGCATGCCCCTTGGCATGTTAGCCTGGTTGTGCAGGTTTGGGACAGCACCCGTGCCAGAAGTCCTTTTAAGGTGCTTGCACCAACCCCTTGTCCCTTCGGGTGCGGGCATGGGCAATCACTACTCATTTCCAAGTGGATGGAAATTGGGGCGTGACACCCACAAACCCCCAAAATCTAACACACAGGCCCATAACATGTCCTCCAAAGTCTGATTCGTCCTCTCAATCTGACCGTCAGTCTCAGGGTGAAAGGCTGTACTCAAGTTAAGCTTTGTCCCCATAGCCTCCTGCAAGCCTGCCCAAAAACGACAATTAAACCGCGAATCCCTATCGGACACAATTGATGATGGTACCCCATGCAGTCGCACCACCTCGTTCACATACAGCTGACTTAAGGCCCCGATGGAATCCCGCTCGCGGACAGCAAGAAAATGGGCTGACTTAGTCAGCCGGTCCACAATCACCCATATCGTGTCCTTCTGCCCAGCAGTGGGTGGAAGTCTAGTTGCAAAGTCCATCGCTATGTGGTCCCACTTCCACTCGGCTACTAGCAACAGCTGTAACATGCATGCCGGCCGCTGGTGCTCAGCCTTCACCTGTTGACAGGTGAGGCACCTCGAAACAAAAGCAACGACATCTCGCGAGGAGCCGTGCGGTGCAGTTCATGCTTTGGGAGGAGTTCCTACAACTCTTCCATGATGAGTTCTTCCCGGAATCTTTGAGGTGGCAGAAGAGGGAGGACTTCGGTAACCTGAAGCAGGGGACAAAGACGGTGCCTGAGTATGAGCGCGAATTCCTGAGCTTGAGCAGATTTGCTCCCGAGACCGTGGGGCAGGAGGACCTGAAGGCCCACAAGTTCACCTATGCTGAGGTTATGGAGACGGCCCGTATAGCTGAGAGAGAGCTGGATGATGGGAGGCAGGCTCATCTGGGTCGCCAGTTGCAGAGTGCGCCTGATCGAGATTTAGGGTCCAAGAGGCTCAAGACTGAGGAGAGAGACAGCAGTTCTTTCCGCAGCCGAGGTCAGCCATCTGTGAACCCAGGGAAGTTCACCTTTGGCAGTAGTGGACAGGGAGGTCCATCGGGGGGTCTACCTAGTGGTTGTCACTGATGTGGGGAGAAGGGTCACTTCAAGGGGAGTGTCCTAAGAAGGACTGGCGATGCAACAACTGTGGACGAGAGGGCCATTTGCTTCGGGTTTTTAGGAGTAGCAACAGGGGAGCAGGAGGCATGGCATCTAGCATGAGGAGTGATGCTAGCTTCCGTACACCGGCTGAGAGGCCAGCTCGTCAGTGGCAGGCCAGCCAGGCAGGATCTAGCCAGACCCGACCTCAGGGGAGGCCAGAGTGGCAGTAGGCTGAAGCTGGAGGCAGTCTTGGCGCTGGAGGCGACATACTGGGAGTAGGCTGAGCTACCACCCCCACCAGCTGAGGGTGGGGCAGGACCATCGGTGGTTAGAGGTACCCTTTTAATCTCCCGTACATTAGCTTTTGTTCTTTTCGATACGGGTGCATCGTGTTCTTTTGTTGCTGAGCTTGTGATAGATAGCTTGGGGTTGATTTGTGTGGAGGCAGCGAGGCCCCTAGTTGTTGAGTCTCTGCTTGGAGGTGTGATTGAGGTACGACGTGTATGTCGTGGGTGTGTGTTAACTATAGGGGATGTGGAGCTTAGTTTCGATTTGTATGTGATGCCCTTGCGTTCTTTTGACCTGATCTTGGGTATGGATTGGCTTATGGCTTTCCAGGCCAAGATAGACTGTTATCGGCGGCGTGTATCCTTCGTGACACCTGCAGGGACCTCTTGCACCCTGCAGGGGGAGTGGGACTGTGAGGCGAGTCGGGCTGGGCCAGTGTTGGACCAGTGGGGTGCCATTACCCATAGGTTGGCAGCCCTGACCTTTGCTAAGGAAGGAAAAGTGGAAAAGAGAGTGTGGCCAGGAGTTGTTGACCAATTTCAGGATGTCTTTCTTGACCAGTTGAGGAGTTTACCTCCTAAGAGAAGTGTAGATTTCACCATTGAGTTGGTACCGGGGACTAGCCCAATCTCCCAAGTAGCATATCGTAAGGGGCCAGCCGAGCTGAGGGAGCTACAAAGGCAAATAGAGGAGTTGGTGGACCAGGGGTATATTAGACCGAGTACCTCACCCTGGGGTGCTCCGATGCTCTTTGCTAAGAAGGTAGATAGCACGCTACGCCTTTGCATCGACTATAGGAAGCTAAAATCGGTGACTGTGAAGAACAAGTTTCCATTGCCTCGGATAGATGACCTGTTTGACCAGTTGAGTGGAGCCCAGTGGTTTTCCAAGATAGATCTACGGTCAGGGTACCATCAGTTGAGGGTTAGGGAGGAGGACATCCCTAAAACTTCTCTTCGCTGCAGGTATGGACACTATGAGTAGGTAGTGATGCCTTTCGGGCTCACTAATGCGCCGGCAGTGTTTATGCATTTGATGAACCAAGTCTTTGCCCCATACTTAGATTCGTTCGTGGTGGTGTTTATAGACGATATCTTGGTATATTCCAAGACCGAGAGGGAGCATGTGGAACATCTGGCAATATTGTTGCAAACCTTGAGGGATCAGCGGTTGTTTGCTAAGTTCAGCAAATGCGAGTTTGGATGCAAGAGGTCCATTTTCTTGGCCATGTGGTGTCCGCTGAGGGAGTTAGGGTGGACCCAGCCAAGATTGAGGCTGTGGCATCGTGGGAAAGGCCAACCAATGTTTTCGAGATTCGTAGTTTCCTTGGCTTGGTAGGGTATTACCGTCGTTTTGTAGAGGGATTCTCCCGTTTGGCAGCTCCTATGATAGCGTTGACCCCAAGGGGAGTGAAGTTTAAGTGGACTGACAAGTGTTAGCAGGCATTTGAGGATCTCAAAACCCGTTTGACCACTACACCGGTGTTGAGGTTACCTCAGGAGGATATTCCATATGAGGTATATTGTGATGCGTCCCGGGTTGGTTTGGGGTGTGTGCTTATGTAGGAGCACAGTGTGGTAGCTTATGGGTCGAGGCAGCTGAAGCCTCATGAGCAGAATTACCCTACCCATGATCTTGAGTTGGCAGCTGTCATCTTTGCCTTGAAGAGTAGGCAACATTACCTTTTGGGGGAGAAGTTTGTAGTGTTTTCTGATCACAAGAGCCTTCAGTACATCTTCACTCAGAAGGACTTGAATTTGAGGCAGAGGAGATGGGTTGAGTATTTACAAACCTTTGACTTTACTCTTGCCTATACCCCGGGCAAGGGTAATGTTGTGGCTGACGCATTGAGCAGAAAAGGGAAAGCTGAGGTGGCCATGAGAGAGTGGAAGCTAATGGAGCAGTTGGGGATGTTGCAGCTGCAGCCTGTTGTTCGTGATGGTGGGACAGTCCTAAGTCCTCTGGTTGTTGTGCTTGAGTTGTACCAGCACATCCGGGAGGGACAATTGGATGACATTGAGTGTGAGGTTCTCTGTGCCCGTATTGAGGCTGGTGAGATATCTGAGGACTGGACAGAGGGTCCTGAGCATGAGTTGTCTTTTCAGGGGCGGCTAGTAGTGGCTTCTTCTCTCCGGGATGAGGTGATGAGGGAGTTTCATCGGTCTAGGCTTGCTGTGCATCCAGGGGGTACAAAGATGTATCATGCGCTTCGGGGACACTTTTGGTGGCCTGGGATAAAATGAGATGTCGCTGCTTTTGTTTCGAGGTGCCTCACTTGTCAACAGGTGAAGGCTGAGCACCAGTGGCCGGCAGGCATGTTACAGCCGTTGCCAGTAGCCGAGTGGAAGTGGGACCATATAGCGATGGACTTTGTAACTAGACTTCCACCCACTGCTGGGCGGAAGGACATGATATGGGTGATTGTGGACCGGCTGACTAAGTCGGCCCATTTTCTTGTTGTCTACGAGTGGGATTCCATCGGGGCCTTAAGTCAGATGTATGTGAACGAGGTGGTGCGACTGCATGGGGTGCCATCATCATTGTGTCCGATAGGGATTCACGGTTTAATTCTCGTTTCTGGGCCGGCTTGCAGGAGGCTATAGGGACAAACCTTAACTTGAGTATAGCCTTTCACCCTGAGATTGACGGTTAGACTGAGAGGACGAATCAGACTTTGGAGGACATGTTACGGGCCTGTGTGTTAGATTTTGGGGGTTCGTGGGCCACTCACCTTCCTTTGGTGGAGTTTGCCTACAACAATAGTTATCAGGCATCCATTGGGATGACTCCTTTTGAGGCATTGTATGGGCAGCCGTGTCGATCACCTTTGTGTTGGACCGAGGTGGGGGAGACAGCTCTCTTGGGACCACAGTTAGTTGAAGAGGCTACCGAGAAGGTTAATTTGATTCGTCAGTAGTTGTTATCAGCTCAGAGTCGGCAGAAATCCTATGCGGATCAGCGGCGGCGACCTTTGGAGTTTTTTGTGGGAGATCATGTATTTCTCCGTGTCTCTCCACGACGTGGACATCGGCGCTTTGGGAGAGGTTCCAAACTCTCTCCCCGATTCGTTGGCCCTTTTGAAGTTCTAGCTCGTGTGGGACCTGTCGCTTACCGATTAGCATTGCCACCGCAATTGAGTCGAGTGCACAATGTGTTCCACGTGTCCCAGTTGAGGAAGTATCATCTTGACCCCACTCGTGTGATTGATTGGGGACATTGGACATTTAGGATAACATGTCCGTTGTTGAGGCCCCTATTCGTATACTAGATCGCCGGGAGAAACTTCTACGGGGTCGTGCTATCCCTTTGGTTCGCGTACTGTGGCAGCACCGTGGCATTGAGGAGGAGACTTGGGAACGGGAGTCGTTCATGCGTGAGCACCACTCGGAGTTGTTCGAGGATGAACACTCTTAAGGGTGGAGGGGTGGCTGTTGGCTGGTGTATTTGTATTTCCTTTCGACTTTTGACTTTTATTTGTATTGAATGTGTTAATGAAATGTGTTTGTGATGGGTACTTGTGACATGTTGATGTGTTTCCATGGATTGTGATGCATGTGGTTGTGAACTGTGGTGGCACTCTGTGTTAGGTGCTATTGTGTACAATGTGCGGTGTATGACCCATTTGAGCGTTGTGGCTTCTTGTGTGGTTTCCCTTGCTTGTTGTTTCTTTTCGAGGACGAAAAGTCTTAAGGGGGAGAGGATGTAATGACCCGTATTTTGGGATGTGAGGAGTTAGTCAGTTTTACCTTTTTAGGTGGAAATTGTTGGGTTTTAGGGAGTTTTATTTCCACACACTTTGGCTAAATCATCTTGTATGTTGATAAGTGTTAGAAATATAGGATTTGATGAAGCTGCCAAAATATAGTCTAAGTCTGGAGACTCAAAGAACCGAAGGTCGTAGGGTCGAAGAGTCGAAATTCGTAGAAGTGAAACTGTCATAGGACGTATTCACAAGAGACTCGTAGACTCGTAGAGTCTGGAGACTCAAGGTGAAACAGTGACAGAACATTGCGACTCGTAGATCCAGGGTCGAAGGTTGTAGAGTCATAGTACGGAAAAGAGAGTGTTACTGTAAGTATCAATAAGCTCGGAGACTCGTAGAGTCGAAGAAGTGTTAAGAACAGTAACCAAAGCTAAATGACTCGTAGACTCGTAGACTTGTAGAGTCCCCATAAATACTTAAGTCAATTAACAGAACTTCAATTGTCACGAGACTTGAAGACTCGTAGAGTCGTAGGGTCGAAGCCTTCGAACAGTGTAAAGAAAACTGGACTCGTAGACTCGTAGGTTGAATGTCAAAGAGTCGATGCTATAAACACTGGCAAACAAATGAAACTGTAACTCAAGGGTCGTGGAGTCGTAGACTCGTAGACTCAAGGGACAGTCGCTATAGAGAAATTGCCAACACTTCCAGACTCGGAGATCGATGACGGAGAGTTGTAGCTAAAGGGTCGTAGCTATATAGGAAACTCAGTTTATGAGCCTCTGAAATACTAAGGAAGAAAAGCGAAGTTGAAGACTCGTAGAGTCGAAGATTTTTAGACCACTTAGTCAAATATAGTAAACTGAGAGACCCGAAGATCGTAGACCCGCAGAACTAGAGTCGCAGACTCGTAGCTACAATAACTGGTTGATTACCTGAACTCGAAGAAGTTACTCTAAGCGCCATTCGAAGAGTCGCAGACTCATAGAGTCGTAGACTTACAGAGTCGTAGACTTCAGTTAATAGAGTGACACAAAAGACTAATCCAACCTAAACTCTAGCCTCGGAGACTCGAAGATATGAGTTGTAGACTCGCAGAAACGCGGTAAAACCTGAAGCAAACTTTCGCCACTTTCAACAGGTTCTAACTGAAATCTTCGAGTCACCAAACCTACGAGGCATCTACCTCTGAGGCAAACTTACAACCCTAAACACAACCACTTAGCGATATTAGCAATATTGTCAGCTAGGGTTTGCACAACAAGTCTGCGCCGCCCTGAGCAGTTGAGCGCATTAGTGACACATTAATTGCTGCCAACTACCATCCACGGATGAACGGCCAAGATCGACTGCATGCCAAATATGCAGTATGGGCATCTGATCTGCAAATCAAAGCAGATCAACCCATCCCCTGACATTCTGCATTTTCAGTGGCGAGAAGTCAATCTGTCGGGATGGACACCATGGCGCACGAGCACTTTAATCTTAAAAATATATCTCTCACGCACTTAACGACAAAATCAAGAGCTTAACCTCTCTCTCAAAAGAAGGAAACACACAGAATACAAGAAATTGGTTCTGACGGACTTAGAAGAAAAGGAATCCTTGGCAGAACTAAGAAGAAAAGGTTTTCAAACACAAGAAAGAGAGAGACTTGGAGAGAAATTGAAAAAGTGCTGTGCGCCGCGGTGAATCAAGAACAAGAGAGTAATCCATCTGATTATTCAAGAATCTTTTGTTCATCAAAGATCTAGCACTTCCATTAAGTCTAATCTCTGTGTTGTTTTCCACACATCGATCTATCATAAACCATCACTTTCATAACTGAGATCTTTGGAGAAAAGAGCATTTACTCTCTTCTCGGTTTTGTCTGATAGTTCATCATCACTCACGTTATCGCTCACAAAACTCCTGTCATCTTCTCCATAAATACTTCCATCATAGTGATCTGTAGAGGAATCCAAAACCAGCTAACAACCTAGCTTCCGCAAACGAAGAAAGTCTATTCACCCCCCCCCCTCTAGACTCACTTTGGGACCTACAATTGGTATCAGAGCAAGTTCTACAACTCTGTAGAGATCCCTATTGGCCGACATGGATTCCAGCAGTGCAGCTCTAGCTCCCGAGCAAACTCTAGTTCCTATTGAGGAACTTGAAGCCAGTCGTGTTCCAGAGGAAGGAGCGACTGGAGACTAGGAGCAGGAAGAACCGAGTGCCAGCAGCAATAAGAAAGAACAAGAAGACTTCTATGATGTTTTGCCCTGCTCATCCTCCCAAGTACCTATGTGCATACGCGTGCGCTTTTCCAAATGGAAAGCGAGAATGAGAGCACACCTAGACATGCTCGACACCTATCTCTGGGAAACGATAAAGAACGGACCTTTCACACCAAAGAGTTGTAAAAAAAACCAAATGAGAAAGTCGGAGAATGACAGCACACCTAGACTAGTTGCTCTATGGTCCCGACATGTTCACGGATATGCATGATCTTGAGGCTGCTAAAGAGGTATGGGACAAGCTCTGTCCTCATCTACGAAGGAGATGAGCAACAATACGAAAAAAAGATCTCCATGCTCAAACAAGAGTATGAAGCCTTTAGATATGAACCGAAAGAGTCATTGGACAGTATCTACAAATGGTTCACCGGTCTGATTCAACGGATGAAGACTCACAACGTTGAGATCTCTTAAAAGGACAAAAATGGCAAATTTCTGAGATCTCTACCCTTGAGACTGCTGATAAAGACATCAGCCATCCATCTCTGAAGGAATGGAAGACTTGTGCCTTGGAAGCATTATACGGGCCGGGGACCCATCAAAACCTCGGGCTTCGAAATGCAAAAGGAAGAACTTGAGGCATTTGAGAATCCTTCCAAGAAAAAGGAGAAGTTTGTTGCCTTTAAAAGGGGCTGGCTTGCCACGGAACCGTCTTCCAGAAGAGGAAGAAGATGAAGGCCATGAACTTGGCTCGGATAGTGCCTCAGATGAAGAAGTGGCATATTTCGATCAAGAACCGCAAAGGGGGAACTACAAAAGGAAAGCAAGGGCCCTGTTCCTTCTCTCATCTTCGCTAAGGAAAAAGATAAGGACAAGTTTGTTATCAACCGCAACCAGCCCGGCCATTTCGCTACTGATCGTTATAAGATGAAGAGGGAGAAAAAGGAGGCAGCCGAAAGAGAAGACCAAAGGCTCCTCAAGCGAAAGGATGACAAGAGGAAGAAGGCTCTTGTCCCCTTAACAAGTTTAATATGAAACCGAGGAGAGAGTCATCGATGAGGAGAAAAGGAAAAAGGTTATGTCTTTTTTCTTTATGGCACATTCACCTCCCCCCTCAAGGTAAGAACTTATGAATAGCTCTACATTGAATATGAAGATACCTATAGAGCTCTTAAAGAAATGGAGGAACAATTTCTTCCTATGAAAGTGACAAAGAAAGATACTATTCTAAACTGAACGCTTCATGTGAATATGAGATTCTATAGATGATTATGAAAGAACAGAGAGAAGATTAAGGGCTGAAGTAAGTGAGATGAGAAGCACACACGATGATCTTTTGGACAAAGCTAGTCAACTAAAAATAGCTAATAAAGACATCGATAGGCTTGAAAAGGAACTAACCCGAAACCAAAGCGAAAAAGGAAAGAGAAATCCGTCAAAATTGGCAAGACTTTGAGATTGCAGCCCACTTTAGGACTACTTCCGATGTTAAAAGTCTAGCCTTAGCCGTTAGTCCCAGGTTTCCTTAAAGACCAAATAGCCACCGGACCAAGGCCCGGGGTACCCTCCCGTTCGGACCAAGTGTCTTGCTGGCTTTATTCTTGTTGGCAGTGTGCTCGTTGAGTGTGGAAAGGAGGTAAAAAAGTTTTTTGGCTAGTTCACCCAAACAAGTAACACCCGAACTCAAAGACTGGGTATTGTTGCATCTCAGGACAGTGATGCGTAGTTGCTAAGAAAGAACTAAAAGCTGAACCTTGATCAACCCGTCCTCTACATCCCCATACAAGGGTAAGGGTGTAGTTATCTCAGAGACAAAACCAAGTAGACACACTACAAAATTTGAGCCTGGTTAATCCAAAGAAGGCTGCTACCTCTCAGCCTAAGTTTGCCTCTGAAGAAAGAGTTAAGCATGGTCTAGGATATGTGAGAAAACCTAGGAAACAACTTAACACTCCAGGAAAACCCTTGAGACAGTGTTCAACCAAAACCCGTCACATGCCCCACCCTTTGTGAAGTTGGACACCTCTCCTATCGGCTGATTCTACCCAGTATCTTATGAAGGAGATTGCCACGAAATTAGGGTAAACCTTAAACGGCTCAATGTTACTAAAAATCTGCAGTGCAACAGATCTTGATAGGAAGAAAATCTCTCCGGGCAGCACACAAGTACCCATTCAAAAGACTTAAAGACCAAGCTTGTGAAAAAGAACTTGTCAAACCTGTGCCTATTAAAGCTACCAAAGATATCAATAAGAAAGGAAAACATGCTGAAAATCTTAAGATTAACCCCAACCCCCCAAATGAATCTAATGAAGGATCACCAAGATTAGCATGGAAAGTTAAATCTGCCCCTTCTTCGGAAACCTAAATTGTCAATCGTAGCTTTCACTTACCCAAAGCCCAATATTAATTGGGCCCCCAAGACTTCTTTTCGCTGGAATAGGTACATAAGTCCAAGCCAGCCCGAACCGGAAATAAAAGATTAATTCCACCGGTGGTATCTTGATAGTGCGTTGCACTGCTTGATGATGCGGCTCTATTGAATGAGGTAAGAGAGGTTGCAGCTTCATCTGTCACTTTCGGGGACAACAAAAAGGGTAAGATTGTTGGTAAGGGTACTCTCTCTAATGGTTCTGTGTCCATTCGGAATCTATCTGTTGTTCAAGGTCTTAAACATAACCTGTTGAGCATAAGTTAATTGTGTGACAAGGGTTATGAAGTCTTGTTCACTAAACACACCTGACGTTATGGACCCTGTCTCCAAAGAGGTGAAGCTAAATGGGCATAGGCAAGGCAATGTCTACAAGTTGGTCTTTGGTAATGCTCAATCTGATGAACCAAATTTGTTTTGTTCCAAAGCTTCACCTGACATTAGTTGGTTGTGGCATAAGAGATTTGGCCATTTAAACTTCAAGACTATGTCTAAATTGGCATCTCTTGGCTCTCCGGACTTGGTTGAGGGCTTACCCAAGCATGTTTATGAGAAAGAACACCCGTGTAGTGGATTGTCAGGACCGTGGGAGTTAAACATTCTTTTAAGCGTGTAGATAAAACCTCAATCACACAACCACTCGAACTTCCCCCACATGGACCTATGTGGACCAATAAATGTGTTTCCCTTTCCCATGCGGGGCCTACTTTCTTGCGATTGATGACTAGAAGACTATACCAGATACACTGTGGGTTTTGTTTCTCATTTTCAAAACAAAACTGAAACATTTGAGAATCTTGTTGAACTCTTCAATTGAGTCACAAATGTTAAGAGTCTCTCTATTAAGTACATTCGTAGCGATCATGGCAAGGAATTTGAATTTTCTGATATGTTAAAGTTTTGTACTGAACATGGTATCCAGCATAATTTCTCAGCACCAAGAACTCCACAACAAAATGGAGTAACTGAAAGAAAGAATCGAACATTAGTTGAAGCAGCTAGAACCATGTTAACAGGAGCTCAGTTCCCAAAATCGCTATGGGCTGAAGCTGTTGCCACTGCTTGTTATGTACAAAACAGAACTCTAATTAACAAACGAGCCATGAAAACACCCTATGAGTTATGGAAGGGAAGGAGACCAAACATTGGTCACCTAAGGATCTTCGGGTGTACTTGTTATATTCTGAACAATGGCAAGGATTACTTGAACAAGTTTGATGCCAAATCAGATGATGGATATCTTGTTGGATATTCCATGACTAGCAAGGCTTATCGTGTATTTAATAGAAGAACCAAAGTTGTTGAAGAGTCTATTCATGTTTCTTTTGATGAGACTAACCATGGAATGCAGAAAGGAGACACAAATGTAAATGAAGTGCAGGACACTGTCATTATAGAAGACCAACACACAGATAATCCCACTACAACAAAGACAAGGGAAGATGCACCTGAACCTGATGAACATAGAGCTGAACCGGTTGCTGAGGAACCAAGTCAAAAATCAGCAGAAAACCATGAATTTAACATTCAACCTGTTTAGACTCAGCCACTTTTATCAGCCCAAGAACCTGACATTGAGCAATTGGGCATCCATCATGAAGAAAGAGAAGACAAGAAGAAGGTTAAAGGACCACCCTTCTGAACTGATAATTGGAGATCCAGCTGCACGAGTTAAAACAAGGGCTGCCACACTTCATGAAAATCTGTATATGTGCTTCCTATCACAAGTGGAGCCAAAATCAGTTGACGATGCAATTCAGGATCACCATTGGATTGATGCAATGCAAGAAGAATTAAATCAGTTCAAAAGACAGAAAGTATGGGAATTGGTCAACAGGCCCAGATCACAGCAAGTCATTGGCGTGAAATGGATTTTCAGAAACAAACTTGATGCTGATGGTGTTGTAATCAGAAACAAGGCCAGACTGGTTGCAAAAGGATACAGACAAGAAGAAGGAATCGACTATGATGAAACCTTTGCACCAGTTGCTTGGCTGGAGGCCATTCGCATGTTCTTAGCATATGCAGCATTCAAGGACTTCAAAGTTTATCAGATGGATGTCAAGAGTGCTTTCTTGAATGGAGACCTCCAAGAAGAAGTCTATGTTGAACAACCTCCCGGATTTCTAGAGCCAAACCAAGAGCACAAGGTATACAAACTGAAAAAGGCTCTTTATGGACTAAAACAAGCTCCTAGAGCGTGATATGAAACATTGTCAGAGTTTCTGATCAAAAATAAGTTCAGAAAAGGTAAAATTGACCCCACACTGTTTCTCAAGGAAGGAAAAGGATCACCCTTGATAGTCCAAATCTATGTGGATGACATCATATTCGGATCAAGGGACAAAAAGCATTGTGAAGACTTCTCTCATCTAATGAAAAGTGAATATGAAATGATTATGATGGGAGAACTCTCATTCTTCTTTGGATTGGAAGTCAAGCAGTTAGATGATGGGATCTTTATCAGTCAAACCAAATATACAAAGGAGATTCTGAAGAAGTTTAAAATGACTGATGTGACACACATGAAAACTCCCATTCCTACAAACGCCAAACTGGATATGGATGAAGCAGGGAAGGAGGTGGATATCTCAGAACACAGAAGCATGATTGGATCCTTGCTGTATCTGACAGCAAGTAGACCTGACATAATGTTTGCAACATGTATCTGTGCCAGATACCAAGCTAATCCCAAGGAATCCCACTTGTCACACGTTAAAAGGATCATGCAGTATCTGAAGGGAACTGAGAATTTGCGACTATGGTATCCAAAAGAGTCTGATTTCAAATTGAGAGGATATTCAGATGCAGACTTTGCTGGATGCAGGATTGATAGAAAGAGCACAAGTGGAACATGCCAAATTTTAGGCAGCAGACTTGTATCCTGGTTTAGCAAGAAACAGAATTCAGTTTCAACCTCCACAGCTGAAGCTGAATATATTGTTGCAGGAAGTTGTTGTGCTCAATTGCTTTGGATGGCCAGTCAACTATCAGATTATGGGTTTGACCTGAAGGCTGTTCCTTTGTATTGTGACAATACAAACGCCATTGCAATTTCCAACAATCCTGTTATGCATCCCAAAACCAAGCACATTGAGGTCAGACATCACTTCATACGTGATCATGTGCTAAAGAAAGACATTTCTCTGAAGTATATATCCACTGATGATCAGCTTGCCAACATATTCACCAAACCACTGCAAGAAGCCAGGTTCAATGAACTTCTGACAAAACTTGGCATGTTAGATTTAAATTCATAAGTCTCACGGCATGTCTTGTGTTTCATTTCTAACTAATTACCTGTGCATGAACATAAGTATGACACTGTTAATTACCGTCTGTCTCCATGAAAATTAGTAATGGCTAAGTGTGATTTATGCATATCTACTGCGGGAAAGTGAGAAATCACATGGATGAAACTTGCCACCTCTGAACCTGGTTCAAGTCTTTTGTGTAACCTGTCATGAATCCTCATGTCTTGAGTGAAATGAGTGCAATTCCCATTATGTTAAATTAAATGATATTCCCATTACTAGTCATTTTATTCTGAGTGAATATCACCTGTGTCGTATTGCTTTCATTAACTAGCAGGAACTGTTGTATCTCATGGTACTGTTGGCTTGCACGGAAAGGATCCTCAATGATTTAATGCTCAAAGGATGACTGAGACTGTAGTATTTGAGAATCATAAAAAGCCTATTACTTAAGAAGAGCCACTACCTTTCACTAGAAAAAGGCAAGGTGAAAAAGGCAAAAGCTAGACAATAGATTGACTGCTTATCTTAGGGGGAGTCCTCACTATTCTCCCAATTTGTGTCTCTGTTAGAGTAATAGCTGGAGGTAAAATTGTATGATCATGTGATTCAAAAAGAGATTGCGTTGAGCTCTGTCCTTGTAAAAAGGCTCATGAATAAGCGCTGAAAATTGGTGCTCTACAAAAGCATAGAGACAACTCACGCAGACAATCTGAATGATCAATCTCCAAACTCTACCTATACTATGTTGTAAATTAGACAAGGATAGAGTGTGTGTTCTGATTCTCAATAGGGCCATCTCGTCTCTCAAGTCATCTATCCTGAACTGAAAATCATTGTTGGATCAGGGTTGTGGTAAGATTCAGTTGACCATGAGCTTACCAAATAGTGTAATTCTAGTTCCTGAATCACAGTCACATGCTGATCCGAGAGTGAGAGGGTGAGGCCTCCGCTGAGTGAGTTTTGCTAAATATGTGAGGAGACTCAGAATTCATGACTGGGTTGTTACAATTGATAAATCATGGTTTACTGGTTGCTATGTTAACATAGTGATCATCTTCTCGCACAAGATGTAGTGTGATGAAGTACTTAGTCATTTCTAAGGTAAATGGAGAGTTGAATGGTAGTGATGTAGTAGGCATACATGTAAACCAGGCATTACGGATGAAAGAAATCAAGTTCTGGATATGTAATTTCAATACCACTCACAACACTGTTCATCATGAATAATATGATGTGAATTGTCATATGCATCTCATGTGTGTTGTTAAGTGTTGAAAAGTCCAGAAAAATCCACCGCTCGTTGAATTCGCAATCGACCTTGAAGCAAACTGCATCGAAGAACTGCGGGATCGAAGACTGCTACTTCGAAGCCTCGAGGGTCGTAGCCTCGAAGCATCCTAATGCAGCTTCGTAGAGTCGTAGTCCAAAGTATCGAAGCGAGACGGAGTTTGTCACTTACTATTCAAGCATCGCAGACACGTCAGCATGTCACTGTGCACTTAAAATGGGAGTTACATCGACTTAAGGGGTGACGTGGATTCATTGCTTGAATATTCCATCGGGTGGATCTGAATAATCAAATGATGGGTCAGAAAAAAGAACGCGGACCATGAGGACGAACCGACAGAGTGAGTGGCTTCTACGATACACTTCTCTACTCACATATAAGTCACTGATAGAGACGGAGCTCAAAGGTAAGTTTGTCGTTTTCAAACTCGAACCCTAACCCTAGAACTCTCTCTTTCTCTCTCTCTTCGATTCTATCTCTTTCTCTCTTTCTCTCTCCCCTGACCAACTTCGAACCTTACAATATCTCTTTACGAGTGTCTCTTTCTCTCTCTACAAGCTCAATGGCAGGACCCAGCTCATCGATGGCCGATGACATACGCAACATCGTCCCGGGATTCATCATCGACTGGGAAGCCATAGGCGACGCCAAAGTTAGCTGGCTGGACGAGTTTAAAAACCGCCTCGATGAAACCGGTATTGCATCCATCTACTCAGGGGTGCAAGACTTACTAATAGAAGATGTCTCGGAGTTGTACTAGACCATGGCATTTGATGGAGATGACCTGGTGGGAACTGTACACGGAGTGGAGGTTCGTATCTCTGCCGAAACAATCCGAGATGCACTTCCACTCCCAAAAGGTACCTTTGATCCTCTTCCTAGTCTTTCTAGAGAAGAGTGTAAGTCCTTTCTTGGGTACTCCAATCCCGGAAAGCAAGGTCGGGGAGCCCTGAAGATGGGTTTTTCCGGTCAGGCACTGGCGACTCTTATAGTCACAGGACAGTGCCTACTGTGTAAAAAGGCGGCTCATGACTCTGCAAGTCATGAGCAGATGAAGATCATGTGCAGTGTTCTACAGGGAAGACGAGTAGACTGGGGAACACAGATACACTCCATGATCAAAAGCAAGAAGGGACACTTTGGACTTCTTCTCACCAAAGTCCTTAGGTTTCTGCACCCTAACGTATTCTGCAACAGGCCCTCAGTGCCACTGCCGACCAAATACATATTTAAAAGTATTTATGAGGATGGTCGGCTAGAGATCAAGTCGATGAGGATGACTGGGTCAGGTGCAAGAAGTCGTGCAGGAGACACTGCCAGCTCTGTACAAGCCCCAGCTCGCATACCACGACAGCCGGTTCGTGTCTCACAGACTTCTAGGGGCTCCTCTGCATCCGCCGCAACAGTACATATAACTGAAGTGGTGGAGAACATTGCCAGAACTCATCTCCCCACTGATTCTGCACCTGAGGAGACCCCTATTATCGAGCAACCCAAGGATACTGCAGAAGTAAGAGAACCTGCAGTTGGAGGGCAGACACCAGCACAGGAAACCCCAGAGGATAGGGGTACTGCACCTGTACTGTTGAGCACCCTTGGGGAGTCTGAGCTAGAAGAGTTTTATATGGAATATGCCAAGGCTCATATGACCCCCGCTGATCTACGAAATGCATGGATCGCTTTTGGTAAACAGATAAACAGATGGTAGATAGAGACCATCTGATTAATTGGTTAGTCGAGCAGGGTATTGTAAGTAGAGACCCAGTGGAAGCCGTATCAATGGTTGCCCCATCTCCCATCATGGTGGACTCACCTGTCACAACTACTCCACATGATGCTGAGGTGGTAGGCATTGTGGTAGAAGAGGTAGCAGAAGAAGAAGACACTCCTGATGCTACAGCCAGTGACTTCGATGGCGGATCTGTCCCACAAGTTCGTGAGACTGTGGAAGGGATTGCGATGGCCACACCATCTGTACATGTCGTTCCTCAGGTGGCCACTTAGGTGAGTGAAGAGTTCGCATCATGGTTGCCCCACTCAGGTGACTCAGAAGGCTATTCTAGTACCAGCTGTGTCCCACTCACGTTCTCTGACGGCTGAAGAAGCAGATCTTCTGGCCAGCAAGGTCATTGAGAAACTAATCTCCTCTGGCATCCTTAAGACATGAGTTTCTCAAGCCTTTGAAGAATGACTGGCTACTATGGAGTCCATGTAAGGACCCGTACCTTGACTTAGTCACAGTTTTGCCTTCTGAGTAGAGTTTTTCTAGATTTTGACCTAGTGAATGGACTCCAATGAATTCACGTGCAAAAGGAAAGATGCTTAGAATGATGTCCTCTATCTACCACAGAAGTTTTAGGCCAAACGGACGTGTATGTGAGGTGCACGTGAAATGGGTCCAATTCACGTGCAAGTGTGGTTGTCTTCTACATGATGCAAGGAGGCTAGGGGTGAAGTTTGAGCGCATTTGGAGTGCATTTGGAGTTGCACGTGAATTGGGGAATTCACTTGCAAATTGGCGTGCAGGCATGTTTTTGCATGGTTACCTTGGTTTTGTCATTCTAATCATCTTTTCCCAAAGGACCATGTTGGAATTGTGAATATTTTGGTGTGTATGGATGTGGAAAGGTCATAGCTTGTTCCATCAAAACTACGTCGTTTTGATCTTTGGGATTCACTTAATCAAAACTACGTCATTTTGATGTTGTGTTGTCTATATAAGGAGGAGAAGCCCCTCTGTTTTAGGTTTAGGGTTTGTTGCTTCACCAGCCGCGGCAGAGAGAGAGAGAGAGAGAGAGAGAGAGAGAGAGAGAGAGAGGGAAGGAGAGCTTCTGGTGGTTGCCGGAGCGTCTTGCGTGGGTGGTTGGAGTCTTGCGTGGAAGCGGGAGCAGGAGAACATACAAGGTAGGGGTTTTGTCCTTCCTAAATCCTCCTCTGTCCTAGGGTTCTAGGGCAGATTGTAGAGTTATATCTGCTTATATATACATATGTAATCCACATAGGTGTGATCTCCTATATGGATGTTGGCCTTCAGTGGCATTTTGGTGTGATTCTGTTGTTACATGCTATATGTTCGATGAAATGCCTGTGTGAATATAGCTGTGTGTATATGCCCATTACATGTTTGGTAATATGTCTGTGTGGCTGGACTTGTGGTTTAGTGTATGTATGTATGCTGGGTGTTTGTTCTATGACCTGAATGGCTGGGTTTGTGCACTTGTGAACGGGTGCACACCAAGTGTTTGGTTTTATGCTTGAGTGACCGTGGTGTGTGTTGTGTGCATGACTGTGCTATCTGGCCTGAAGAGGCGGTTAAACTACTTTGCCTGAGAGGCGGTTAAACCAGTGGCCTGAAGAGGCGGTTAAACTACTTTGCCTGAGAGGCGGTTAAATCAGTGGCCTGAAGAGGCAGTTAAACTACTTGCTTAAGATGTGTTTTGTTAGCCTGTGTGGCAGTGGAAGATTGTAATTGTTGATGTGGTTGTTATTATGTCTGTTGAAATTATTGTAACACGACACTGCACTTGTACACATGGCATGTAGATGCTAGGAGCATGGGATGGGTTGGGGAGACATGATCCCTACTGAGCTATGGTTGCTCACCCCTCCTACTGTGTTTGTTTGTTTTCCAGGGACTTACAGGCGTTAGGTGGATACACCAAGGTGGAAGACCATAATTATTCTTACTCTCTTCCATTTATGTTTTATGGGAATTGATGTAACCCCAGTGGGGATGGGGTTAGAAAGGATTTTGTTGTAATAAACTGGTTTGGATTGCTTTTATAAACATTACTTTCTTGAATGTTGTGGATGTTTAAAATGTGATATTCTTGGTTTGTATCCTAACCCCTTTGCCCTCAGTGTGGGTAAAAGGGGAGTCACGTACCAGTTTCTTCGGGTTGGAAATCCGGGGCGTGACAGTCCAGCATGGAAGAGGTACGAATGCAAGTTAAATCATTAGACCGTAACCTCGATAAGGTGTAGCAAGAAGTGACATCACTCACAAGTGCAGCCACAGATGGATTTAGACATCTGGAGGAGCAATGTGAAGACCTCAAGGGAGCTTACCAGAGACAATACAAATGACTCAGTATAACTTTGGGAGCTATTCTGTCTGAATGTCATCGTCTTTCCAGTGGTAAAATATCTTTAACTGTCAAAAACACACTCCCACAGCCATCAGACCGACCTGCACTTGAACCAGTCGATACTCCACAACCAGTCGTCCCTTCTCCGAGTCACTCACCACCTCAACCTACTGCCACTTACATGCGGGGGAGAAAGCGCGCAGACAGAACCACTGTCATCTCAGATTCTGATGATGATGATGATGTTCCCATTGCAGCCCGCATGAAGAAGCAACCGGCTGCTCCTTGCCAACCATCCTCTTCCACTCAGCCATGCCCCTCAACTTCACATCCAAGTACGGCTGAGTACACCATGCCTGCCTCACCTACCAAACCAACCGCTACCACTACTGACCAACCTTTAGCCCCACCTCGCATTGTAACTACTGGAGGCACCTCAGCTGAACTGGCTGCATTCAACACTTATATTGCTGGGGATACCACTGCGAGGACCTGCGGCTATGAAGCCTTCTTCACTGGACCTGATCTTTGTCGACTACTCCATGACGGTGAAGAAATGGATAACATTGAGATGACTCAGTTCATCTTTAACCAGAAGTCCTTTCTCGAGAAATTACCTCTCCACATTCGCAAAGATACCAAGGTGGACTCGTAGACTCGTAGAGTCTGGAGACTCAAGGTGAAACAGTGACAGAACAATGCGACTCGTAGATCCAGGGTCGAAGGTCGTAGAGTCATAGTACGGAAAAGAGAGTGTTACTATTAGTATCAATTAGCTCGGAGACGCGTAGAGTCGAAGAAGTGTTAAGAACAGTAACCAAAGCTAAATGACTCGTAGACTCATAGACCTGTAGAGTCCCCATAAATACTTAAGTCAATTAACAGAACTTCAATTGTCACTAGACTTGAAGACTCGTAGAGTCGTAGGGTCGAAATCTTCGAACACTGTTAAGAAAATAGGACTCATAGACTCGTAGATCGAAAGTCGTAGAGTCGAAGCCTTCGAACAGTGTAAAGAAAACTGGACTCGTAGACTCGTAGGTTGAAGGTCAAAGAGTCGATGCTATAAAGACTGGCAAACAAATGAAACTGTAACTCAAGGGTCGTAGAGTCGTAGACTCGTAGACTCAAGGGACAGTCACTATAGAGAAATTGCCAACACTTCCAGACTCGGAGATCGATGATGGAGAGTTGTAGCTAAAGGGTCGTAGCTATACAGGAACTCAGTTTATGAGCCTCTGAAATACTAAGGAAGAAAAGCGAAGTTGAAGACTCGTAGAGTCGAAGATTTTCAGACCACTTAGTCAAATATAGTAAACTGAGAGACCCGAAGATCGTAGACCCGCAGAACTAGAGTCGTAGACTCGTAGCTACAATAAAAGGTTGATTAGCTGAACTTGAAGAAGTCACTCTAAGCGCCATTCGAAGAGTCGTAGACCCACAGAGTCGTAGACTCACAGAGTCGTAGACTTCAGTTAATAGAGTGACACAAAAGACTAATCCAACCTAAACTCTAGCCTCGGAGACTCGAAGATATGAGTCGTAGACTCGCAGAAACGCGGTCCTGAAGCAAACTTTCGCCACTTTCAACAGGTTCTAACTGAAATCTTCGAGTCACCGAACCTACGAGGCATCTACCTCCGAGGCAAACTTACGACCCTAAACACAACCACTTAGCGATATTAGCGATATTGTCAGCTAGGGTTTGTACAGCAAGTCTGCGCCGTCCCGAGCAGTTGAGCGCATTAATGACACATTAATTGCTGCCAACTACCATCCACGGATGAACGGCCAAGATCAACTGCATGCCAAATACGTAGTATGGGCATCTGATCTGCAAATCAAAGCAGATCAACCCATCCCCTGACATTCCGCATTTTCAGTGGCGGGAAGTCAGTCTGTCGGGATGGACATCATGGCGCACGAGCACTTTAATCTTAAAAATATATCTCTCACGCACTTAACGACAAAATCAAGAGTTTAACCTCTCTCTCAAAAGAAGGAAACACACAGAACACAAGAAATTGGTTCTGACAGACTTAGAAGAAAAGGAATCCTTGGCAGAACTAAGAAGAAAAGGTTTTCAAACACAAGAAAGAGAGAGACTTGGAGAGAAATTGAAAAAGTGTTGTGCGCCACGGTGAATCAAGAACAAGAGAGTAATCCATCTGATTATTCAAGAATCTTTTGTTCATAAAAAATCTAGCACTTCCATTAAGTCTAATCTCTGTGTTGTTTTCCACACATCGTTCTATCATAAACCATCACTTTCATAACTGAGATCTTTGGAGAAAAGAGCATTTACCCTCTTCTTAGTTTTGTCCGATAGTTCGTCATCACTCACGTTATCGCTCACAAAACTCCTGTCATCTTCTCCATAAATACTTCCATCATAGTGATCTGTAGAGGAATCCAAAACCAGCTAACAGCCTAGCTTCCGCAAACGAAGAAAGTCTATTCACCCCCCCTCTAGACTCACTTTGGGACCTACAATAAGCAAGCAAGAGGCAAAGTTTGACCCCAATAGGGAGTGCACATGAGAATGCATGTAATGACCCGTATTTTGGGATGTGAGGAGTTAGTCAGTTTTACCTTTTTAGGTGGAAATTCTTGGCTTTTAGGGAGTTTTATTTCCACACACTTTGGCTAAATCATCTTGTATGTTGATAAGCAAGCAAGAGGCAAAGTTTGAGCCCAATAGGGAGTGCACGTGAGAATGCACGTGAGAATGCTTTTCACGTGCAGGGAGATTTTTCCATGGGAGCCTTCCTGATGTTGTTCCAAGTCTTGTCGTGAAATCATAGAGCATTTGGAGGTGCCCGTGAGAATGCACGTGAGAATGCTTTCTCACGTGCAGCCTCCATTATCAATGTTTTGTTGTTCTGATCCTCTTTTGTTAAAGGATCATGGTGAAATTAGGAGTGCTTTACCCTGTGTGGTTGCAAAAAGGTTGTAGTCTGTCATCAAAACTACGTCATTTTGATGCTGGGATTCATTTAATCAAAACTACGTCGTTTTGGGTTTTGGGTTGTCTATATAAAGAGGTGAAGACTCCCTGTTTTAGGTTTAGGGTTCTCTTCAGCCACTGTAGCCGTCGTAGAGAGAGAGAGAGAGAGAGCTGGAGAGAGGGAAGGAAAGAGAGCTGCTGGTTGCTGCCGGAGCGTCGTGCGTGGGGAAGACGACGTCTAGCGCGGGAGCAAGGAGGATCTTCTTTAAGGTAGGGGTTCTATCTTTCCTGGTCTGTTCCGAAGTTAGGCCCTGCGTAGAGGTTTTTATAGAGTTTCTATGGCTATTGTTATAATATTTATATGTAAATCCATATAGGTGTGATCTCCTATATGGATGTTGGCCTTTAATGGCGCCCTGGGTGTGTTTCTGACGTCGGGTTGTTAGTGCATGTTACATGTTCGATAAAATGCCTGTGTGATTATGTTTGTGTAAATATGCCCAGTACGTGTCTGTTTTTATGCCTGAGAGGCTGGATTTGTGGGTTTGTAAACACGTGCATGCTAAGTGTTTGTTTTTATGCCTGAGAAGCTGGGTTTGTGCACTTGTGAATGTGTGCATGCTAAGTGTTAGGTTTTATGCCTAAGTGACCGAGGTGTATGCTGTGAGCTTGTCTGTTTGGTACTTGGTCTGAAGAGGCGGTTAAATAACTTGGCCTGAAGAGGCGATTAAATCACTTGTTTGAGAGGTGGTTAAAGTGTTAGCCTGTGTGGCTGGGATTGAGGTTATGCCGTTTGTGTGGTGTGAATTCCTTGTTATGTCTATGTCACGTCACTGCACTGGTGCACGCTCACATATAAATGATAGGTGCATGGGATGGGTTGGGGGAGACTTGATCCCTACTGAGCTGTGGTTGCTCACCCCTCCTACTATGATTTGTTTTCTTTCAAGAACCTACAGGCTTTAGGTGGAATCCCGAGGTGGAAGACTGTATTTGCTTTATCGTTTCTTTTCGATTATGTTATTTTATGAAAATTGATGTAACCCAGTGGGGAGATATTGTAAAAGGACTTGGAATGTAATAAAGACATGTGTGGTTGTGAACATTTATTATGGGTTGAAGATTAATAAAGGTATTTAATTTACATCTTTGTGATTATCAGTGGTGAATGTATACGTTGACCTGTATGAATATTTGTTTTGTACATCCACCCCCTGCCCACCGGGTTGGGTATAGGGGAGTCACGAACCGTTTTCCTCGGGTTGGAAATTCGGGGCGTGACAGTATGGTATCAAAGCATGGTCTAGTTGGTCTAGGGTAGTGGGCGGATCTGGTTATCTTGAGTCCTTTGGAGGGGCCTGGAGGGACATGTCTGATCAACACGGTCCTCTTGGAGCCTCTAAGGTGTACTTGGGGTAGTCCAGACCTGAGGTAGGATTTGCATGTATTGGCATTAGGGCACTAGTTGCATTTGTTGTTGTGTGTGAAGGTGTGGATAACTGTTAAAATTGTAATTATGATAAAAGAAAAATATGAATAATGTGAAAAGGTGTGAACTGTGCAACTCTCATTTTTCTTGAGATACCTTGAGCATGATTGCAAGGAAAGGTCCTTGTTTATTTCGACTGTGTGCACTGTGAATTGAACTGTGTGCAATGTTGATTGATGTAATGTGTGAAATGTGAGTAATACCACACGAGAGGAGAATCGATAAATGGGGTAGAGGAAGTAAGACTCGATATGGATAACTGGGGGGCATTAAACATCATAAAATTTTAATTGTGCAACTCTGAAATTTTGTGATGAATTAAGCATGAAAGCATGGAAAAGAATTTGTGATATTGAAACAATGTGCTTGTGAACTTGAAGCTTGTGAAATGTGAACAAACTACATAGAGATAATACTGTTGATATTCAGAAAATGATGTGAGATATGTGAATGCTTAAGTGTGTGCCTTTGTATGGTATTGTGTGGAAGAAGCAATGTGGTATTCAAAACGATGAAATATTCACTTGAGTATAAATGATATGTGTAATGTGAAGGTGTGAACTTGTAGAGTCTGTGAAATGTGAATCTACGAATCTGTGTGGTGATAATGTGTGTTTTGAGAAGTTATAGCTCCAAACGCCTAGTCGGTAATGGTATTAAGAGCGTTGAGTGTTAACCTGGAGCGTTACCT
Organism: Taxillus chinensis; assembly: GCA_023512835.1. Taxonomy (NCBI): domain Eukaryota; kingdom Viridiplantae; phylum Streptophyta; class Magnoliopsida; order Santalales; family Loranthaceae; genus Taxillus; species Taxillus chinensis. Next base: position 41,198,179 of record CM042092.1, on the reverse strand, counting down.
CCTCGTGTACCCAGCCTACGAAAAAAATTATGTCCCGTACGACAGAAGAGCCCGCCACCCAAGCTGGACAAGTGACAGAGCTGCAGGCTGTAAGTAATGATCTTCACATGGTAGAGATTGACATTTTAACCCTGATTATTCTAGAATTGAGGGATGAGATTCGATCACTGATTAAGGGCGAGGCACGCCAAGGGTGGTCAACCCACATCATTTCGAGGAGCTCGGATAAAGATCAATTGAAGCATTGTTGTCTTGATCAGTAGAAAGGACCCCAAGAGGCAGAGGGGGTAATCAGAAGATGGCCACAAGTTTCGAGACAGGGGTCAATCCCCCAACAAATCCATTTGAGACCAGTTTCCCGAAGGGTTGTGTCATGCCCCGGATTTCCCACCCGAGGAAACAGGTACGTGACTCCCCTTTTACCCACACAGAGGGCAAAGGGGTTAGGATACAAACCCCAAATATAACATTTTAAACATCCACAACACATTCAAGAAAGTAATGTTCATTAAAGCAATCGACAATCCAAATCAGTCTTTATTACAACAAATCCTCTTTTAAATCCATCCCCACTGGGGTTACATCAATTCCCACAAAATAACATAAATGAAAGACGGTAAAGTAAATAAGGTCTTCCACCTTGGGGTCCCACCAAACGCCTGTATGTTCTTGAAAGAAAACACAACATAGAGGGAGGGGTGAGCAACCACAGCTTAGTAGGGATCATGTCTCCCCAACCTATCCCATGCTCCTAGCGTCTACATGATGGTGTGTACAGGTGCAGTGTAGTGACAATAAGATATAAACAGGTTGTATTCCACATTCACACGGCACACACATATTCACAGCCTTACAGGCTTAGCCATATAGGCTAACATATCCACAGCCACTCGGGCTTAGCCACATAGGCTAACATATCCACACCACTCGGGCTTAGCCACACGGGCTAACATATCCATGGCCACTCAGGATTAGCCACACGGGCTAACAGTTCCAGTCCCAGGCTTCCACAGCAACCGGGTTCCACAAACACAGCACACAAGGTCACCCAGGCATTAAACCAAACACGTAGCATACACACTTTGACAGGCATAAAATCAAACACATACTAGGCATATTCACATAGGCATTTTATCGAACACTTAATATGCACACCATCCAACACCAGAATACATCAAAAACCGCCATCGAGGGCCAACATCCATATAGGAGATCACACCTATATGGATTACATTTATATATAAACAGGTATAATCCATAATCTACCCTAGAACCCTAGAACATAGGAGAATTTAGGAAGAACAGAACCCCTACCTTGTATGTCCTCCTGCTCCCACTTCCACTCAAGACTCCGACCACCCACGCAAGACGCTCCGGCAGCCACCAGAAGCTCTCCTTCCCTCTCTCTCTCTCTGTGACGGCTGGTGGAACAACAACCCTAAAACCTAAAACAGAGGGCTTCTCCTCCTTATATAGACAACACAACATCAAAATGACGTAGTTTTGATTAAGTGAATCCCAACATCAAAATGACGTAGTTTTGATGGAACAAGCTATGACCTTCCCACATCTATACACACCAAGATATCCACAATTCCAACATACCCTTTTGGGAAAAGATGTTTAGAATCACAAAACCAAGGTGACAGTGCAAAAATATGCCTGCACGTCACAATGCACGTCATATCCCCATATGACTTGCAGCTCCAAATGCTCTAAAAATCCACCCCAAGCTTCCTTGAATGATGAAGAAGACAGGCAAGCACTAATACCCTTGCACGTCATGTGCCCCATATGACGTGCACCCCATGTATGCCTCCCTAGGCAGCCCAAATCATGCCTATTGCTTGATCAACATCATACAAGGTGTTCTATCCACAGAGACTGGGGGAAAAACTCCCTAAACCCAATAATTGCCACCCAAAGGGCATAAGTGTGACTAACTCCACATCCCAAAAGTACGGGTCATTACATCCTCTCCCCCTTAAGACTTTTCGTCCTCAAAAAGAACCAACATGCAAGGATTAACACACACATGCTACCCAATTGCAATACAACGTGCCACAACACCCAAAAGGGGTCATACGCCTCACATAACACAGAACAGCACATAACAAGACACCACCATAAGCAATACCACAAGCATCACAATCCATGGAAACCCATCACAACACATGCCTCAATGCAAATACAACGATACAATACATGTCCAAAGGATAACACATAAATAAATACACCAGGTCGAACAAAACAACATACAAAGCACAACATTATCCCTTGGCCAAACGCCAGCTCCCACCCTTAGGATTGTTTGTCTGCGAACAACTCTGGGTGCTGCTCACGCATCAAGGACTCACATTCCCATGTCTCCTCCTCAATGCCACGGTGTTGCCACAGCACGCGAACCAAAGGAAGAGCACGACCACGGAAAAGCTTCTCCAGTCGATCAAGGATACGGATAGGGGCCTCAACAACGGACAAGTCATCCTCAATATCTAATGTCCCCCAATCGATCACATGGGTGGGGTCAGGGTGATACTTCCCTGGCGGGACACGTGGAACACATTGTGCACCCTACTCAGCCGCGGTGGCAAAGCTAACCGGTAAGCCACTGGCCCCACACGAGTCAGAACCTCAAAAGGACCAATAAACCGGGGAGATAGCTTGGAACCTCGCCCAAACCGCTGATCCGCGTAAGATTTCTGCCGACTCTGAGCTGATAACAAGCGTTGACGGATTAACTGAACCTTCTCAGTAGCCACGTGAACCATCTGTGGTCCCAAGAGAGCTGCCTCTCCGACCTCAGTCCAACATAAAGGTGATCGGCACGGCCGCCCATACAACGCCTCAAAAGGAGCCATCCCAATGGATGCCTGATAACTGTTGTTGTAGGCAAACTCCACCAAAGGAAGGTGAGTTGCCCACGAACCCCCAAAATCTAACACACAGGCCCATAACATGTCCTCCAAAATCTAATTCGTCCTCTCTGTCTGGCTGTCAGTCTCAGGGTGAAAGGCTGTACTGAAGTGAAGTTCGGTCCCCATAGCCTCCTGCAAACTTGCCCAAAAATGGGAAGCGAATCTCGAATCCCGGTCAGAGACAACCGATAATGGTACTCCATGCAGTCTCACAATCTCGTTCATGTAGAGATGACTCAAGGTCCCAATAGAGTCCCACTCGCGAACAGCTAGGAAATGGGCCGACTTTGTGAGTCGATCCACAATCACCCAAATCATATCTTTCCTCCCTGTGGTGGGTGGAAGACCCGTCACAAAATCCATCGCTATGTGGTCCCACTTCCACTCCGCTATGGGCAATGGCTGTAACATGCCCGCCGGCCGCTGATGCTCAGCCTTCACCTACTGACACGTGAGGCACCGCGAAACAAAGGCAGCCACATCGCGTTTCATCCCAGGCCACCAAAAATGTCCCCGAAGCGCATGTTACATCTTCGTACCCCCTGGATACACAACAACTCTAGACTGGTGAAACTCCCTCATCACCTCATCCCTGAGAGAAGAAGCCACTACTAACCGCCCCTGAAAAGACAACTCATGCTCAGGACCCTCTGTCCAGTCCACAGATAGCTCATCGGCCTCAACACGAGCACGGATAACCTCACACTCAATATCATCCAATTGTCCCTCCCGGACTCGTTGATACAACTCAGGTACAACAACCATAGGACTCAGCACTGTCCTACCATCACAAGCCACAGGCTGCAACTACAACATCGCCAACTGCTCCATCAGCTTCCACTCTCTCACGGCCACCTCAGCTTTCCCCTTTCTACTCAATGCGTCAGCCACAACATTACCCTTGCCCGGGGTATAGGCAAGAGTAAAGTCAAAGGTCTGCAAATACTCCACCCATCTCCTCTGCCTCAAATTCAAGTATTTCTGAGTAAAGATGTACCGAAGGCTCTTGTGATCAGAAAACACTACGAACTTCTCCCCCAAAAGGTAATGTTGCCAACTCTTCAAGGCAAAGATGACAGCCGCCAGCTCAAGATCATGGGTAGGGTAATTCTGCTCATGAGGCTTCAGCTGCCTCGATCCATAAGCTCCCACACTGTGCTCTTGCATAAGCACACACCCCAAACCAACCCTGGACGCATCGCAAAATACCTCATACGGAATATCCTCCCTAGGCAACTTCAACACAGGTGCAGTGGTCAAACGGGTCTTGAGAGTCTCAAACGCCTGCTGACACTTGTCCGTCCACTCAAATTTCAATCCTTTCCTAGTCAACGCCGTCATAGGAGCCGCCAAACGAGAGAACCCCTCTATAAAACGACGATAGTACCCTGCCAAGCCAAGAAAGCTATGGATCTCAAAAACGTTGGTTGGCCGCGCCCACGATGCCACAGTCTCAATCTTGCCTGGGTCCACCCTAGCTCCCTTAGCTGATACTATGTGGCCAAGAAAGTGAACCTCCTGCATCCAAAACTCACATTTGCCAAACTTAGCAAACAACTGCTGGTCTCTCAAGGTTTGCAACACCGTTGTCAAATGCTCCACATGCTCCCTCTCCGTCTTGGAATACACTAAGATATCCTCGATAAACACCACCACAAAGGAATCCAGATATGGGGCGAAGACCTGGTTCATCAAATGCATAAACACCGCTAGTGCATTAGTGAGCCCGAAAGGCATCACCACCCACTCATAGTGCCCATACCGGCACCGAAAAGCAGTCTTAGGGATGTCCTCCTCCCTAACCCTTAGCTGGTGATACCCCGATCGTAGATCTATCTTGGAAAACCACTGGGCTCCACTCAACTGGTCAAACAGGTAATCTATCCAAGGCAACAGATACTTGTTCTTCACAGTCACCGAATTCAGCTTCCTGTAGTCGATGCAGAGACGAAGCGTGCCATCTGCCTTCTTAGCAAAGAGCACCGGAGCACCCCAAGGTGAGGTACTCGGTCTGATATACCCCTGGCCCACCAACTCCTCGATTTGCCTCTGAAGCTCCCTCAACTCGGCTGGCCCCATATGATACATTACTTGGGAAATCGGACCCGTTCCCGGCACCAACTCAATGGTGAACTCCACACTCCTCTTAGGATGTAAACTCCTCAACTGGTCGGGGAAGACATCCTGAAATTGGTCAACAACTGCTGGCCACACTCTCTTCGCCACTTTCCCTTCCTCAGCAAAGGTCAGGGCTGCCAACCTATGGGTAATAGCACCCACTGGTCCAGCACTGGCCCAGCCCGACTAGCCTCACGATCCCACTCCCCCTGTAGGGTGCAAGAAACCCCGCAGGTGACACAAAGGATACCCGCCGCCGATAACAATCTATCTTGGCCTGGAAGGCCATAAGCCAGTCCATACCCAAGATCAGGTCAAACGTCCTCAGAGGCATTACATGCAAGTCAAAACTCAGCTCCACCTCTCCTATAGTTAACACACAGTCACGACACACATGTCGTACCTCAATCATGCCTCCCATTGGAGACTCTACAACTAGGGGCCTCGCGGCCTCCACACAAGCTAACCCCAAGCCATCAATAAGAAGCTCAGCAGCGAAGGAACACGATTCACCCGTATCGAAAAGAACAGAAGCTGACATACGGGAAATTAAGAGGGTACCTCTAACCACCGATGGTCCTGCTCCACCCTCCGCAGGTGGAGGTGGTAGCTCAGCCTCCTCCTGGTATGCTGCATCCAACGCAAACACCCTTCCTTGGCCTGTGCCACTGGTCGGCTCACTCACTGGATGTTTCCCGCCAAGGTTGCCTCCAGCTTCAGTCTACTGCCGCTCCGGCCTCCCTTGGGGTCGGGTCTGACTCGATCCTGCCTGACTAGCCTACCATTGACGAGCTGGTCTCTCTGCTGGTGTACGAAAACTGGCGTCACTCCTCATGCTGGATGCCATGCCTCCAACTCCCTTGTTGCTACTCCGGCAAACCCGGCTCAAATGGCCTTCTCGTCCACAGCTATTGCATCGCCAGTTCTTCTTGGGACACTCCCTCTTGAAGTGGCCTTGCTCCCCACAGCAATGACAACCACTGGGGAGTCCTCCTACCGGACCTCCCTGTCTACTACCGCCAAAGCTAGACCTCCCTGGGTTCACTAATGGATGTCCCCTGCTGCGGAAAGAACTGCTATCTCTTTCCTCAGTCTTGGGCCGCTTGGACCTAGAATCGCGCTCCTACCCACCCTACAACGGGCGACCCTGATGGGCCTGCGTCCCATCATCCAACTCCCTCTCATTTATTCAGGCTGTCTCCACAACCTCAGCATAGGTCCTCAAACGCAGAATTGCCACCCTCTGCCTAAGTGCTGGCCTGAGACCCAAGGTGAACTTGTGGGCCTTCAGGTCCTCCTGCACCACGGTCTCGGGAGCAAATCTGCTCAAGCTCCGGAATTCGCGCTCATACTCGGGCACTGTCTTTGATCCCTATTTCAGGCTGCCGAACTCCTCTCTCTTCTGCCACCTTAACGACTCGGGGAAGAATTCATCATGGAAGAGCTGTAGAAACTCCTCCCAAAGCATGAACTGCACAGCACTATTTCCCACAAAACTCTGCCACCATTCCAGAGCATTCCCCTCCAGCTCCCGAATGGCCAGTCTCACCTTATCCTCCTCCCGGGGTAGGAGAAAGGAAAACACATGCTCGATCTGCCTCAGCCAGTGCTCAGCTAACACTGGGTCCTCCTCCCCTTTGAATCGCGGAGGTTGTTCCTTTCGGAACCGTGTCACCACGTCATCCTCTGCACGAGTCGGTATGCCACTCAGCCAACCCTCACGCTCCCTTGGTAACTCCCCCGCTGGTGGTGGCGGTGGTGGTGGCACCACCTGCTGTGTCGCCATCTCACGGCGCACCTCCTCCCGGACTTCTTGCCGTATACCCTCCCTCAGCTCTTGGACTTCCAGCCGGATGCCTTCTCGCAGTTGTGCCAGCAACAGTGCATGTCCTCCAACGGACTGCCCCTCACCCGGGCCCTCATGGGCAGATGACTCATCAACCACTGCCCCGGACGCACATGTCACTCTCCTCGGTGGCATTCTTACTACATGAAGTAAGAAGCACAAACGTCATAACGCGTTCGACTACTATCAAGTTTCACTACCTCTACCCCATTACCAAGTCAAGTAGTACATGGCATGACACACATTTTGCACATTGCACCAATCAACATCGCACACCGTTCAATCCATAGTGCACACAGCTCAAATAAACAAAAACCTTTTCTTGTAGTTATGCTCAAGGTACTTCAAGAAAAATCAGAGTTGCACAGTTCACACCTTATCACATTATTCACATTTTTCTTTTTATCAAATTACAATTTTAACAGTTATCCACACCTTCACATACAACAACTAATGCAACTAGTGCCCTAATGCCAATGCATGCAAATCCTACCTCAGGTCTGGACTACCCCAAGTACACCTTAGAGGCTCCAAGAGGACCATGTTGATCAGGCACGTCCCTCCAGGTTCCTCCAAAGGACTCAAGATAACCAGACCCGCCCACTACCCTAGGCCAATTAGACCATGCTCTGATACCATATTGTCACGCCCTGGATTTCCAACCCGAGGAAACAGGTACGTGACTCCCCTTTTACCCACACGGAGGGCAAAGGGGTTAGGATACAAACCCCGAATATAACATTTTAAACATCCACACCACATTCAAGAAAGTAATGTTCATTAAAGCAATCCACAATCCAAACCAGTCTTTATTACAACAAATCCTCTTTTCAATCCATCCCCACTGGGGTTACATCAATTTTCACAAAATAACATAAATGAAAGACGGTAAAGTAAATAAGGTCTTCCACCTTGGAGTCCCACCTAACGCCTGTATGTTCCTGAAAGAAAACACAACATAGAGGGAGGGGTGAGCAACCACAGCTTAGTAGGGATCATGTCTCCCCAACCCATCCCATGCTCCTAGCGTCTACATGAGGGTGTGTACAGCTGCAGTGTAGTGACAATAAGATATAAACAGGTCGTATTCCACATTCACACGGCACACACATATCCACAGCCTTACAGGCTTAGCCATATAGGCTAACATATCCACAGCCACTCGGGCTTAGCCACACGGGCTAACATATCCACGGCCACTCAGGCTTAGCCACACGGGCTAACAGTTCCAGTCCCGGGCTTCCACAGCCATCAGGTTCCACAAACACAGCACACAAGGTTACACAAGCATTAAAGCAAACACGTAGCATACACACTTTCACAGGCATAAAATCAAACACATACTAGGCATATTCACACAGGCATTTTATTGAACACTTAATATGCACACCATCTAACACCAGAATACATCAAAAACCGCCATTGAGGGCCAACATCCATATAGGAGATCACACCTATATGGATTACATTTATATATAAACAGGTATAATCCATAATCTACCCTAGAACCCTAGAACATAGGAGAATTTAGGAAGAACAGAACCCCTACCTTGTATGTCCTCCTGCTCCCACTTCCACTCAAGACTCCGACCACCCACGCAAGACGCTCCGGCAGCACCAGAAGCTCTCCTTCCCTCTCTCTCTCTCTCTCTGCGACGGCTGGTGGATCAACAACCCTAAAACCTAAAACAAAGGGCTTCTCTTCCTTATATAGACAACACAACATCAAAACGACGTAGTTTTGATTAAGTGAATCCCGTATCAAAACGACGTAGTTTTGATGGAACAAGCTATGACCTTCCCACATCCATACACACCAAGATATCCACAATTCCAACATACCCCTTTGGGAAAAGATGTTTAGAATCACAAAACCAAGGTAACGGTGCAAAAATATGCCTGCACGTCACAATGCACGTCATATCCCCCTATGACGTGCAGCTCCAAATGCTCTAAAAATCCACCCTGAGCTTCCTTGAATCATGAAGAAGACAGGTAAGCACTAATACCCTTGCACGTCATATGCCCCATATGACGTGCACCCCATGTATGCCTCCCTAGGCAGCCCAAATCTTGCCTATTGCTTGATCAACATCATACAAGGTGTTCTATCCACAGAGAGTGCGGGAAAAACTCCCTAAACCCAATAATTGCCACCCAAAGGGCATAAATGTGACTAACTCCACATCCCAAAAGTACGGGTCATTACAGGTTGTTCTTGCTGTAGACAACCGGGGCATTGGAAAAGAGGGTGTAGCAGGAAGCAGTACCAGTGCCGTATCTGTGGAAAGGTAGGACATCTCCAGACAGTCTGTTTTGGTAAAGCAAGGCATGGTGCTAGAGGACTGGCTCAGCGAGCAAGGCATGGGGCCGAGGACTACCTAGTGAGGCTAGTAAGAGAGCGTAGCAAAACTTTCCTTTAAGGATATTGATCGGTTGAGTCTCGTATTGGCTTATGTGAGGATGAGTGAACCTTTGATTACTGAGTTTCTAGCAATTTAATTAAGACGTTTGTGATAGAGGGGTATTCTCGTTGAGAGGACTCTTGAGCCATAGTTTTGTGTTAGGTGAGGCTTAGAAGGTCGTTTGTGTTACCGTTTCGAAATGGACGAGGTGAGTGACCTATTAGAAAAATAAATAAATAAATAAATAAATAAATGTATGATATCAAACGAATAATGAATTACTAATAGTTATGATAATAAATAGTTGTTGTAAAGAGTTTGATGGTTTAAATGTGGTCTAAAGTGTTAACCGTATCTCTGTGTGGTAGCCATTTTGGCAACCTTGACTAATAGAAGTATGTTTTTATTTGAATGGAGGTATGGGTAGAAGTTCCACCCGGGAGGGAAGTTAACCTTTCCTAGTATTGGGGTTGAGGGAGGAGCTTGCCCTTAGTATACCTCACTCCTTGAGTCATTGAGATTAAATTGGTTGGTCAGGGTGGTATGTGATTTTAAGGTTCTTGTGGGGGTCTGGTGGAGACAGCTGCAAGTTCTCGGGTGGCCAAACATTGACCACGAGTCATGCTTGTGGTGTGTGAGAGATGTTTAGTGATGTTCATATGATATGTTGTGAAATAGGGATGCACATGTGTAAAATGTGAAGTATTCTGGAACTCAACTATCGGCTGCGTGGGTTTATAAAATCTTACCCAGTGAATCCAATCAGTGCAAGTGGGTGAGCAAGTGAGATTAGGCAGGCCTTGTTCGGGTTTTTCCCCACATTTGGGAGACATCTCCCGAGGGGTTGAGGATGTACTTTTGGTTGTAGAACCATTCCATTGATCCATGTCTTGTGGGCAATGGGCTTAAAAGAGGTGAGGAGGCGGGAGGTTATTATGCTCTCTCTTACATGTGTTCCGCCCTATAGTTTATTTCATGTGTCTTGGTTGCTTTGTTTTGTTGCAAGTGTTACATATGTGCTATAGGTGTATAGTAGAGTTCTTATGTGTGGATATCATGGCATCCATACGCAGAGGAGTAGGAGGTGATGCATTAGTATAATACATGTGGTGTGGGAATGCAGAAGAGTGTTGATGTTCTGAAAAAAAAAATGTTTGATCTCCTGAGTTGAGTCAATTGTGATAGTTTTGCTAGGACGGGGTATTAGTGCTACTCCTTGGGGAGAGATTTATGTCGGGCAGATATCAAAAGGTGTATGCATTAGAGCGGTAGTGGTAGGCGAACGACCTACATATGTCCTCCTTGCAAACTTTTCATGTGCAGTAACACGTGGTAAGTGAGATGGTTCACGCCATCGAGGTGTTGGTATTTGGGAGCTACATGAAAGTCCCGAATCAAGAGTTTGCATGTCCTGTTGCCTATGCCTTGTAATGACCCGTGTGTAAGAAGTTAACCACAAACACCTTGGATGTTAATGCACAAGTTTGAGGTAAGAGATGAGCCCAAGAGGGGACTTTTGGGAGGTGCATGTGACAAGTGATAACGTGCATTTTTGCCCTAGGAAGATGCTATGCATATGCAGGCGCTTTTAAGCTGTTTTGTCAGGTTTTGGAGATTTATTTTGACCTAGTAGATGGGCTCAGATGAATTGGCGTGCAGAGCAAAAGATTCTTAGAATGATGTCTTCTATCTACCACAGAAGTTTCAGGCCAAAAGGACGTGCACGCGAATTGGACCCATTTGGCGTGCAAGGTTATTTTTGCATGGATGTCTTTTACATGATGCAAGAAGGCTTGGGGTAAAGTTTGAGTGCATTTGTAGCTGCACGCCAATTGGGGAATTGGCGTTCAAATTGGCATGCAGGCATATTTTTGCATGGTTACCTTAGTTTTGTTATTCTAATCATCTTTTCCCAAAGGACCAGGTTGGAATTGTGGATATTTTGGTGTGTATGGATGTGGGAAGGTCATTGCTTGTTCCATCAAAACTACGTCGTTTTGATGCTGGGATTCACTTAATCAAAACTACGTCGTTTTGATGTTGTGTTGCCTATATAAAGAGGTACAGGTTTCCTTGTTTTAGGTTTAGGGTTTCCTTCTGTTAGCCACTGCAGCCATCATAGAGAGAGAGAGCTAGGGAGAGAGAAGGAAGGAGAGCTACTGGTTGCTGCCGGAGCGTTGTGCATGGGGAAGACGGCGTCTAGTGCGGGTGCAAGGAGGATCTTCTTTAAGGTAGGGGTTCTGTTTTTCCCGGTCTGTTCCGGGGTTAGTCCTGTATAGATGTTTTATAGAGCTTCTATGGCTATTGTTATAATATTTATATGTAAATCCATATCGGTGTGATCTCCTATATGGATGTTGGCCTTCAATGGCGCCTTGGTGTGTTTTTGACGTTGGGTTGTTAGTGCATGTTACATGTTCGATAAAATGCCTATGTGAATATGTTTGTGTAAATATGCCCAGTACGTGTTTTTTTTATGCCTGGGAAGCTGGGTTTGTGCACTTGTGAATGTGTGCGTGCTAAGTGTTTTGTTTTATGCATGAGTGACCAAGGTGTATGCTGTATGTTTGTCTGTTTGGTACTTGGCCTGAAGAAGCGGTTAAATCACTTGGCCTGAAGAGGCGGTTAAATTACTTGGCCTGAAGAGGCGGTTAGATTACTTGGCCTGAAGAGGTGGTTAAATAACTTGGCGTGAAGAGGCGGTTAAATCACTTATTTGAGAGGTGGTTAAAGTGTTAGCCTGTGTGGTTGGGACTAAGTTGTGCCCGTTTGTGTGGTGTGATTTCCTTGTTATGTCTATGTCACGTCACTGCACTGGTGCACGCCCACATATAGAGGATAGGTGCATGGGATGGGTTCGGGGAGACTTGATCCCTACTGAGATGTGGTTGCTCACCCCTCCTACTGTGGTGTGTTCTCTTGCAGGAACCTACAGGCGTTAGGTGGGAACACCAAGGTGGAAGAGTTCTGTTTTGTGGCTTTGTTTTATGTTATTTGTGTTATGTAATTGTGTTGAGGCCTTGTAACCCTAGCGGGGAGATATTGTAATGAAGTTTGGAACTTAATAAAGGCATGTGGTTTGAATTTAATAATTATTTGATTTGGTCTCTGAAAATAAAATGTGAAGTGTATGTTGTATTCTACCCCTTTATCCGAACCCGGGTAAAGGGAGGGTCATGTTCCGGTCTCCTCGGGTTGGAAATCCGGGGCGTGACAATATGGTATCAGAGCATGGTCTAGTTGGCCTAGGGTAGTGGGCGGACTTGGATATCTTGAGTCCTTTGGGGGAGCCAGGAGGGACATGCCTAATCAACATGGTCCTCTTTGAGCCTCTAAAGTGTACTTGGGGTAGTCCAGTCTTGTGGTAAGGTTTGCATGCATGGGCATTGGGGCACTAGTTGCATTTGCGTATGTGTATTTGTGTGGATGCTGTACATGTGGAACAAAAAAAAACAAAAAACATAAAAAAAAATCTATGTGCAATGTGGATTGAACTATGACAACGTGAAATGTGATTAGGTGTGAAGTGTCCAACTCTGAATTATCTAGAAATATCTTGAGCATGACTACAAGGAAAGGTCCTTGTTTATTTGAGCTGTGTGCACTGTTTATTGAACTATGTGCAATGTTGATTGATGCAATGTGTGAAATGTGTGTGATGCGATGTACTACTTGACTTGATAGTGGGGTAGAGGTAGTGAAACCCGATAATTGTCGAACGCGTTCTGACGTTTGTGCTTCTTACTTCATGTAGTAAGAATGCCACCGAGGAGAGTGACTCGTGCGTCCGGGGCAGTGGCTGATGAGTCATCTGCCCATGAGGGTCCGGGTGCGGGGCAGTCCGTTGGAGGACATGCGCTGTTGCTGGCGCAGCTGCGAGAGGGCATCCGACTGGAAGTCCAAGAGCTAAGGGAGGGACTCCGGCAGGAGGTTCGGGAGGAGGTGCGCTGTGAGATGGCAGCGCAGCAGGTGGTGCCACCACCACCACCAGTAGGAGAGCTGCCTCGTGAGCGTGAGAGTTCGCTGGGTGGTGTACCGACTCGTGCAGACGATGACGTGGTGACACGGTGCCGAAAGGAACAACCTCCGTGATTCAAGGGGGAAGGTGATCCCGTGGTAGCTGAGTAGTGGTTGAGGCAGATCGAGCATGTGTTCTCCTTTCTTCTGCCCCGAGAGGAGGATAAGGTGCGACTGGCCATTCGGCAGCTGGAGGGGGATGCTTTGGAGTGGTGGACGAGTGTCGCGGGGAGCCGTACGGTGCAACTCATGCTTTGGGAGGAGTTCTTGCAACTCTTCCATGATGAGTTCTTCCCGGAATCAGTGAGATAGCAGAAGAGGGAAGAATTCGGCAGCTTGAAGCAGGGATCCAGGACGGTACCTGAGTATGAGCGGGAGTTCCGGAGCTTGAGTAGGTTTGCTCCCGAGAGCGTGGCAAGGGAGGACCTGAAGGCCCACAAGTTCACTTTGGGCCTTAGGCCAGCCCCTGGCGAGAGGGTGGCAATTCTACGCTTGAGGACCTATGCTGAGGTTGTGGAGACGGCCCATATAGCCGAGAGAGAGCTGGATGATGAGAGGCAGGCCCATCAGGGTCGCCAGTTGCAGAGTGGGCCTGATCGAGATGCAGGGCCCAAGAGGCTCAAGACGGAGGAGAGGGATAGCAGTTCTTTTCGCAGTCGAGGTCAGACATCTGTGAACCCTGGGAGGTTCACCTTTGGCGGAGGAAGACAGGGTGGTCCATCTGGGGGTCTACCTAGCAGTTGTGATTGCTGTGGAGAGCAGGGTCACTTCAAGGGGGAGTGCCCCAAGAAGGACTGGCGATGCAACAACTGTGGACGAGAGGGCCATTTGCGCTGGGTTTGCAGGAGTGGCAACAAGGGAGCGGGGGGCGTGGCATCCAGCGTGAGGAGTGATGCTAGCTTCCATGCACCAGCTGAGAGACCAGCCTGTCAGTGGCAGGCCAGCCAGGCAGGATCCAGTCAGACCCGACCTCAGGGGAGGCCAGAGTGACAGCAGGCTGATGCTAGAGGTAGTCAGGGCGGGAGCCGCCCAGTGAGTGAGCCGACCAGTGGCACGGGCCAAGGGAGGGTGTTTGCACTGAATGCGACACCCCAGGAGGAGGCTGAGCTACCACCTTAGCCGGCAGAGTTGGGAGCAGGACCATCGGTGGTTAGAGGTACTCTTTTGATCTCCCGCATGCTTGCTTCTATTCTCTTCGATACGGGTGCATCGCGTTCTTTTATTGCTAAGCTTATAGTTGAGGGCTTGGGGTTAACGTGTGTCGAGGCGGAGAGGCCCTTAGTTGTAGAGTCTCCGGTGGGAGGTATGGTTGAGGTGCGACACGTTTACCGCGATTGTGTGTTAACCATGGGTGATGTGGAACTGAGTTTCGACTTGCATGTGATGCCTTTGCGTACTTTTGACCTGATCTTGGGTATGGATTGGCTTATGGCTTTCCAAGCCAAGATAGACTGTTACCGGCGGCGTGTATCCTTTGTGTCACCCGCAGGAATCTCTTGTACCCTGCAAGGGGAATGGGATCGTGAGGCGAGTCGAGCCGGGCCAGTGGGGTGTCATTACCCACAGGTTGGCAGCCCTGACCTTTACTGAGGAGGGGAAGGTGGAAAAGAGGGTGTGGCCCGCTGCTGTGGACCAATTTCAGGTAGTTTTTCCTAAAGAGTTGAGGAGTTTGTCACCTAAGAGGAGTGTGGAGTTCACCATTGAGTTGGTGCCGGGGACGGGTCCGATTTCCCAAGTAGCGTATCGTATGGGGCCAACCGAGTTGAGGGAGCTTCAGAGGCAAATCGAGGAGTTGGTGGGCCAGGGGTATCTCAGACCGAGTACCTCACCTTGGGGTGCTCCGGTGCTCTTTGCTAAAAAGGCATATGGCACGCTTCGTCTCTGCATCGACTACAAGAAGCTGAATTCAGTGACTGTGAAGAACAAGTATCCGTTGCCTCGGATAGATGACCTATTTGACCAATTGAGTGGGGCCCAGTGGTTTTCCAAAATAGATTTACGGTCGGGGTATCACCAGCTCAGGTTTAGGGAGGAGGACATCCCTAAGACGGCTTTTCAGTGCAGGTATGGGCATTATGAGTGGGTAGTGATGCCTTTCGGGCTCACTAATGCGCCAGCGGTGTTCATGCATTTGATGAACCAGGTCTTTGCTCCATACTTGGATTCGTTTGTGGTGGTGCTTATTGATGATATCTTGGTGTATTCCAAGACCGAGAGGGAGCATGTGGAGCATTTGGCAACAGTGTTGCAAACCTTGAGGGACCAGCAGCTGTTTGCTAAGTTTAGCAAGTGTGAGTTTTGGCTGCAGGAGGTTTACTTTCTTGGCCATGTGGTGTCAGCTGAGGGAGTTAGGGTGGACCCAGCCAAGATTGAGGCTGTGGCATCGTGGGCGAGGCCAACCAACGTTTTTGAGATCCGTAGCTTTCTTGGCTTGGCGGGGTACTATTGTCGTTTTGTCGAGGGGTTCTCCCGTTTGGCAGCCCCTATGACGGCGTTGACTAGGAAAGGAGTGAAGTTTGAGTGGACGGACAAATGCCAGCGGGCGTTTGAGACTCTCAAAACCCGTTTGACCACTGCACCTGTGTTGAGGTTGCCTAGGGAGGATATTCCATATGAGGTATTTTGCGATGCATCCAGGGTTGGTTTGGGGTGTGTGCTTATGCAGGAGTACAATGTGGTAGCTTATGGGTCGCGGCAGCTGAAGCCTCATGAGCAGAATTATCATACTCATGATCTTGAGTTGGTGGCTGTCATCTTTGCCCTGAAGAGTTGGCAACATTACCTTTTGGGGTAGAAGTTCGTGGTGTTCTCAGATCATAAGAGCCTTCAGTACATCTTTACTCAGAAGGACTTGAATTTGAGGCAGAGGAGATGGGTAGAGTATTTGCAGACCTTTGACTTTACTCTTGCCTATACCCCGGGCAAGGGTAATGTTGTGGCTGACGCGTTGAGCAGAAAAGGGAAAGCTGAGGTGGTAGTGAGAGAGTGGAAGCTGATGGAACAGTTGGCGATGTTGCAGCTGCAGCTCGTTGTTCGTGATGGTGGGACAGTCCTGAGTCCTTTGGTGGTTGTGCCTGAGTTGTACCAGGGCGTCCGGGAGGGACAGTTGGGTGACATTGATTGTGAGGTTCTCCGTGCCCGTATTGAGGCTGGGGAGCTATCTGAGGACTGGACAGAGGGTCCTGAGCATGAGTTGTCTTTTCAGGGGCGGTTGGCAGTGGCTTCTTCTCTCAGGGATAAGGTGATGAGGGAGTTTCACCAGTCTAGAGTTGCTGTGCATCCAGGGGGTATGAAGATGTACCATGCACTTCGAGGACATTTTTGGTGGCCTAGGATGAAACGCGATGTGGCTGCCTTTGTTTCGCGGTGCCTCACGTGTCAGCAGGTGAAGGCTGAGCATCAGCGGCTGGCGGGCATGTTACAGCCATTGCCCATAGCGGAGTGGAAGTGGGACCACATAGCCATGGATTTTGTGACTGGTCTTCCACCCACCACAGGGAGGAAAGATATGATTTGTGTGATTGTGGATCGACTCACAAAGTCGGCCCATTTCCTGGCTGTTCACGAGCGGGACTCTATTGGGACCTTGAGTCATCTATACATGAACGAGATTGTGAGACTACATGGAGTACCATCATCGGTTGTCTCTGACCGGGATTCGAGGTTCACTTCCCGTTTTTGGGCAGGTTTGCAGGCGGCTATGGGGAGCAAACTTCACTTGAGTACAGGCTTTCACCCTGAGACTGACGGTCAGATTAAGAGGACGAATCAGACCATGGAGGACATGTTGAGGGCTTGTGTGCTAGATTTTGGGGGTTCGTGGGCAACTCACCTTCCTTTGGTGGAGTTTGCCTACAATAACAGTTATCAGGCATCCATTGGGATGGCCGTGCCGCTCACCCTTGTGTTGGACTGAGGTAGGAGAGGCAGCCCTCTTGGGACCACAATTGGTTCAAGAAGCTACTGAGAAGGTCAAGTTGATTCGTCAGCGCTTGTTATCAGCCTAGAGTCGACAGAAATCTTATGCAGATCAGTGGCGGTGACCTTTGGAGTTTTCTGTTGGTGATCATGTGTTCTTCGTGTTTCTCCACGTCGTGGACATCGACGGTTTGGGCGAGGTTCCAAGCTATCTCCACGGTTTATTGGTTCTTTTGAGATTCTGGATCGTGTGGGGCCTGTGGCCTACCGGTTAGCGTTACCACCGCGGCTAAGTCGAGTGCACAACGTGTTTCACGTGTCCCAGTTGAGGAAGTATCATCCTGACCCCACTCATATGATCGATTGGGGGACATTGGACATTGAGGATGACATGTCCGTTGTTGAGGCCCCTATCCGTATCCTAGATCGGCGGGAGAAGCTTTTGCGTGGTCGTGCTATTCCTTTGATTCGCGTGCTGTGGCAGCACCGTGGCATTGTGGAGGAGACATGGGAACGTGAGTCCGTGATGCGTGAGCAACACCCAGAGTTGTTCGAGGACGAACAATCTTAAGGGTGGGAGGTGGCTTATTGATATGTTTTCTTGTGGCTCATGGTTTGGTGTATTTGTATTTCTACTTGTAAACTGGTATTTTTATTGAGATGTATTTTGAGATTGCAATGTGTTTGAGATGTCCTATTGTGTCCTGTTGTGTTGTGTGATCCATCTGGGCGTTGTGGCTCGCTGTCTTCCAAATGGGCCGCATGTGTTTGTTTTCCTTGCATGTCGTTTCTTTTCGAGGATAAAAAGTCTTAAGGGGGAGAGGATGTAATGACCCGTGTGTAAGAAGTTAACCACAAACACCTTGGATGTTGGTGCACAAGTTTGAGGTAAGAGATGAGCCCAAGAGGGGACTTTTGGGAGGTGCATGTGACAAGTGATAACGTGCATTTTTGCCCTAGGAAGATGCTATGCATATGCAGGCGCTTTTAGGCTGTTTTGTCAGGTTTTGGAGATTTATTTTGACCTAGTAGATGGGCTCAGATGAATTGGCGTGCAGAGCAAAAGATTCTTAGAATGATGTCTTCTATCTACCATAGAAGTTTCAGGCCAAAAGGACGTGCACCCGAATTGGACCCATTTGGCGTGCAAGGTTATTTTTGCATGGATGTCTTTTACATGATGCAAGAAGGCTTGGGGTAAAGTTTGAGTGCATTTGGAGCTGCACGCCAATTGGGGAATTGGCGTTCAAATTGGCGTGCTGGCATATTTTTGCATGGTTACCTTAGTTTTGTTATTCTAATCATCTTTTCCCAAAGGACCATGTTGGAATTGTGGATATTTTGGTGTGTATGGATGTGGGAAGGTCATAGCTTGTTCCATCAACACTATGTCGTTTTGATGCTGGGATTCACTTAATCAAAACTACGTCGTTTTGATGTTGTGTTGCCTATATAAAGAGGTACAAGTTTCCTTGTTTTAGGTTTAGGGTTTCCTTCTGTTAGCCACTGCAGCCATCGTAGAGAGAGAGAGAGAGAGCTAGGGAGAGGTAAGGAAGGAGAGCTACTGGTTGCTGCTGGAGCGTCGTGCGTGGCGAAGACGGCGTCTAGCGCAGGTGCAAGGAGGATCTTCTTTAAGGTAGGAGTTCTGTCTTTCCCGGTCTATTCCGGGGTTAGCCCTGCATAGATGTTTTACAGAGCTTCTATGGCTATTGTGATAATTTTACAGAGTTGTTCCTTGTAGTGGTGTTTATGATGTGAGTTGGTCTGTGACCTATGTGATTTGTTAAACGTGTTGGGGATGAGTGTATATGTCTTACACCATCGTGACATGTGAATACTGGTGACATGTGTTAGGTGAGGAGAACAAGGGTTGTTTGTGCGATTAGAATGTGTGTTCCCCTATCATGTTGTGTTGTATTGGGTCTGTGGGTTCGTGCCTTCATGTGTGTTATTGTGTGCTATCTTCAGTCGCAGGTATGTGAACGGTTGTGGGCGATGTGCATCAGCATGCGCATTATGGAAAGTGTATTGTCTTTTTGAGGATGACACGTCCTATGGAGGAGATATGGGAACGTGAATCCATGATGCGTGAGCAACACCCAGAGTTGTTCGAGGACGAACACTCTTAAGGGTGGAGGGGTGGCTGTTGGTTGGTGTATTTGTATTTCCTTTCGAATTTTGACTTTTATTTGTATTGAATGTGTTAATGAAATGTGTTTGTGATGGGTACTTGTGACATGTGGATGTGTTTCCACGGATTGTGATGCATGTGGTTGTGGACTGTGGTGGCACTCTGTGTTACGTGCTATTGTTTACAATGTGCGGTGTATAACCCATTTGGGTGTTCTGGCTTCCTGTGTGGTTTCCCTTGCATGTTGTTTCTTTTCGAGGACGAAAAGTCTTAAGGGGGAGAGGATGTAATGACCCGTATTTTGGGATGTGAGGAGTTAGTTAGTTTTACCTTTTTAGGTGGAAATTCTTGGGTTTTAGGGAGTTTTTTTCCACACACTTTGGCTAAATCATCTTGTATGTTGATAAGCAAGCAAGAGGCAAAGTTTGAGCCCAATAGGGAGTGCATGTGAGAATGCACGTGAGAATGCTTTTCACGTGCAGGGAGATTTTTGCATGGGAGCTTTCCTGATGTTGTTCCAAGTCTTGTGGTGAAATTATAGAGCATTTGGAGGTGCCCGTGAGAATGCACGTGAGAATGCTTTCTCACGTGCAGCCTCCATTATCATTGTTTTGTTGTTCTGATCCTCTTTTGCTAAAGGACCATGGTGAAATTAGGAGTGCTTTACCCTGTATAGTCGCAAAAAGGTTGTAGTCTGTCATCACAACTACTTCGTTTTGGGGTTTGGGTTGTCTATATAAAGAGGTAAAGACTCCCTGTTTTAGGTTTAGGGTTCTCTTCAGCTACTGCAGCCATCGTAGAGAGAGAGAGAGAGCTAGAGAGAGGGAAGGAAGGAGAGCTGCTGGTTGCTGCCTGAGCGTTGTGCGTGGGGAAGACGGCGTCTAGCGCGGGAGCAAGGAGGATCTTCTTTAAGGTAGGGGTTCTGTCTTTCCTAGTCTATTCCGGAGTTAGGCACTGCGTAGAGGTTTTACAGAGTTTCTATGTCTATTGTTATAATATTTATATGTAAATCCATATAGGTGTGACCTCCTATATGGATGTTGGCCTTCAATGGCGCCCTGGTGTGTTTCTGACGTTGGGTTGTTAGTGCATGTTACATGTTCGATAAAATGCTTGTGTGATTATGTTTGTGTAAATATGCCCAGTACGTGTTTGTTTTTATGCCTGAGAGGCTGGATTTGTGGGTTTGTAAACACGTGCATGCTATGTGTTTGTTTTTATGCCTGAGAAGTTGGGTTTGTGCACTTGTGAATGTGTGCATGCTAAGTATTTGGTTTTATGCCTAAGTGACCAAGGTGTATGCTGTGAGCTTGTCTGTTTGGTACTTGGCCTGAAGAGGCGGTTAAATCACTTGGCCTGAAGAGGCGGTTAAATTACTTGGCCTGAAGAGGCGGTTAAATAACTTGGCCTGAAGAGGCGGTTAAATCACTTGTTTGAGAGGTGGTTAAAGTGTTAGCCTGTATGGCTAAGACTGAGGTTGTGCCGTTTGTGTGGTGTGAATTCCTTGTTATGTCTATGTCACATCACTACACTGGTGCACGCTCACATATTGATGATAGGTGCAAGGGATGGGTTGGGGGAGACTTGATCCCTACTGAGCTGTAGTTGCTCACCCCTCCTACTATGATGTGTTTTCTTTCAGGAACCTACAAGCGTTAGGTGGAATCCCGAGGTGGAAGACTGTATTTGCTTTATCGTTTCTTTTCGATTATGTTATTTTATGGAAACTGATGTAACCCAGTGAGGAGATATTGTCAAAGGATTTGGAACGTAATAAAGACATGTGTGGTTGTGAACATTTATCATGGATTGAAGATTAATAAAGGTATTTAATTTACATCTTTGTGATTATCAGTGGTGAATGTATACGTTGACCTGTATGAATATTTGTTTTGTACATCCACCTCCTGCCCACCGGGTTGGGTATAGGGGAGTCACAAACCGTTTCCCTCGGGTTGGAAATTCGGGGCATGACAATGCACGTGAGAATGCTTTTCACGTGCAGGGAGATTTTTGCATGGGAACCTTCCTGATGTTGTTCCAAGTCTTGTGGTGAAATTATAGAGCATTTGGAGGTGCCCATGAGAATGCATGTGAGAATGATTTCTCACGTGCAACCTCCATTATCATTGTTTTGTTGTTCTGGTCCTCTTTCGTTAAAGGACCATGGTGAAATTAGGAGTGGTTTGCCTTGTGTGGTTGCAAAAAGGTTGTAGTCTGTCATCAAAATTACGTCGTTTTGATGCTGGGATTCATTTAATCAAAACTACGTCGTTTTGGGGTTTGGGTTGTCTATATAAAGAGGTGAAGACTCCTTGTTTTAGGTTTAGGGGTTCTCTTCAGCCACTCCAGCCGTCATAGAGAGAGAGAGAGAGCTAGAGAGAGGGAAGGAAGGAGAGCTGCTAGTTGCTGCCAGAGCGTGGTGCGTGGGGAAGACGGCGTCTAGCACGGGAGCAAGGAAGATCTTCTTTAAGGTAGGAGTTCTGTCTTTCCCAGTCTGTTCTGGGGTTAGCCCTGCGTAGAGGTTTTAGAGAGTTTCTATGGCTATTGATATAATATTTATATATAAATCCATATAGGTGTGATCTCTTATATGGATGTTGGCCTTCAATGGCGCCGTGGGTGCGTTTCTGACATTGGGTTGTTAGTGCATGTTACATGGTCGATAAAATGCCTGTGTGATTATGTTTGTGTAAATATGCCAAGTACGTGTTTGTGTTTATGCCTGAGAGGCTGGATTTGTGGGTTTGTAAACACGTGCATGCTAAGTGTTCGTTTTTATGCGTGAGAATTTGGGTTTGTGAACTTGTGAATGTGTGCATGCTAAGTGTTTGGTTTTATGCCTGAGTGACCAAGGTGTATGCTGTGAGCTTGTCTATTTGGTACTAGGCCTGAAGAGGCGGTTAAATCACTTGGCTTGAAGAGGCGGTTAAATCACTTGGCCTGAAGAGGCGGTTAAATTACTTGGCCTGAAGAGGCGGTTAAATAACTTGGCTTCAAGAGGCGGTTAAATCACTTGTTTGAGAGGTGGTTAAAGTGTTAGCCTGTGTGGTTGGGACTGAGGTTGTGCCATTTGTGTGGTGTGAATTCCTTGTTATGTCTATGTCAGGTCACTGCACTGGTGCACGCTCACA
The DNA here is from genome assembly GCA_023512835.1 of Taxillus chinensis. Classification (NCBI taxonomy): domain Eukaryota; kingdom Viridiplantae; phylum Streptophyta; class Magnoliopsida; order Santalales; family Loranthaceae; genus Taxillus; species Taxillus chinensis. The sequence goes on along the minus strand of CM042092.1, from coordinate 41,175,692 downwards.
TATAGATGATAGGTGCATGGGATGGGTTGGGGGAGACTTGATCCCTACTGAGCTGTGGTCGCTCACCCCTCCTACTGTGATGTGTTTTCTTTCAGGAACCTACAGGCGTTAGGTGGAATCCCGAGGTAGAAAGACTATATTTGTTTTATCGTTTCTTTTCGATTATGTTATTTTATGGAAATTGATGTAACCCCAGTAGGGAGATATTGTAAAAGGATTTGGAGTGTAATAAAGACATGTGTGGTTGTGAACATTTATTATGGGTTGAAGATTAATAAAGATATTTAATTTACATCTTTGTGATTATCAGTGGTGAATGTATACGTTGACCTGTATGAACATTTGTTTTGTATATCCACCCCGTGCCCACCGGGTTGGGTATAGGGGAGTCACGAACCGTTTTCCTCGGGTTGGAAATTCGGGGCGTGACAATATGACCCTCGCTGATTTGAGGAAGGCATGGATTGCCTTTGGCAAGTAGATGGTAGATAGTGACCATCTCATCAGTTGGTTGGTAGAGCAGGGTCTTGTAAGGAGAGACCCAGTGGAAGCTATTTCAATGGTTGCCCCATCTCCCATCATGGTGGACACACCTGTCCCATTAGCTCCCCATGATGTGATAATAGATTCAGCAGCTGAGGTGGAGGAAGCAGAAGAAGCACGAGAAGCACTTGTAGCTGAGGCAAGTGGCTCTGAGGCTGAAGTAACACCATAGGGTTTTGTACCTGTGGATGGCTCTAAGATGGCTATACCACCTGTACCGCAAACTCATCAAGTGGCCACTTTGGTGAGTGAGGATTCAGCAGCCCATATCCCAATGGCTATTCCATTGACGGCTGCATCTCACTCCCGTTCCCTGATGGGTGAAGAGGTAGATCTTCTTGCAACCAAAGTCCTTGAGAAACTAATTTCCTCGGGTATCCTTAAAGCATCAGTATCTCAAGCTTTTGAGGAACGACTTGCTGCGGTGGAATCAGGCATGGAAAAGGTACGAACTCAAGTAGAATTATATGACCGTACCCTAGACAAGGTGCAACAAGAGATGACGTCTCTCACGTGTGTAAACTTCGATGGGTTTAGACATCTGGAGGGACACTGTGAAGACATAAAAGGTGCTTACCAGAAGCAATACCACAATCTCAGTACAACCTTGGGTGCCATTCTCTCCGAATGTCATCGTCTTACCAATGGGGAGATAGCTCTAAATGTCAAAAATCCACACAAGCTGCCAACAGACAGGCTTGCACTTGAACCAGTTGAAGATCCTACACAAACAGTAGAGCCTACTCCAAGTTATTCACCACCTCCACCAACAGCCACTTACTCCCGTGGGCGAAAGCGTGCACACAGAACCACTGTCCTCACAAATTCTGATGATGATGATGATGTGCCCATTAGGACACGCATGAAGAAGCATCCTACTTGTCACGCCCCGGATTTCCAACCCGAGGAGACCGGAACGTGACCCTCCCTTTACCCAAGTTGGATAGAGGGGTTAGAATACAACATACACCTCACATTTTATATTCAGAGAACAACCTTATATTTATTGAGTCCAAACATAGCAAATACGTTCAAAACACACTTTTATTACATTGAACTCCACATTACAATCTCCCCACTGGGGTTACAAAGTTACAAAAAGAAAAGCAGCACAACCCAAAATAATGATGAGCAAGCCACAAGGAGGACTTCCACCTTGGTGTTCCCACCTAACGCCTGTAGGTTCCTGTAAAGAAAACAACATGGTAGGAGGGGTGAGCAACCACAGCTCAGTAGGGATCATGTCTCCCCAACCCATCCCATGCACCTAATATCTACATGCCTTGTGTACAAGTGCTGTGTCGTGCTACAATTATTCTACCAGATATAATTACCGGCTATAACAGCAAATACAATCATACACGGGCTGGTACATAAACACTCCCGGGCTTCCACACCCACCGGGTTCCAAGAACAGTCCCGGGCTTCCACAGCCACCGGGTTCCAAGAACAGTCCCGGGCTTCCACAGCCACCGGGTTCCAAGAACACAGCACACATAGCCACACTTAGTCACACAGACATAACATCAAACACTTAGCATGCAAAGCCTCACAGGTATAAAACCAAGCAATTCGTGTGCATAAATTCACAGACTCATAAACCCAGCCGCACAGGCATTTTCTCAAACATGTAGCAGGCATGCCACATAGGCATTTTATCGAACACTTTTCATGCATCACACGAACACTAGAAACACACCAAAATCGCCATTGAAGGCCAACATTCATGTAGGAGATCACACCTATATGAATTTACATATAAGTATTATAGCAATAACAATGGAAACTTTACAAAATATCCACAGGGCCTAACCCCGGAACATACCAGGAAAGACAGAACCCCTACCTCAAAGATCCTCCACGCTCTTGCCTCCACGCTTAATGCCGTCCAACCACGGGAATGACAATGACAGCCACGAACTGGAGCCCTCTCTCTCAATCTCCCTCTCTCTCTCTCTGTGACGACTGCTGGCCGACAACAAAAACCCTAAACCTAAAATAAAGAGAGCTCCTCTTTATATAGACCTCACTTATCAAAACGACGTAGTTTTGATAAATGAAATCCCACCATCAAAACGACGTAGTTTTGATAAATGAAATCCCACCATCAAAACGATGTAGTTTTGATAAATGAAACACACCATCAAAACGACGTAGTTTTGATAAATAAAACACACCATCAAAATGACGTAGTTTTGATAAATGAAACACACCATCAAAACGACGTAGTTTTGATAAATAAAACATGAACTAACCACTCCGCTTCCACACAGGACAAAATACCCACAATCCGAACATGGTCATTGTCACACGCAGCCTCTACACGCTCCCCCTTGAGCTCATTACACTCTCTAACAACCAAGCCACGAAGACTCGTAGAAACACTCCTTCGAAGATTAGCTGGAAACGCGGCCTCGAAGATCTATCTCGAAGATCTAACTTTCGACCCTCAAACCTTTGAACTTCGACCATCGGTCTTCGACCCTACGACCCAAATCTTCGGGTCTTCCACCTTTCGACCCAAGCGTTCGCCCAAGGTATTGTTCATCTTCGTTCCAGCTTGTTCTACCCAAAACACGGGTTATTACACTACTGCTCCAGGCCAAACCTTATCCTCCACTACCCATCCAACTCCGGCAGAGGCCTCCATGCCAACTTCACCCGCTAAACTAGCCGCTCCCTCCACCACTCAAACGATGGTACCACCATGCACTGTCACTACCAGAGCTAGCCCAGCTAAACTTACCGCTTTCAATAGCTATGTTGCTGGGGACACCACCGCACAGACTTGTGGCTACGAAGCATTCTTCACTGGACCCGACCTTTGTCATTTACTCCACGACAGTGAAGAAATGGATAATATTGAGATGACACAGTTCATCTTTGCCCAAAAGTCCTATCTGGCAAAGCTTCCTCTCCATATCTGCCGAGATACCCTTGTGGAGCTCTGTTTGCCTATTATACAGGCTCAGCTCATTAATGATTCCTCAATGATTGAGTTTATTCAGGGTCGCAGATATAAGAACTCCTTCCGTCCATGGAATGAGGTCGACCATGTGCTCATCCCCTACCTATCAACATCCCCACACTGGTTTCTGCTCGATATCGATTTCAAGAACCAGAGGATCGTCATCATTGACTCCAAGCCCACTACTCTACTTCTCCACCGGCGGGAACAACTTCTTGAATTCAATCGCATCCTCACGCGAGTCATGCAAGGATATTCGCATGGGTGTGGTGGTTATCCTCTTACAAAACCGATGGAGATCACTCGAGTCAAGCAAGGCGTTCCTGCTCAGGATGATGCTCATAGCTATGGTTTCTATGTATGCCACTACATTCGCATCCTAACCACCACTGGCTTCCCTGCCCTCATGCTTGAATTCGATCGTGTGAGCAGTCGAGCTGCCTCGTTACATCTGACTACTACTCAACTCCTACGCAAGCAAGCCACTGTTTTTCTGTTTACGCAAAGTGTAAAATATTCTGACTTTAAACCGTAACTGTCTTGTACTCTATTTCATTGTACACTGCTCTTCTTATTTCCTCTTTCTGTGTACTTTCTTTGTCTCAGTTACTTCTTGTTTATCTCTTTGTTATGCTGCCTACTGTGCTCTACTTTCTTGTGTTGCTCCCATGTGTTCCGGTGCTTATTCCTCACCCCAGAAAGGGGGAGTGTGTCTCCGGGGGAGCAAGGTCGTAGGGGGAGTTATCTTCGTAGGGAGGCATCTACAACGCTTCATGACTATGGGGGAGAGGAGTGTGCATTTTCTTAATTTTAATCTCCCCAAATTTTTATCATGCAAAGAGATTTATCTGTTAACTTCAAACTGCCCATCAAACTCATAGTCTCAGACTTCATGTTTTTCACCCATTGTCAGCTTACATTAAATAGGGGGAGATTGTTGGAAATATAGGATTTGATGAAGTTGCCAAAATACAGTCTAAGTCTGGAGACTCGAAGATCCGAAGGTCGTAGGGTCGAAGAGTCGAAGTTCGTAGAAATAGACCTGTCACAGGACATATTGGCGAGAGGCTCGTAGACTCGTAGGGTCTGGAGACTCGAAGTAAAAATATGACAGAACACGCTGCGACTTGTAGATCCAGGGTCAAAGGTCGTAGAGTCGAAGTACAAAAAAGAGAGAGTTACTGCAAGTGTAAATAAATTCAGAAGCTCGTAGAGTCAAAGAATTCTAAAGAACAGTAACCAACTTTAAATGACTCGAAGACTCAATGGCCATAGAACTGTAGAGTCCCTAAGAGTGCCTAAGTCAATTAATAAAATGAAAAGTAGACTCGTAGACTCCAGGATCGTAGAGTGGAACCTTAGAACAATGTTAAGAAAATAAGACTCGCAGACTCGTAGGTAGAAGATCGAAGAGTCGAACCCAAAAAGACTGACCAACTAAAATGAAATTGTAACTCGAGAGTCGTAGAGTCGTAGACTCAAGGGATACAGGTAATTTAAGGAACTTGTTAGACACATCACAGACTCGAAGATCATGAAGGCAGAAAGTAATAGCTGAAGGGTCGTAGCTATAGAGTCGAAGTGTTGGTCCCTTGGAGCCTAGAGGGGGGTGAATAGGCTCTTATCGAAATTGTTTTCTAACTCTTTTGGCTCAATACTTATCTGGTTAAGAGATAACATCAATGCGGAAGATAACCAGATAGTGGAAGTATTTTGTCTTATTATTAGAGTGATAAATACAACAAAATATAAGCAGACTAAAGCTTGGAAGCTTTTAGACCTACTTACAACTCTTTAGCACTCTGTTTACAAGTACACACACGCTAGCCTCTATGATCTCAATGAGCTTTGGTACATACACAAAACTATTACACTTGTTCTAATACACTCTTTTTTTTTCTAAAATGTACAAGTGTTACTATTTATAGCGATATCCACAAGAGACAACCTTGGAACTTGTTGTTTGGACATTGTGCACATTTATTGTCTCTCGGAAATCTCTTTGCCTCAATTGCTGCGGATGTGGTCTTCAAGATCTTGGGTTTGCAACACATAAGAGTCTTTGTAAGTTCCCAAGTGTAGTTAAAGTTGTGTCCATATATCCAGATGATCCACATGTAAGACGCTTTAGATTCTCAACAAGTTTGGCTTATATCGGGAAGTAGCGAGCTGGTGACTTTGATTACGAAGTGATAAGTTAAAGTAGCGTCTTCTTGAATCTGGCGTAAGGTTCCTTACTCCGTGTTTATAAGCTCGGATCCTTACTCCGTAATACTGATTGCTTACTCCGTATCAATTTGGTACTGAAATCTTTATTCCGTATAAGCGCTTCCTTACTCCGTATGAAAGAGAAGGTCGGAGTGCTTACTCCGCATCAATGCTTCCTTACTCTGCATCTAGTTTCCTTACTCCGCATGAGTTAAAGGAATGGATGGCTTACTCCGTATCAGCATATCCTTACTCCGCATGAGTGAATGGTTCGGATTCCTTACTCCGCATCTAGTTTCCTTACTCCACAACTAGTTTCCTTACTCCGCAACTAGTTTACTTACTCCGTGCGAATAAAGACTCAAGTCCTTATTCTGTAGAAGTACTTTCTTACTCCGCATCTATGAAAGACTCAGATTCCTTACTCTGTGTCTTCTTTTCTTTAGTCCGGTTGAGTGGACGACATAACATTTCAACTCCGTGACGACTCTCTTATTCCGTGTGACTTTGTAGACTAAGATTCTTACTCCGCATCTTTTTGACTCAGTTCGTTTGAAATATTAGGTGCGGACTTCTTAGTCCGTAGCTTTTAGGTTCTTAGTCCGCACAAATGATCCTTATTCTGTATGAAGTAAAGACTTGGTTATATACCAAGTCTTTGATGACACTCATTCTCACCTGGATCAGGATTATGTATCCTGTCCTTAGCTTTGCTCTCACGAGCGTAGATCCGAATGAAGGTCATATCTTCTGCAATGACTTAAGATAAAACAACAAAGGTCTCAAATCAAATTACATAGGGCTTTATCAGCATTATCCAAATTCTGGGCTTGATCTAACACGAAGACTCGTAGAATACGGAAACTCAGTACATGAGCAAATGCGAAAGGCTAAGGAAGAAATGTAAAGTCTAAAACTCATAAAGTCGAAGGTTTTCAAGGTCGAAGACTCGCAGAGTCAAAGAGCCTCTTAGTCAAGTAAAATAAGCTGAGAAACCCGAAGGTCGTAGACCCGCAGAGCTAGGGTCATAAACTCGCAGCTGTAACAACGGGTAGATTAGGCGCACTTCGAAGAAGTCACTCTAAGAGCCATTAGGATAGTCGCAGACTCGTAGAGTCATAGACTCACAGAGTCGCAGACTTACAATTAATAGAGTGACACAACAGACTTAATCTAACTCGAACTCTAGCATCAGAGACTCGAAGATATGTGAGTCGTAGACTCACAGATATCAACACTGTAAAACCTGAAGTAAACTTCCGCAACAGGCTCTAACTAAAACCTTTAAGTCATCAAACCTAGGAGGCACCCACCTTCAAGGCATACTTAGAACCCTAAGCATATCCACTTAGTGATATCTTCAGCTAGGGTTTGTACAATAAGCTTGCGCCGTCTCGAGCAGCTGGAGTGCAATTAATGCTGCATTAATTGCAATCAACCACTTTCCACGGATGAACGCCCAAGATCAACTGCGCAAGTATGGGCATGCAACTGCGCATCATGGGCAACAGATCTGCAAATCAGAGCAGATCAACCCATCTCCTAACATCCCGCATATCCAATGGTGGGAAGTCAGTTTGTCGGATAGATAACTAGGCGCACAACAATCTAAACTTAAAATATATATCTCTCTCACACTTAACGACAAAAAGTGAAGTTTATCTGTTTCTCTGAAAGTGTGGAATACACAGAATACAAGAAAAAAAAATATTCTTACACACATTAAGATATAGATCTTTTGAAGAATTCAGCGTTAAGTTCTAACGCTAGAGAGATAGACTTAGAGATAGAATAAGAACTTCCAAGTGCTGTGCGCCGCGTTGAACAAAGATCAAGATCAAACTTTGTGATCCATCATATACTCTTGTTCACCCAAGATTCAGCACGATTATCTAGTCTACCCTCAGTGTTGCTTTCCACAAATCAATACTATCACGGACAATTCCTTACACAAGTGAGATCTGTGAACAAGGAGCATTTACTACATCTTAGATTTGTCTGATAGTTCATAACTCACATTATCACTCAAATTACTACTGTCATCTTCTCCATAAATACTTCCAGCATAGTTATCCTTAGAAGTACCACATACCAGTAAACAGTCTAGCTTCCGCACACGAAAAAAGTCTATTCACCCCCCCTCTAGACTCACTTTGGGACCTACAAAGTTATCACTCGAACGACATTTCTGGGCACGCTATGTAATGACCCGTGTTTGGGATTGGAAGAGTTAGCCATTTGTGTTTGGGCAAGGATTGTGAAGACCCGAGTATTAGTCCGAATCAGTGGGAAGTTAGTCCGGATCAGTGGGAAGTTAATCCGGAACAGAGGGAAGTTAGTCTGGATCAGTGGAAATTTAATCCGGAACAGAGGGAAGTTAGTCCAGATCTGTGGGAAGCAAATCCGTAGCATTGTGGTCAAATCCGGAGCATTATGGTTTAGTCCAGATCTTCTCTTCGTATGGAGTAAGGATCCAAGGGAACTCTTTATACGGAGTAAGGATCCGAGGGAACTCTTCATATAGAGTAAGGATCTGAGGGAACTCTTCATACGGAGTAAGGATCCGAGCGATCCCTTAGCACGGAACGCGCCTCAGTAGCCCGGAGTAGTCTGTGGCACTGTTAACTCGGATCCAGTTGCAGCATCAGTAGTCCGAAATAGCGGAGGTCAACATGAGGTTGACGTGTCTTGGGCCATGTTGACCTTGGGTAGCATGTTGTCTTTACTATATATATATTTTGTATTTCCGAGAAAGGGAACCCTCGCCATCGCAGAGAGAGAGAGAGAGAGAGAGAGAGAGAGACAGACAGAGAGAGTTCTTGGTGCGTTCATTGCCACTGTGTTCTTGGAAAGACGCCTTTTGGAGAGGAGCAAGGAGGATCTTCCGATTCCAAACCTTAACGCAACTGAATTCGAGGTAGGGATTTTGTACCCTCAAAACTTATTCTAGGGTTGGGCCTTGGAATTGCTGATTAATGTATATGTAAATTCATATAGGTGTGATCTCCTATATGAATATTGGCCTTTATTGGCATGTTATGCTTGTGTATGTTGATAAGTCTAGGGTCAGTGGGGCTTGAGGGCTCGTTTCGTGGTGTGGTTGTGTTTATGCGTATTAATATCGCGGTAGAATCTCATTGGAAAATGGAGGAACTATAGGGGGTTGTGGTTGGGAATTTATTGTGTGAACTTGACCTTAATGTGGCTTGTATGATGGGTGTTGAGTACATGTGTTATTGATGTGTTATGGATATGCATTGTTATGTTGTGCTTGTAAGTGTGCTATGTGGAAGATATGCATTGTTATGTTGTGCTTGTAAGTGTGTTATGTGGAATTGTGGAGCCTATGTGGTTGTGGTTGTGATAGCCTGTGTGGCTGTGGAGCTTGTGTAGTTGTGATTGTGGGAGCCTGTGTGGCTGTGGAGCTTGTATGGTTGTGGAGCCGGTGTGGTTGTGGCTGTGGAAGCCTATGGGGCTATGGAAATGGTTGTACATTCCTTTGTGGTTTATTTGTGTGTTAACATATTTATAAATGTTGATTATAACCTGTTAATATATTATTGCCATGACACTGCACTTGTGTACGTTGACATGTAGATGTTAAGAGCATGGGATGGCTTGGGGAGACAAGATCCCTACTGAGCTGTGGTTACTCATCGCTCCTACTGTGTCTTGTTTGTTTTCAGGAACTTACAGGCGATATGTGGGAACACCAAGGTGAAAGACTGAGTTATCTGCTGTGTTTTGTTTTATATTATTTTGAGGAAATTAATGTAACCCCAATGGGGGAAACAATGTAAAAGGTTTTTAAATTAATAAAGTGATGTGGTTTGTCATATGGTCATCTATTGTGGTTTGAATTTAATAAAGTTATGTGATGTCCTGTGTGGTATTATTTATCCTAACCCCTTATCCACCGCGTGGGTAAAGGGGAGTCATGAACTGGTTTCCTCGAGTTGGAGATCCGGGGCATGACAATATGGTATCAGAGCATGGTCTAGTTGGCCTAGGGTAATGGGCAGATTTGGTTATCTTGAGTCCTTTGGAGGAGCTTGGAGGGACATGCCTGATCAATATGGTCCTCTTTGAGCCCCTAAGGTGTACTTGGGGTAGTTTAGTCCTGTAATAGGATTGGCATGCATTGGCATTAGGGCACTAGTTGCATTTCTTGCTTATGTGTAATTACATGGGTAAACGGTTTGAACGTGACAAAGTGTGAATTGTGCAACTCTGATTTTTTGTGATAACTTGAGCATGACTACAAGGAAAAATACTTGTGTTATTGAGCTGTGTGGTTGTGGGATTGATGCTTGTGCGATGTGAATTAGTGAGAACTGAAATGTGTGCTGTGTGTAATGCAATGTGCTAATTAAATTGATAAATGGGGTAGAGGTAGTGACACGCGATAGATTTCGAATGCGTTTTGACGATTGTCCTCCTTACTTCATGTAGTAAGAATGCCACCAAGGAGAGCGACGTGTGCATCCGGGGTAGTGGCTAATGAGTTATCCACGCATGAGGGTCCAAGTGCGGGGTAGCCTGCTAGAGGAAATGAGTTGTTGCTGGCACAACTACAAGAGGGCATCCGACAGGAAGTCCAAGAGCTAAGGGAGGGTATCCGACAAGAGGTTCGGGAGGAAATGCTCCGTGAGATGGCAGCACAGCAGGTGGTGCCACCACCACCACCACCGGTAGGGGAGTTACCTCATGAGCATGAGAGTCCGCTAGATGGTGTACCGATTCATTGAGTCGAGGATGACGTAGTGATGAGGTTTCAAAAGGAACAACTGCCGAGATTTAAGGGAGAGGTAGATCCAGTGGTGGCTGAACACTGGTTGTCGCAGATTGAGCATGTGTTCTCCTTTCTCCTACCCCGGGAGGAGGATAAAGTGAGGCTGGCCATTCAGCAGCTAGAGGGTAATGCCTTAGAGTGGTGGCAGAGTGTTGCGGGGAGCTGTGCAGTGCAGTTCATGGTTTGGGAGGAGTTCTTACAGCTCTTCCATGATGAGTTCTTCCCCGAGTCATTGAGGTGGCAAAAGAGGGAGGAATTTGGCAGCTTGAGGCAGGGATCAAGGACAGTGCTCGAGTATGAGCGGGAGTTCCAGAGCTTGAGTAGCAGTTGTTTCCGCAGCAGGGGTCAACTATTAGTGAACCCAGGGAGATCCAGCTTTGGCAGTAGCAAACAAGGAGGTTCAGCAGGAGGTCTTTCTAGCGGTTGTCATTGCTGTGGGGAGTAGGGCCACTTCAAGAGGGAGTGACCCAAGAAGGACTAGCAATGCAAGAGCTATGGACAAGAGGGCCATCTGAGCTGAGTTTGCATGAGTGGCAACAAGGGAGCAAGAGGCCTAGCATCCAACACGAGGAGTGATGCCAGTTTTTGGGCACCAACAGAGAGGCCAACTCGTCAGTAGCAAGCTAGTTAGGCGGGATCCAGCCAGTCCCAACCTCAGGGGAGGCCGGAGCTACAGCAGACTGATGCTGTAGGCAATCATGGCGAGATCCGTCTAGTGAGTGAGCTAACCAGTGACATGGGCTAGGGGAGGGTGTTTGTGCTGAATGCGACACTCAGGAGGAGGATGAGTTACCACCTCCACTAGCGGAGGGTGGGGCAGGACCATCGGTGGTTAGAGGTACCCTATTGATCTCTCGTACGCTTGTGTCTATTCTTTTTGATATGGGTGCATCTTGTTCATTTGTTGTTGAGCTTGTGATTGATGGATCGGGATTAGTATGTGTTGAGGCAGCGAGACCCCTAGTTGTGGAGTCTCCGGTGGGAGGTCTGATTGTGGTAAGGCGTGTTTGTTGTGACTGTGTGCTAACTATAGGGGATGTGGAGCTTAGTTTTACTTTGTATGTGATGCCATTGAGGATGTTTGACTTGATCTTGGGTATGGATTGGCTTATAGCTTTCCAGGCCAAGATAGATTGCTATCGGCGGCGTGTGTCATTCATGTCACCTGCGGGTATTTCTTATACCCTATAGGGGGAGTGGGATCGTGAGGCGAGTCGAGCTGGGCCAGTGTGGGACCAATGGGGTGTCATTACCCACAGGTTGGTAGCCCTAACCTTTGTTGAGTAGGGAAAAGTGGAAAAGCGGATGTGGCTAGCAGTTGTTGACCAGTTTCAGGATGTGTTCCATGAGGAGTTGAGGAGGTTACCACCTAAGAAGAGTGTGGAGTTCACCATTGAGTTGCTACTAGGGACTGGTCCGATTTCCCTAGTGGCATATCATATGGGACCAGTTGAGTTGAGGGAGCTTCAGAGGCAAATAAAGGAGTTGGTGAACCAAGGGTATATTAGGCCGAGTACCTCACCCTGGGGTGCTCCCGTGCTCTTTGCATTTACCTCAGATAGATGGCTTTTTTGACCAGTTGAGTGGGGCCTAGTGATTTTCTAAGATAGACTTGCGGTCGGGGTACCACCAGTTGAGGGTTAGAGATGAGGACATTGCTAAGACTTCTTTTTGGTGCAGGTATAGGCACTATGAGTGGATAGTGATGCCTTTTGGGCTCACTAATGCACTAGCAGTGTTCATACATCTGATGAACGAAACTTTTGCTCCATACTTGGATTCTTTTGTAGTTGTGTTCATTGATGATATTTTGGTGTATTCAAAGACCGAGAGGGAGCATGTTGAGCATTTGGCAACAGTGTTGCAAACCTTAAGGGACCAGTAGTTGTATGCTAAGTTTAGCAAGTGTGAGTTTTGGATGCAGGAGGTTCACTTCCTTGGTCATGTAGTGTCAACTGGGGGAGTCAGAGTGGACCCAGTTAAGACTGAGGATGTGTCATCGTGGAAGAGGTCAACCAATGTTTTCGAGATTCGTAGCTTTCTTGGATTGGCAGGTTATTATTGTCGTTTTGTCGAGGGATTCTCCCATTTGGTAGCTCCTATGATGGCGTTGCCCTGGAAGGGAGTGAAGTTTGAGTGGACTAACAAGTGTCAGTAGGCGTTTAAGACTCTCAAAACCCGTTTGACCACCACACCTGTGTTGAGGTTACATAGGGAGGACATCACATATGAGGTGTATTGTGATGCGTCTAGGATTGGTTTAGGGTGTGTGCTGATGCAGGAGCACAGTGGGTCGAGACAGTTAAAACCACATGAGCAGAATTATCCCACTCAAGATCTTGAGTTGGCGGCTGTTATATTTGCTCTAAAGAGTTGGCAACATTATCTGTTGGGGGAAAAGTTTGTGGTGTTCTCAAACCACAAGAGCCTTCAGTATATTTTTACTCAGAGGGACTTGAATTTGAGGCAGAGGAGGTGGTTGGAGTATTTGTAGACCTTTGACTTTACTCTTGCTTATACCCCAGGCAAGGGCAATGTCGTGGCTGATGCATTGAGTAGGAAAGGGAAAGCTGAGGTGGCAGTGAGAGAGTGAAAGCTGATGTAGCAGTCGGCGATGTTGCAGTTGCAACTTATTGCTCGTGACGGTGGGACATTCTTGAGTCCTATTGTTATTGTGCCTGAGTTGTACCAGCGAGTATGGGAGGGACAGTTGGCTGACATTGAGTGCGAGGTTCTTCGTGCCCGCATTGAGGCTAGTGAGCTATCTGAGGATTGGACAGAGGGTCCTAAGAATGAGTTGTCCTTTTAGGGGCGGCTAGTAGTGGCCAGGTTTGCAGGAGGCTATGGGGACCAAACTTCACTTAAGTATAGCCTTTCACCCTGAGACTGACGGCCAGACAGAGAGGACGAATCAGACTTTGGAGGACATGTTACGGGCCTGTGTGTTAGATTTTGGGGGTTCGTGGGCAACTCACCTTCCTTTGGTGGAGTTTGCCTACAACAATAGTTATTAGGCTTCCATTGGGATAGCTCCTTTTGAGGCGTTGTATGGGAGGCCGTGTCAATCACCTTTGTGTTGGACTGAGGTAGGAGAGGCAACTCTCTTGGGACCACGGTTGGTTTAAGAGGCTACTGAGAAGGTCAAGTTGATTCGTCAGCGCTTGTTATCAGCTTAGAGTCGCCAGAAATCTTATGCAGATCAGCAACGGCGAGCTTTGGAGTTTTCTGTGGGAGATCATGTGTTCCTCCATGTTTCTCTACGTCGTGGGCATCGGTGGTTTGGGAGAGGTTCCAATGGGAAACCTACAGGCTTTAGGTGGGAACACCAAGGTGTAAGACTGAGTTATTTGCTGTGTTTTGTTTTATGTTCTTTTGAGGGAATTAATGTAACCCCAATGGGGGAAACGATGTAAAAGGTTTTTAGATTAATAAAGTGATGTAGTTTGTCTTATGGATATCTATTGTGGTTTGAATTTAATAAAGTTATGTGATGTCCTGTGTTGTATTATTTGTCCTAAACCCTTATCCACCGCGTGGGTAAAGGGGAGTCATGAACCGGTTTCCTCGGGTTGGAATCTGAGGCGTGACATGCTAAGTACTGGAAACACGTGGATGACATCCGGGGCTAGCTTAACATGTTTTAACGGTGGAGATCAAAGGGTGAAACATGCTTAACCCTAGCAGATGGGCTTATTACTGAGGCCGACCTATAAAAGCAAGGAATATGCCTTACTTCAAAGCGGGGTCTGACTATTGTAGAATACAAGAAACGTATCTGGAGCAATACAAGATAGACGCAGAGTAGTTCGTACAAGTATACACAGAGAGAGTGTCACGCCCCGGTTTTCTAACCCGAGGAGACCGGAACGTGACCCTCCCTTTACCCGGGTTTGGATAAAGGGGTGGAACACAACATACACTTTAGAAAACAAAATCACACAATTATTTAATTGAAACCATATGCCTTTATTATGTTTCAAACTTCATTACAATATCTCCCCACGAGGGTTACAATGCCTCAACAAAATTACATAATGCAATTAACACAAAACATAACTCTTCCACCTTGGTGTTCCCACCTAACGCCTGTAGGTTCCTGCAAGAAAACACACCACAGTAGGAGGGGTGAGCATCCACAGCTCAGTAGGGATCAAGTCTCCCCAACCCATCCCATGCTCCTAGCATCTACATGCCATGTGTACAAGTGCAGTGTCGTGTTACAATCATTTCAACAGACAATAACAAACCACACCAGTAGTTACAATTCTCTACCACACAAGCCATAAGTGATTTAACTGCCTCTTCAGGCCAATGATTTAACCGCCTCTCAGGCATAATTTCCACAGTCAGTCTCACTGACATTAATTCAGCCTCTCAGGCTCCACAGTCAGTCTCACTGACATCAACTCAGCCTCTCAGGCTCCACAGGTACACAAGCATTGCCTCAGCCTCTCAGGCTTCTTAGGCTCCACAGACAACAACAGACATTTAACATATACTCAGTTATTCAGGCATAACAACAAACACTTAACATGCATGTCCACCCTGGTATAACATCAAACACCTAGCATGCATATCCTCACAGACATTACATCAAACACCATTCAGGCATAACCACACAAGATTAAGTGAACCCCAGCATCAAAACGACGTAGTTTTGATTACACAAGTTACAACCTTTCCGCATCCATACTCGACAAAATATCCATAATTCCAACATGGTCCTTTGGGAGAAGATGATTAGAATAACAAAACTAAGGTAACCATGCAAAAATATGCCTGCACGCCAATTTGAAAGCCAATTCCCCAATTGGCGTGCAGCTCCAAATGCACTCAAACTTCACCCCAAGCCTCCTTACATCTTGTAGAGGTCTGGGAAGCAAAAATATGCTTGCACGTGAAATGGGTGAATTCACGTGCAGCTCCAAATGCTCTGAAATTTCTGTGGTAGATAGAGGACCTCATTCTAAGTAACTTTTGTTCTTGCATGCCAATTGTTTGAGGCCATCTACCATATCAAAAGTGAGCCCCAAGATCAGCCAAAACAGCTTAAAACCGCCTGTATATGCATAGCATCTTCCTAGGGCATAAATGCACGTTATCACTTGTCATATGCACCTCCCAAAAGTCCCCTCTTGCGCTCATCTCTTACCTCAAACTTGTGCACCAACATCCAAGGTGTTTGTGCACCAACATCCAAGGTGTTTGTGGTTAACTTCTTACACACAGGTCATTACAAAGAGAGAGAGGAAGATTAAAAGCAAGATAACAGTGAGTTAATATGTTCTTCATTCTCATACATTTGACAAACAAAGTGTAAGTTTGGCAAAGGAGTTGTTAAAGGTCAAGCAGTGCAAACGGCTGAATGCGCAGGAGCAGATTACGCTAGACAGTTCTTCACAGTGAGTGAGTACTGGAGTAATACTGTTTTGTATTTGCATTTAAAAGAAGAGAGAGTTAATCCTGTTGTAACAAGAGCTAGACCTTACTATACTGAAAGCATATAGTGGTTTAGACTCGGTATAGGTTCACCGTCACCACTATGGAGTAGATCACATTCATCGAACCACGTAATCCATGTGTCCCTGTCTTTTTCTTCCCATACATACCTGCTGTTAACTGATATTGCATGAGACACTAAGACACCATCCTAACACCAACTACATCTGTAGAATACCTCTGAGTATCATACTACTCTAAAACTAAAAGGAAATAGTTTGAAAGTATACAGATTTTAACCTGTTTCTCGTTTAGATTCAACCCAGAAACCTCCAGACTCTTTGAAATCTCATAAAACTCATTCCCAATACTATATATTAGGTTTTAATCATGTCTTATGCACTCAAGTCATAATATTCAACTCAAAATTGGGTTTTCCCCAAAACTTAGGGTTCATCCAAATTTCATGAATTTGGTATTAATTCTCATGTTTTAGATACTCTAGCAAACATAATCAACAACATAGACATGAGTAAAATGAATCCCTACCTCAAATTTGAGCGATTTAAGTCTGGATCATCCAATTTCCATTGCAAGCTCTTGGTTTTCCTCAAACGTGCCTTCTCTTTCTCTCTCTTCGCGTCTTATGCACCACAAAAGCAACAATAAGGGGTCCTCCCTTATTTTCTCTATTTATACTTCATTTTATTCCTTAAAAAACCAACTTTACCCTTACATGGCCTAAACTCTAATTGGACTCCAAATCGAGCCCAATTATAGTCAAAACGTTTCGTTTGACGAGCACATTCCTATTTATATATTTTTATCCCCCGATATGCATTCCATCATATGGCTATCTCTTAGAACCTCAAACATGGGTTATTACATCAATGGATAAATCTTTTATTATGGATTCTTCTAATTATATCTATTTAAGCTTAGAGTATAGTTTTAGTCTTAGATCGTAGCATGGACTAAAACTAATAAATAATGATTTAATTGATTAATGAGATTAATTAACTAAATATTATTTATTGAAGCTTCAATTAAGCAAGCCTATTTAGTCTCTTTAGTTAACACCGTTTATACTTGTATGGAGAATTAGATCATTGTGGGATAATTCTCTAGTTGTATTTAAGAACTAATTATTTACCGTGTGTTAATATATATTTAAGTGTTAAATATATATTACATGATTTATTTAATTAGATTAAATAAATAATAACAAATTGTTGGATCAACTCCATAATTTGGATGATGTTGTTAAAGAAACCCTTTGTAATTTGATTTGAGATGTTTCATGTTTATTCTAAGCTTACAGAAGATAAAACCCTAAACTAGACTTACACTCAGAGAGCAAAGCAAAGGACAGGATATATAATCCTGATTCGGATTATCATGAGTGTCATCAAACACTTGGTAAATAACCAAGTCTTCATCCGGAGTAAGGACCCTTCGTGCGGACTAATCACTTGACAAAACGACCAAGGAATCCGCGTCTTTATTCTGAATTGGACTAAGTCAATTTATGCGGAATGAGAATCTGAGTCTACAACTCGTATGGAGTAAGAGAGATTTATTGCGGAGAAAGAAATTATGTCTTCCACTCCAGCTGTCTAAGGAAAAGAAGATACGGACTAAGGAATCCAAGTCTTTCATTCGAGCGGAGTAAGAAATGACTAGTACGGAGTAAGGACAACTAATGCGGAGTAAGGAATCCGAACCATTACTCAAGCGGAGTAAGGATGCACTGATACGGAGTAAGCCATCCGGACCTTTCACTCAAGCGGAGTAAGGAACGTACGCGAACTAAGGAAGCGCTGATACGGAATAAGGATTCCGTATATCTACTTCATGCGGAGTAAGGAAGCACTGACACGTAGTAAGGATTTCAGGACTTCATTTACATGGAGTAAGAAACAACTAACATGGAGTAAGGATCCGAGCTTTGTTGATACGGAGTAAGGAAATTTACACCAGACTAAGAAGACACTACTTCAACTTATCCATATCGCATTTATGTTATCAGCTCGTTGTGTCCCGATGTAAGACAAACTCATTGAAGACATAAACTGTCCTACATGTGGAACACTCGGAGATGTGGATGCAGTCCCAAATGCAATTGGAATCAAGCGAAGTAATTCAATACACTTATGCTTCCAATATTTCGAGCTCCACATCCGTAGCAGTTATAGAAAAAGCATTTTCCGAGAAGAAGTTAATGTTTACACTGCTCGGAAAATACAGTTCCAAGATAGATTCCTAGGATGTCTATATATATATGAAGTGTTGTATATCTAAAGTGTGTGTGTAATACATTGTAAGAACTGATACGTGCGAGTACATGTGCAAAATAGAGATAATCTAGCCAGTGTGTGTGTGACTTGAAAAAGAGAGTACTGTTGTAATCAGCTGTAATTGCTGTACCTTTTGTTGTAATTATCTTTAGATAGTAAAACAAAATACTTCCACTATCTGGTTATCTTTCACACTAAATATTTCTTTT
Organism: Taxillus chinensis; assembly: GCA_023512835.1. NCBI lineage: Eukaryota > Viridiplantae > Streptophyta > Magnoliopsida > Santalales > Loranthaceae > Taxillus > Taxillus chinensis. The sequence goes on along the minus strand of CM042092.1, from coordinate 41,157,236 downwards.
AACCAGAATTAGTGTTGCGCCTGAGTGAGAAAGAATTTTAATTAAGAGCCTATTCACCCCCTCTAGGCTCCCAGGGACCAACAAGTGGTATCAGAGCAAGTTCTACCTGCACAAAGTAGAGATCCCTCTCACTCTCTCTCTCTTTCAATGGCTGAAGAAAGCAGCATGCTATTCAACACCCGCCTCAACTCCAGAGGACCTCAAGAGCCCATTCCTAATCGAAGCAGCAGTGAAAATGTTGATCCACCACAACCTGCTGCTGCCGCTGCTCCTCAACCACGGAGTTCTGGCTACACTTTGAGCAAACCGCCAAAGTTCACACTAGAGCTTTTCTCCCAGTGGAAAGCTCGCATGAAGATGTTCATGACATGTCATGATCATCTAATGTGGCCATGTCTTCATCAGGAGCTTCCTATTCCGATGACCATCGGAGAAAATGGAGTAAGAAGACCAAAGACAGATGCTGAATTCACAAACGATGAAAGAGCCTGGCAATATACCAGTGAAAAGGCTCTAGCCTATGTGACATCATCTTTGGATTCTGAAGCCTTCACAGACGTCTAGGGCTACATAACAGAAAAAGCTGTTTGGGACAAATTGACTATCCTATATGAAGGAAGTCAGTCTCAGATGCATAACGTTATCTGTTCTCTCAGACAGCATTTTGAGAGCTTCAATCATAAACCTGGCGAATCCCTGGAGAGCATCTATCGGCGATTAGGCAAGCTCATTCTGGATCTGAAAACTGTCAATGAGCATTACACTCAATTTGAAATAAATGACAAGTTCTTTCGCTCCTTGCCGGATCGCTATTACTCCAAACAGCTCTAGATGTAATCCAAAGACAACTGACAGTATGCCCCCCTTGAAGAACTATATAGAGAGCTATGGACTCATGAAGTCAGGTTTAAATACACTGACCGAGATGAGAAAATAGCTCGGAAAGAAAAGGGGGTAGCTTTTAAGGCTACGGAAAATCCGAGCATATTGAGTCCGGATGATACGGAAGAGTCAGGTAATTTTGACTTGGACATGGAAGAAGAAATAGCCCTTCTGGTTAAATCCTTCACACGATTTCTGAGAAAAAGCATAAAAGGATTCAGAAGAGGCTCTTCCTCATCCTCTAGAAGAAAGGAGCGGTCGGAGTCGACTTCCCAAGACTGCTTCAACTGTGGGAAACCTGGTTACTGGGCCAAGGACTGTAGATCCAAATCCAAGATGGCCGAGAAGGATGACAAGGTTGCTCCTCAACGCTCCACCTCAGACAACAGCAAGAACAAGAGGAAGGTGTTCATCACAAAGTACGTCAGTGGCTCGAAAGAAGAGGAGGAATCCTCGGATTATGAGCCAACTCCTAAACGGAACGTCTGCCTCATGGCAAATACTGAGGTACCTTCGATCTCTGAGCTCATGAGTAAATTATAATCTCTTATTACTGAACGTGATCATGAAAAGAATGAGAGATTAATAATTACTCAAATGTACAAAGATATGGAAAGTCAGAACAAACATCTTGAAATTACTGTTGCTAGACTTGAAAAGGACATAACTAACTTCAGGGGTAAAGAAGCTTGGTATCGTGATTTAAGAGCTGAAAATAATTTGCTTAATGCCAATCTTAATGGCCTAACTGTAAATCTTAAAAGACTCGAAAATGAACTTGAAAAGGAAAAGGAAATAAATCATAAGTGGCTAAAATCTGGGAAAATAACTTCTACGTTCAGAACTGATCCTGACAATATCCAAGTCAAACCTGGCCTAGGTTCCGAATCAACTTCCAATGCACAAGCTACTGAGTGCCCTCCAGACTTCATTCCAAAACTAACCAACTTGTATCCTGTTAGTACATCTAAACCGTTGGATGGTTTTGTTTCAGGTGGCACCATAGTCTACGACTGTGGAAGACAGGCTGTTACTGCTAGTCCCAAAGTAGTAGTACCCGTACTAAAAGATGAAGGGAATGCTACTGCAGTTAAAGCCGAAACTGTAGCACCCAGAAACAAAGGAAAGGCTAAGGTTGACGCATCTAGGGCCAAGAGCGCGTCACCCATTCGCAGAGGATTAGGCCATAAGGAACAGAGTAGAAAAACTATAAAACTTAAGAAACCTGTATCCCCTGTTGTAACTCCACACCATAGTGTCTGTTCGATCTGTAGAGAAATAGGCCACTGCCATTATGAGTGTTGGAGTCTTTCAGATAACTGGCTATGTAATCAAATTTACATCAATAAAAATCAGTTTATCAAAAAGGGTTTTTCTGGCAAAACAAAATCCAAAACTATACGGAGTGCCTCTCCTAAGAAAACCCAACTTAAAGAAGCATCTAATACGGAAAAGGCTAAGTCAACTTGGAAAGTTAAAGTTCCTAACAAAGTAAAATCCGGAATAGTTAACACTGTTATTGCTTCTCCTAACCGCCTGAAACAAGTTTGGGCACCAAAAGTGTAATCTGTTGTCTTGCAGGAACATCTGTGGAATTCACTTTCATCCCACTTGAAGTCAAAGATCAATCAAAGCAAGTGGATACTTGATAGTGGATGCTCCGGACATATGACGGTGGACAAGTCTTTACTAATAAATGTAAATGACAAACGAGGACCATCCGTAACATATGGTGATAATAGCAAAGGTAAGACTGTGGGGTATGGCACTTTAACCAATGGCTATGTATCAATTATAAAAGTTGCACTAGTCGAAGGTTTGAAGCATAATCTGCTGAGTGTCAGTAATTTATGTGACAAGGGATTTACTATATTATTCCTTTCAAACACCTACACAGTTAGAGATAACTTATTCGGTGATATTAAGTTATTCGGATCAAGAGATGGGGACATATACTCAGTGGTCTTAAGGAATAATTCTTCTGACCCTGTATGCTTTCACTACAGCATCACATGAAGAAAGTTGGCTATGGCACAAGCATTGCGCACATTTAAATTTTAAGACTCTGTCAAAATTAGCGTCGCTTGATTTGGTTACTGGCTGCCTAAACATAAATACTCCAGAGATACTCTCAGTTGAGAATGTCAACTTGGCAAACAAACCAAACATAGTTTTAAGAGCAAATCAGTTAATTCAATAACTGCTCCCTTACAACTTCTTCATATGGACCTCTGTGGTCCCATTTTTGTCACTTCACTAGCTGGTGCGAGATATACCCTTGTGGTTATCGATGATTTCACCAGGTACACATGGGTATTGTTCCTAAAGTCTAAGGATCAAACCTTTGAACACCTTGTAGATCTCTTCAACTGGATATGCAACTCACAAGGACTGAACATTAAATGCATCAAGAGTGATCATGGTACAGAATTTGATTTTTCAAATATGAGGTCATATTGTTTTGAACAGCGCATTCAGCTTGACTTCTCTGTGCCTAAAACTCCACAACAAAATCGGGTAACTAAGCGTAAGAATCGCACTTTAGTCGAGGCTGGCAGATCTATGTTAACAGGGGTAAAGCTTCCTCTTAGTCTATGGGCTGAAGCTGTGTCCACTGCCTGCTACGTTCAGAACAGAACTCTAATAACTAAATTTAGCATGAAAACACCCTATGAGATGTGGAGAGGACGAAAGCCCTCAATTTCACATTTCAGAGCTTTTGGGTGTAGTTGCTACATATTGAACAATGGCAAAGAACCCTGGAATAAATTTGAACCAAAATCTGATGATGGGATATTTGTCGGATACTCACTACATAGTAAGGCTTATCGGATCTTTAATAGAAAACTTCTTAAAGTTGATGAATCTATCCATGTGACTTTTGATGAAGTTAACCTAGATTGGTCAAAAGTTGGTCCTTCAAGTTCTAATGTGTAGGATCAGGACGACTACATTGACTATTCAAAGTTTATGGATGTTCCTGTCACACATACTGACCAATCACGTGGCACCAGTGAAGCACGAAGAAATGATACAGATGATGCTACGGACGAATCGGACTCTGGATTTCCATTAAATTCCGGACACATTCTTATGGATATCCAAAACCCCGGAGTACCTTCAAGTCCTTCCGGACCAGTAAATACGGAAATGAATAGTACCGGGGAACCTCTAAGTTCTCTAAGACTTGTTAATACAGAAACATCTGGCCTGGAAGAAGCTCAACTAGCAGACGCACCTGAACCACCTTGTCTGGCAAAGCTTCAAATTATTGAGGATCCACCATCACATGCGCAGAACTACAGGTGGACAAGAAACCACCCTTCAGATTAAGTGATTGGTGATCCTATTATTGGTGTAAGAACAAGAGCAGTCACCTCCAACATGTGTCTTTACTCATGTTTTCTATCACAAATAGAACCAAAGGTGGTAAATGAAGCTCTTCAAGATTCAAACTGGATTGAAGCCATGTAAGAAGAGCTTAATCAATTTAAGAGAAATGATGTGTGGACACTAGTACCAAGGCCAAAGTCTCGACAAGTCACTGGAGTAAAATGGGTGTTCCGGAACAAGCTTGTTACGAATGGAATAGTAATCCGGAACAAAGCCAGACTAGTAGCCAAAGGTTATCATCAAGAAGAAGGAATAGACTATGACGAGACTTTTGCTCCAGTAGTAAGACTTGAGGCAATTAGAATGTTTCTGGCGTATGCTTCATATAAAAACTTCATTGTTTATTAAATGGACGTCAAGACCGCATTTCTAATTGGGAATCTTCAAGAGGAGGTGTATGTTAATCAACCTCCAGGTTTCATTGAACCCAAGACTGGACATCTAGTCTACAAGCTACGGGAAGCCTTGTACGGATTAAAACAAGCTCCAAGAGCCTGGTACGACACACTGTCAGAATTTCTACTTGCTCCCAACTTCCAAAAAGGTAAGATAGACACTACATTATTCCTACGAAAAAAGAAAGGAAATACTCTGATTGTACAGATATATGTGGATGATATCATTTTCGGATCATCAAATCCGAAGCTTTGTGAAGAGTTTGCTAAGTTGATGACTAGCAAGTTCGAAATGAGTATGATGGGAGAACTGTCCTACTTCCTTAGAATAGAAGTCAAACAATTGAAGGAAGAGATCTTCATTAACCAAGCTAAGTACACATGTGACTTAATCTAGAAGTTTGGTATGGAATGTTCATCTCCCGTCAAGACTCCTATGCCAGTCAGTGCCAAGTTAGACCCCGATGTGGAAGGCAAATTAGTAAATGTGACTAAGTACAGAGGGATGATAAGATCCTTGATGTACCTTACAGCAAGTCGCCTGGACATTATGTTTGCAACTTGCATCTGTGCAAGATATCAGGCGAATCCAAAAGAGTCACATATGCTTCACATCAAACGGATATTAAGGTATCTCAAAGGGACCATGAATTTGGGACTCTGGTATCCAAAGGAGTCTAACTTCACCTTATCTGGATATTCTGATGCTGACTTCGCCGGGTGTCGCATCGACAGGAAAGGCACAAGTGGTACGTGTCAGTTCCTTGGAAACAGATTAATTTCATGGTTCAGTAAGAAGCAGAATTCTGTATCAACCTCTACTGCTGAGGTGAAATATATAACTGCTGGGAGTTGCTGCGCACAGCTTCTCTGGATGCAAAGTCAACTTACTGACTACGGTTTCAACATGACATCTGTTCCATTCTACTGCGATAACACCAGTGCAATTGCTATCAGAAACAATCCTGTCATGCACCCAAAGACTAAGCACATTGAGGTCAGGTATCACTTCATTCGCGACCATGTTCTCAAAAAGCATATATCTCTGGAACATGTTGCAACTGAAGATCAACTAGCGGACATACTTACAAAGCCTCTACCTGATGCAAGATTCTCTGAACTACTCTTCAGACTAGGTATGCTTGACTTTTCTGCATAACTTCTCATTTAAATTACTCAACAGTGGTTTTTCTTCAGAACATGCATTGTGTATTCATTAAAAGTAAAAGACATATACTGTGCTTAACGCTGATAAGTCTTTACTGATTAACTTGCCTCATGCTTCTGATATTAATCTCATTTTTCATTTTGGGAGGATGCTTGTGTCTCCAGACTGCAGTGCAGTAAAGCAAACATAATTAACGTTATATGAATAAAACCTCCTTAGGACTTCATGATTCATTCTTTCATCCATCACCACATGTTTAATGATTTCTCATTTTGAATGGAATTTCTAACATGCACTATTGAAGAATGGAAAAGGGTTAGCTCGGATTGTCTGGTGGATGTATTCATTGTTGCAGTCTTGGTGGACCCCATTTTGTCCGGGTTGGACATACTAACCCCACATTTTTCTATATACCATTCTGCCCATGCCATATACCTTGTTAAATAGGTCCATAAATGGATACACTTGCACAAACGGGAAAGCCCAAAATGGATAACCATTGCTACAAGTCCTTGAAGTACCCCAAGACCAATACCAAGGGATAGAGAAGGAAATTTAGAGAATAACGCACTTGACTGAGCTCAATTCCGATGAAAAACGAAGAAGTTATGGCCAAAACAACTTTTGTTGGAAAAAGTCAAACCTGCCAACAGATGGTCAATGCCCTTGGTCAAACTACCCAGAAAAGTGACTATGCGAAATTCTCCAAAACATCTATTTAAGCAAATATGGGTCTGCCTAAACAATCCCCAAAAGGTCGTCCATTTTCGCATTTTGGGTGGGGGTAAAAAAAAACTTGACTCGTAGCCTCGAAGCCTCGTAGCTTTGAAGCCTCGAAGCCTTGTAGCCTTGAAGCCTCGAAGACTCGAAGCCATGAAGCCTTGAAGACTCGAAGCCTCGAAGCCTCAAAGACTCGAAGCCTCAAAGCCTGTAAGCCTCTGACACACTAAGCTTCGGGTCTTCGAGGAGTGACCCTTCAACCCTGCCGACACTCCGACCTATCGACACTTCAACCCGTGGACCTTTGACCCTTGACCCCTTTGATCTTTAACCCTTGACCTTCGAGGTTTGGCCTACGACCAATTGACCGTTGACCATTGACCTACGACCCGTTGACCATTGACCTTCGACCCTGCTGACACTCCGACCCTTTGACCTCTGACCTTTGCTGTTTGGCCTCTTTCGCTGGTTCTCTTGTTGTTTGCTCACGGGATGCATTTTTATTTGCTGGCTTTTATCAGAGATGCTTTTCAACGCTTGTCAGACGCATGTGCTCACAAAAGAACAAAAAAGCAATCACGAGCTACCCCATTTTACGCACAGGTCATCCAACCACCAAACAAAGCATAGAATCTGGAAATTAATAATACTGGGATTAATAATACACCCGACAAAGCATTAAATGCAGTGATTAATGAGATGCAGCCAACCCCTTTAAATCCAGCCATCTGTCCATGCCATTAAGGAGGAGAATGCCCAAAATTACGCCCAGAAAAAGAGAACTCTGACAAAAACAAAAAAAAAACACAATTGCTACCATCTCTCTCTCACATACGCCCAAGCCTTTTTCCTTAGGATACGTACGCCCAGAGTCTTAACGCCCAAGCTCTTCCCTTTCCCCAGAATCGTCACCCAAGCTTTTCTCCCTTTGCTTCGCCCAACTCTTTCCTTTCCATATTCTCTCTCTTTTCCTGTGAATTCCCTTTCCAAAAAAACAAAAAACAACAAACAAACAAAAAACTCCCTTTCTCACTCCTCTCTTGTACGGGTTCTCTTACCCAAATCCCAAATTCCTTCCCATTTCAATTTAAAAATATCTACCTTCTCCCATATTCTTCTCTCTCAATTCCGTACACTATTGCAGTTTCTAAATCCTAGTTGATTTTTGTCATTTGAACTACGGAATTCGGTGATTTCGTAATTGGAGAAGGTGACTATCGGCGTGGACGGGATTCACACAGCAGTTCGATGTTCGAAGCTCTAAAGTCGGTTCTATAATCCTAGCTTATTTCTATCATTTATTATTTCTTAGGTTATTTATCTTTATATTTGATGTAATTCTTAGTGTTTTCATGTATATTTTTTTTTCTTTTTTTCAGTTGTTGTTATGTGTTGTATTTTTCTTGTATTTTCCTTTTTATGTTGTTGACATCTGTGGTATTTTCCTTGTATTTCTTTTTTTTTTTCTGTATATATCGTATGTTGTAATATGTAAAGAATAGTAAGAAAAAAGAGAGAGCAAAGAGAGGAATGAAAACAAAAAGGAGAAAAAAAGAAAAAAAGGAAGAAAAAAGAGAGAGGGTGGTTTTGTTTTTTTATGTTATTTTTGTATGTCACAATCACACAGTTCACGTTTTATTTTGATATGCATGTATTTTGATATGGTCAATTCTTAAACAAACAAAAAACAAACAAAAAACAAAACATTTTCAATAAAAGATTTTCAAAATGTTTTCAAAAATGTCTCCTTAAAAAACAAACAAAAAAAAACAAAAAAAACAAAAACGTTTTGCAATAAAATGTTTTCAAAATGTTTTAATAAAATGTTTTCCAAAATGTCTTCCAAACAACAATAAAACAAAAAAACAAAAAAACCAAAACAAAACCATAGGATTTCATCTTCCACCTGAAATAAAAAAGCAAAAACAAGATTTTTAGGATTCCCTTTAGAGATTTAGGGTAAATCAATTTTAACCATAACTTTGACAAATAACTTAGTTAAATAAAAAACATAGACTTTCTAGGAAAATAATAGTGCCTCATCCGAATCACGGCAGTGCAAATAAATAGAAAACCTCCTCCTCCAAAAATAGATACCGAAAGGGCGCTGTAGGGGTGCTAATCCTTCCCTACGCGTAACCAACTCTCAAACTCTTCTCTGATAACGCAGACCACACCTTTAAACTACTCAAAGTAGAGGGTATCCAACTGTACCCCAAAAACAGTTGGTGGCGACTCTAAATTTCTCACCATTGGTTTAGTTTGAGCCTACCCCAAACGGGCCCGGACGAAAACGAGCGATGACAAGTCTGATAAGCTTTGCAAGTGAAATTTTATCAAGGATAGACAGCATTTTCTCACGAATCATTCCAAGTAGGAAATGTCCATCGAGAGGATCGCATGATCTAAGGGGGAGAAAATGCTTTATCTATTAATCAAGTAATACCCTCCTTATATGTCTCATGACCTCTTTCCTGGCTGTCTATCTGAGGGGGAGTTCTTCCTTGAGAGGATCGCACGATCTAAGGGGGAGCAAAAGTCTGCACCCCTGATATGTCTCAGATACTCCTCCCTCCGAACTCACACTTATCAATCTGACTGGACGTGCATTGTTGAATCGGAATTGTGGCATGATAGTATGTCTTTCTTCTTCACCTTTTGCATTTTAGCAATTACAATCAATCTGTTTACTCATCCAGCATGTTTTTTTTTGTTTTTTTCACCCTAACTCATGAATCCTTCGTTGAATAAATTCATATAGAATTAATTAATCTTAGCTACCACTGTTAGTATGAAGGATTCGTTATGTTGACCAAAATGAACTTATGTGTTTATCAGTTGTCATATACATTTTCTTCAGTAAACTGATCATAATTCACATGTATGTGTCTCGTTACTATTCTTCCATATGCATAAGTTCTGTTTCTTCTTAGTTCGGATTATGATGTTTTTACTTATACCATTTGTTCTATATCCGTATTAACTCAACCTGTTAAGTCTTCTGTTCTTTTAGTTTAAACTTTATAAAGCTATAGGTTCAGATTTCCTTTGCAGTTCATTGCTATATTAAGTCTGATGTCTCGGATTTGAAGTGTTGTGATACTTCTTTTCTATTCTGACTTTAAAACAGCAAAGGAATCTACTTCTTCAGTACTTTCTTATTACGGACTTAGTTTGTCTATCATCCGGATATAGTTCACACCGACATTTTTTAGCCCGGATGAGAGACGGTTTAATTCCTCCTGACTTTTGGAATTCTCAATTCACGATAAACCAAGTGATTATCTTACATAGCGTCTTTTTGAGGAGGAATAATAATGCTTCATTAAATGCACGTCACGAGGCCAGAAATTTGTCTTTTCAAAATTTGGCAGTATTCATACAGCTGTCATTATTGAATGGTTAGCACGGTCACCACATCATCAGTCCACTCGACAGCGCTAATACATCAAGTCTAATGACATCGGATTATCAGGTGGATCACTGCTCATGTCGCTTAAACCCGAGACCCGCTGGCTTCCACGAAATGGGTCCTATTTATATTGAACTCTCACGCGAGCACGAGGCTATCGCTTTCACTTCTCAAAGCCCTAAACCCTTGTCGCTCTTCATTCTCCAAAGACCTCCCTTCCTTTTCCTCCAACCTTCAAATTCGAATGGCATCTCACGCTCTATACGGAGTTGTTCCTGGCCATCTTGTTGACTGGGCCATCATTTTCGACCCTCCTGTCTAGCTCGACGAGGTTCGCTCCTTGTTAGCCTCCAGTGGCCTCCTCGACATCATCTCTGCCCCGGTTGATCTTCTCATTTCAGACGTCCGGACTTTCTATGAGCACTTCGACTCCAGTGACCAGTCAATTGTCTCTGGTATACGAGGTCAATCCATTAAGATCACCCCTCAAGTGATCTGTGACGTTTTCCATTTCCCAATCGGCAGTGATTACAGGTCAAGCGCTCGAACCATGGCTACTGCCATGGGATGTCCCCACAAGGTGAAGGAATACAAGTCGAAGTCTTTTCAAGGCCCCTATCGCTGTATGGCCACCCTACTAAGCCGGTGCTTACTGGCTCGCTCTACGGCCCTTGACTCAATCCCGTACGATTTGCTTTTGGCGATGTACATGATCTTTGAGCAATTGCCTCTTGACTGGGGTGATTTTTTGTTTCAGGTGATGCGCAACGGCAAACAGAATTCATCTTTCGGATGGATTCTTTCTCAAATTTTCCGACATCTACGTCCTGCGCACTTCCAGCACCAGTTGACGATTCCCTTCCCGCAGAACTTTTACTTTCGTCATCTTACCTTTGACGGGACGCTCACCGTTCGCTGCCCTTCAGTCTCGTGTGCAAGAGTTGTTATCTCGGAACATCAAGATAGTTCCGTTGGTGACCCAGCTGCCAGCTCGGGTCACGAAGTTAGTTTTGTCCACTGGTCTTCCCGCATCTGGTTTGTTGCCGCTCCGGTACATTCCCGCGGTTCACAGTGCAGCGTTCGCACCGATCCCTCAGACACTGCAGGGCCCTCTCAGCCGCTCCATCATGAGACTGTTTCTTCAGCCCCTCCTGCTGATGCCCCTGCTTCTGTTCCTGCTGTTGCTGCTGTTGGTGCTACTGTAGATGCTCCCGCTCCCCATTCACCAGTGATAGTGGCTGTTGCTGCTGTCCTTGCCGACATTCCCACCTCCTCTTTAGAAGCTTCTCCAGCCCATTCTCCTGACCCCAAGGACTACCTCGACCATCTTCCGGCCAACCTCCTGACAGACTGCTGGCTATGCTTCAATCTTGCTCATACCGCCGACATACTTGAATCTGCACTCCAGGTGTATTACACCAAACATACCCACATGCCAGAAGCAATGATTATTTTGAACTGTGATCACGGCTTCTTGACGCCGTCCTTGCTAAAGGCCGCACCTCCAACTGCTGTTGCCTCTTCCAGACCTGCTCACGATGCACGGACTCCTATCCCTGCTGAGGCTGGTCCCTCCACTCCTGCGGACATTCCCACCATTGACCACTCTGGTCACAGTGGCTCTGCTACACCTGCTGTTGCTTCTGTTCACCTACCGTTCTCTCCCGCTGCTGACTTCTCCGCCCTGCGCACTCCTGCACCTCTACATGCGGGGACGTCATCAAAAGCTCCTGATTTTGGCCTTGGGCGTGCTTCTTTTGCAACGATTCTGTTCGAAGCTGCGTCTCTGCTCAGCTAGATCGTATTGCGGAGGACAATCGATCCCGGGCCCAGGTCATTGCTAATAAAGTTGACGAAATCAGGACCGAGATCCTTTCTGCTCTCTCCAACTCCTCTCTCTCACTGGATCGGAAGCTGGACCTAATTGTCCAATCACTTTCGGGTTTGTTCACTTCCATTCGGGATTTGACTCAGGTTGTGGGTCATCCCTCTCGCCCTCCTCGTTGATCTGCCAAACAAGGGGAGAATGCCCCATCCGATACATCCCCTTCCACTACTGCTCCTACTACTACTACGTTCCAAGCCGAAGACCTGCACTTACTCTTCCTCCGGGCATCGCGGTTCCCAAATGCAGCCGCTTCTCTGGACCATCCAGTGCCGCCCCAGCTCCTCCACTGCAGCTCCCTCCTCATCTGCTCAGGCTCCGCAAGTCACGTACCTCCCATCATACACGGAACTGGACCTATATCATGCAAATGGGAGTGTACATGCAGCCATGATAGCATATGCAAGTGCTGCTCCCTCTACCCCAAAAAGGTTTTGTCATCTTTGTCCCCTTTCTCCCCTAAAGACATAAGCACCTTACTGTTGGAGAAAGGACTGTTCTCCACTAAGAACATTGACAACTTTACCTTGGCAGTGAAAGAAGAGATCAGGATGTTCCCCTCCATGTACCAAGAAGGGCATCTGATCGATATCCTACCTTGTTGGCTTGACCACTATCTTCCTGAAATGGATTTTCTTCAGACCCTCATCAATGGTGTTGGACCTCATTTTGACCGAGCCATATCGCAATCAAACTTAGAGGTAGAGGACAAAGTGCCCAAGAATGAGAGCCATGTCCGAGAAACCTCAAAGTGCCCCAAGGTTAGTACTAAAAGGTAGAGGACAAAAATGAAACGAGGAAGTTATGACCAAAATCCGACTTGAAACGAGGAAGTTATGACCAAAATGGTTTTGGGCATGAAAAGTCAAACTTACGAAAAGATGGTCAAGGCCCCCGATAAAACTATCCGAAAATGTAACCATGCGAAATTCTCCCAGATGTCGATTTAAGCAAATCCGAGTCCTCCCAAGTTATCCCCCCAAGGCACCACATTTTGCATTTTTGGTGGGGGCAAAAAGGTAATTTAAATTTTAAAAGAAAAAAAAACTACGAGCCTCGTAGTCGCAGCCTCGTAGCCGCCGCCTCGTTGCCTCGTAGCCTCGTAACCTCGTAGCCGCAGCCACATAGCGCAGCCTCGTAGCCTCGTAGCCGTAGCCACATAGCGTAGCCTCATAGCCTCGTAGCTGCAGCCGCATAGCGCAGCCTCGTAGCCTCATAGCCTCGTAGCCGCAGCCTCCTAGTCGCAGCCTCGTAGCCTCATAGCTTCGTAGCCATAGCCTCGGAGATCAGCCTCGAAGTCTTGCCTCGAAACCTCGCAGCCCCGCAGCTCCTTCGGCTGGTACTCCAAAACAATGCTGTTTCACTTCTCTTTTAAGTGCATAGTGAGTAAAGCGCTGTATTTCTCGAGATTGCATTTCAAACAGCTCAAAACACGTGTTTAAATACTAGGACTCTCAGAAATGCATTATTCAATGCTTGGGAACTCGTTTTTTACCTCGTAAATGCATATGTCATTCTTGGGGCTCATTATTGATGCATGGGAACTCCAAAAATCATGTCATTTAATTCTCCAAATTCTAAGCGGCCGTCTGTCCCTTCCAAAAAACCTCTATAAAATGATCACTTGTTCAACCAAAAAAGGGGAGAGGACCCATATTTGAGACTAACCTCTAGCCATATAGAGAGTTCAACAAGGAGTTCAAGGATTCGGCAGGTGAGATCCCGAAAAAGGCAGCCTGCAAATTTTGGGTTCCCATTTCTGAAAAGAAGGAAGCGTGGTGCTGTTCTTGGAATAAATTCTTGCGGGCTGAAGCTGAAAAAGATATCAAGCATTCCCCTTGCTGGGTTTTGTCCTTGCACTCTCCAAGCCTTCAAAAGAAGGAATAAGGTACTAACAGGAACATCGACTTCGATTTCCAGGTTTTTATTCCCTTCTCTCTCGCGTTTTTTATCATAAACTATATCAAAAATTTCCCTTTTTTATTCAAGAATACACAAAAACGTTTTCAAAGGCCCAGTGGCCATGGGATTGAGCTTTTATGCTCATATCCTCGCCACTTGGCCAGTAGTGTGTCTGGCAGTGAATCTGAGCTTCACAGTATGCTCTTCACGACATCAGGCCCTACCTTTTGGTTTTTAAGGTAAAACCTCAAATTCTTTTAAACAAATCCAGGCTTTTGTGGCTATAAGATAAGCCCTATTGCTTATGTCTTCACCACCTGGCCAACATTAACTGTGGTAATGAATCCGAGCTCCTTGCTGTGCTCTTCATGCCACTAGCTTTCTTTCTATTTTCCTCGATAAAACAAAAGAATAACATCCTGTTTCTAATCAAAACCACCACAGTTTCTGCAATGAAATAAAAAGGAAGAAAGGAAAAGTAAAACAAGAAAACACCCATAGAAAAAGACTAGGTACCAAATTTGGGCGTTGTGGGGGTGCAAGAACTTTTCTTCCTTCCCCACACGTAACCGACTCCCGAACCTATTCTCTGGAACCGTAGACTGTCATCACTGGTTTTCGTCTGGGCCCGTTTGGGGTGAGCTCAAACTAGACCAATGGTGAGAAAATTTAGAGTCACCACCAACTGTTTTTGGGGTACAGTTGGATACCCTCTACTTTGAGTAGTTTAAAGGTGTGGTCTGCGTTATCAGAGAAGGGTGTGGGAGTTGGTTACGTGTAGGGAAGGATTAGCACCCCTACAGTGCCCTTTCGGTATCAATTTTCGGAGGAGGAGGTTTTCTATTTTATTTGTACTGCCACGACTGGGTTAGATTTCCTAAAAAGTCTATGATTTTTATTTAACTATGTTATTTATTAAAGTCATGGTGAAAATGGATTTACCCTAAATTTCTAAAGGGAATCCTAAAAGTTTTTTTTTTTTGTTTGAAGTGGAGAATGAGATCCTAGAGGTTTATTTTGGTTTTTGGTTTTATTTTGGAAATTAAAGTCCTAAAAAATGGAAATATTTTTTTTTGTATTTTCCCTTTTTTGGTTTTTTTAGAAAACATTTTTTGGTTTTTGTGTTTTGTTAAAAAAAATGTTTTGTCTTTGTTTTTGTTTTGTTTTTTGTTTTTTGTTTTTTGTTTTTTTCATTTTTGGAAAAATATTTTGTTTGTTTTATTTTGTTTTATTTTGTTTCTTTTTTTGGCAAACCCCCTTTTTTTTGTTTTGTTTTGAAAACCCAAACTCACGCTTGTTACAAATGCACATCAAAATAATGAACACATAAAAATAAACGTGGAGTGTGTAATTATGACATCCATAAATAAGCAAAAATAAAGCCACTCTTTTTTCTTTTTTCTTTTCATCTCTTATTTATTTATTTATTTATTTTTTGTTCTCCCCTTTTTTCTCTTTTTCTCTCTCTGTTTTTTTACCTTTTCTTTTACTGTTTACATATTACAAGTATAACAAAATACACAAAACGAACTAGCAAAATAGAAATGATTACAACGCTAAAAGAGAGGAAGCAAAAATAAAACGAAATACAAATAAGTGAAAAAGGAAGAGAAAACAATAAAAAGGGTAAGTGAACCAACTTTAAAGATCACCACGTCCGAGTTCTCCTGTTAGCGTCGATAGTGCTGGACGAACCTCCAAATTCAGTGGAAAGCTGTGAACCCGCGCCTGTGCAGTGCGCCGGAGCTTAGTCAGACTTTGAAATTGACGCCGAAGGTGAACTGGAAGTAGGGAAGGATTAGAGAAAGGCTCTTGGGATTTTTTTTTGGATTTTCGTGGTTTTTTTAGAGAGAGATTGGAACGAAGACTCCTGGGATTTTCTTTCATTTTCGTGGGTGTTTAATCTCTGGACTGGGGTGTCACGCCCCGGATTTCCAACCCGAGGAAACCGGTTCGTGACTCCCCTTTACCCACCCGGTGGGCAAGGGATAGATGTACAAAATCTAACACATTCATAATAATCCACAATAAATAGCAAAAAGGCGAACCACTTATCTTTATTAAGTTCCAAAATCAATTACATCATCTCCAATTGGAGTTACAATAGTCTCAACATAACATTTGACAAAACACTTAAATAACAAAAGGAGTAAAGCCACAAGGCAGAAAGTCTTCCACCTTGGTGTTCCCACCTAACGCCTGTAGGTCCCTGTGAAGAAAACAAATACAGTCGGAGGGGTGAGCAACCACAGCTCAGTACTAGGGATCATGTCTCCCTAACCCATCTCATGCTCCTAGCATCTACATGCCGTGTGTACAGGTGCAGTGTCGTGATACAATTATTTCAACCAATATAACGGTAAGCCATCAGCAAAACAAATATTTCAAACAGCCACACAAGCTAACACATGAGCAGTCCCGGGCGTCCACAGCCACCGGGTTCCACAAAATAGTCCCGGGCTTCCACAGCCACCGGGTGTACAAGCAAACACGCAGCACACATGGCCATACAGGCATAACATCAACCACTTAGTATGCTTGGTCACACAGGAATAACATTGAACACTTAGCATGCATATATTCAGAAGCTCACAAACCCAGCCACACAAATATAATCTCACACATAATATGCACAGCCTCACAGGCATAATTTCAAACACTTGACGTGCGTGGCCTCACAGGCATAACCTCAAACACATAATATGCACAACCTCACAGGCATAATTTCAAACACTTGGTAGGCATATATACATATATCCAAACAACACGCCATTGAAGGCCAACATCCATATAGGAGATCACACCTATATGAATTTACATATAAATAATATAATAACAAGAACGATATCCGATGGTTCATTTACCACAGGGCCTAACCCCGGATTAGGTACAAGAAGACAGAACCCCTACCTCAAAGATCCTCCACGCTCTTGCCTCCACGCCTAACGCCGTCCAACCACGGGAATGACAATGACAACCATGAACTAGAGCTCTCTCTCAATCTCCTTCTCTCTCTCTCTCTCTGCAACGGCTGCGGCAGCTGACAACAAAAACCCTAAACCTAAAATAAAGAGAGCTCCTCTTTATATAGACCTCACTTATCAAAACGGCGTAGTTTTGATAAATGAAATCCCACCATCAAAACGACGTAGTTTTGATAAATGAAATCCCACCATCAAAACGACATAATTTTGATAAATGAAACACACCATCAAAACAACGTAGTTTTGATAAATAAAACACACCATCAAAACGACGTAGTTTTGATAAATAAAACATGAACTAACCAATCAGCTTCCACACAGGACAAAAAATCCACAATCCGAACATGGTCATTGTCACACGCAGCCTCTACATGCTCCCACTTGAGCTCATTACACTCTCTAATAACCAAGCCACGAAGACTCGTAGAAACACTCCCTCGAAGACTCGCTGGAAACGCGGCCTCGAAGATCTGTCTCGAAGATCTAACTTTCAACCCTCAAACCTTCGAACTTCGACCCTCGGTCTTCGACCCTACGACCCAAATCTTCGGGTCTTCCACCTTTCGACCCAAGCGTTCGCCCAGGGTATTGTTCATCTTCGTTCCAGCTTGTTCTACCCAAAACACGGGTTATTACATGGGGCGTTTTCTTAGGAAGGAGCTTGGGCGTTTTTTTAATGTGAAGACTTTGGGGAAAAGGAAGAGCTTGGGCATAATCAGTGTCTAGGTGTAATCTGGGCATTCCCTCAGAAAGCTTTTGGTCGTCTGAACTCTGGGTGTTCTCTCTGGGCGAAAATCTGGAAGCAAAAATTATTTGTTGAACTCTGGGGTGTTCTCTGGTTTTTTTTTTTTTTGCAGAAGTTTCCTTCTCTTTTTCTGGATAAGGGAGCTGGGTATGAAAAAATGGCAATAGGGTTTTTCATTCGAGATGAGGGGTCTCTATCTGTTTCGCGTGGACAACAGACTGAATTTAAAGGGCTGGCAGAATTTTGGCTGGACTGTCATTAATTGTTGTATTTAATGCTCTATTATGAATGCCAACATTTTTAATTGCATGTTCTGTGCGTTGTCGGATGGTTTGCCGACCTGCAGCTCGTGATTTGTCCTTTTTAATTTTTATTTTAGCACATGTAACTGTGGGTCGTAGGTTCGTAGGTTGTGGGTCGAAGCTCGTAGGTCGTGGGTCAATGGTTAACGGGTCGAAGTGTTGGCAGGCTTACAGGCTTCGAGGTTTCGAGGCTTCAAGTCTTCGAGGCTTTGAGGCTTCGAGTCTTCAAAGCTTCAACCTGCCGACACTTCGAGGCTACGAGTCAAGTTTTTTTTTTTTTTTTTAACTTTCAATTACCTTTTTACCCCCACCCAAAATGCGAAAATGGACGACCTTTTGGGGATTGTTTAAGAAGACCCGTATTTGCCTAAATAGATGCTTTAGAGAATTTCGCAGGATCACTTTTTCGGGCAGTTTGACCAGGGGCATTGACCGTCTTTTGGCAAGTTTGACTTTTTCCAACGAAGGTTGTTTTGGCCATAACTTCTTCATTTTAAATCAGAATTGAGCTCAGTCAAGTGCGTTACTCTCCAAATTTCATCCCCTATCACCTGACGTTGATCTTGGGGCATTTTAGGGGCTGGCAACAGAGGTTATCAATTTTGGGTTTCCCGGTTAATGTCAATGCATCCATCTTGTGCAAATCGCAGGGAATCTCTAAGGACCTATTCAACAAGGTATATGGCATGGGAAAAAAGGCATATATATCAAATGAGGTTAGTATGTCCAACTTGGAAAAAATGGGGTCCAACAGCTGCCCCTCTTTGTGCACTGTTTGTATACAAATAGCGTACAAAGATAAAAGGGAGTCATTTTGGACGGGTTGGAGCACTTACCTGGTGTACCTTACATAGAGGAAGAATAGAATGCGATGGTCAGGTCTGTCCCCCAGAGTGAAAAACAGCTTCTTGGTTGGTGGGTTTGAATAAATGTGATGAGGCATCTAAGGCCTAACAGAAATGGAAAAGGCAAGCAAGGCCTAATCAGGAATTGCAAAGGCAAGCAAGTCCTAACAAAAAGTGAAAAGGCATCCAAGGCCTGACAGAGAGTGAAAAGGCATCCAAGGCCTGACATAAAGGGAAAAGGCATCCAAGGCCTGACAGGAATTGAAAAGGCATCTAGGGCCTAACAGGAAATTGAAAAGGCATCCAAGGCCTGACATAAAGGGAAAAGGCATCCAAGGTCTGACAGGAATTAAAAAGGCATCTAGGGCCTAACAGGAAATTGAAAAGGCATCCAAGGCCTAACAGAAAGGGAAGAGGCATCCAAGGCCTGGCAGAAAGTGAAAAGGCATCCAAGGCCTAACAAAAAGGGAAAAGGCATCCAAGGCCTGACAGGAATTGAAAAGGTATCTAGGGCCTAACAAGAGTACATGATTGTTGAAGAGGACATATGGGCTCCCTCTACGAGTTCACTCAATGAGATCGCTCTACGAGGTTACCCGGAAAGGGAAGAAGTTTATTCGAGTGTCAAAAGGGTGCTTTTCGAGCTTGGTGAAATTGTAAAGAAAGATTTGTATAGTTGAACAAACAAAGCGAGGATAGCTTGATGAGAAGCTTGCTGAGTATGAGCTCTCAGGATCTTTAGAGGTGACAACATTCCTGAAATTACATGGTATGCTGAATGTATGCAAATGATGCATGGAATGCAGTGTGCTGTATGCGGGGATGCATAAACCTCAACCTGTGGTCAAATATGATGCATTGTGATGCAATGTGATGTATGCATCAAATGCAATGTGATGTATCACTAAGGGTTTGGTCAGGACTAGGGATTTATCTCAATGCTATTGGAGAGGTTGGCTAACATTCAACTTGTTGGGGAACAATTTTCTCTTTGGATGGGGACTCCGTTCTATCTTTGCCGAAGAACTCCCTTTTGTGTATGAAGGGTCTGTTAAACTTAGCTTCGCCATATTGAGGAGCTTGACTTGACGGCTTCTCTGGAGATAGTCATATTCTGTGGAGACATGGGTACTCTGAGTTGGGGGACTTAATTTGTTTACGGATTTTGAGCTTGACCTTGTCCATAAGGCAATGCCAAAGGAGCCTACTGGGGATTTAAGATATTCAACTTAAATGTGAAATGAAGATGATAAAATATAATTAGAGATATAAAACGGGATTTTGCTGGTTTGATTCCACAAAACATATTTATATCATAAAAAGTGCCTTATTGTTATAATCTGATAAACAGAATTACAAGTCTTTAAAAAGCATAATATACAAATTTGATTCGAGCGTGCCTTAGGTTTGACCAGGTCTTCCACCGTTTACAGCTGTTGTCTTTAAGTGACACTGTTTCCACTGTTTGCAAAGGACCCTGTTCTAGGTGGTCCTGATCCTTGGATTCTAACTGCTTTTACCCTTCAGGATTTGTCATTGGCTTTGTATTTTACCCTTGGTGCCCTTTTGGGTTTTCACCAAGTCTGCCTTTCCTTGCTTCTTTGTCTTTTGTTGGAGCTTTGTATTTTACCCTTGGTGCCCTTTCGGGTTTTCTCCAAGTCCGCTCATTGCAGGGATGAGAATCTTGTTTGAGAGGTATGAGAGTTAAGCATAGAACTTTTTCACCGCATCGCTATTCACCGGGTTTGGGAGTTCATCCCCATCCATCTTGGCAAGGATTAAGGCACCTCCAGAGAATGCTTTTTTCACCACATATGGGCCTTCATAATTGGGAGTCCACTTGCCTCTATGGTCATGTTGAATTGGTAAAATCTTCTTGAGGACGAGGTCGCCCGCTTGAAAGCTTCTGGGCTTCACCTTTTTATTGTAGTTGTTCATCATTCTCTGTTGATATAGCTGTCCTCTACAAATAGCCGCCAAGCGTTTGAATTAAATTCAACTGCTCATAACAACTTTGGGCCCATTCTGCTTCTTCGAGCTGAGTATCCTTGAGTACTCGGAGGAAAGGTATCTCCACTTCGATAGGTAGAACTGCTTCCATGCTGTAAACCAAAGAAAATGGAGTTGCCCCAGTTGATGTTCGTACTGAGGTACGATAAGCATGCAAAGCATATGGTAGCTTCTCATGCCAATCTTTGTATGTCTCAGTCATCTTCCTGATAATGTTCTTGATGTTCTTATTGGCCGCTTCAACTGCTCCATTCATTTTGGGGCGATAGGGAGTCGAGTTGCGGTGTTGGATTTTGTATGTTTCGCACAACTTACCCATCATCCGACTGTTCAAATTGGCAGCATTGTCTGTTATGATCTGGTCAGGAAGTCCATAGCGGCATATGATGTTATTCCGCATAAATCTAAGTACCACAGCTTGTGTGACATTGGCATATGACGCTGCTTCTACCCACTTGGTAAAGTAATCGATGGCCACTAAGATGAAGCGATAACCATTGGAAGCTTTTGGCGAGATTGGTCCGATAATGTCGATGTCCCAAAGCGAAAACGGCCACAGGGAAACCATCACATGCAGTCTAGATGGCAGTACTTGGATTTTATCGCCATAAATTTGACAGTTGAGGCATTTGCGCACATATTCAATACAATCTTTCTCCATGGTTACCCAATAATAGCCCATTCGCATGATTTACCTTGTTAATGCATGTCCATTTGCGTGTGAACCGCATTCTCCTTCGTGCACTTCTTTCATTATCTGTTTTGACTCTTCTTTTGCCACACACCGCAATAACACCATGTCATGGTTTGTCTTATATAGAACGGGACCATCAAGGTAGTAGTTGGACGCCGACCTTCGGATATTCCTTTTATCAGACTCAGAGGCCTCTGCTGGGTATTCTTGCTTAAGCAAATACTGTTTGACATCATCAAACCAAGGTTTTTCTTCAGTATTTCCTTCAATGGCCATGCAATGTGCAGGAGCATCTTGTATACGGATATCAAAAGACTGGACTTCCAACGTTGTGTCTAGTCGAAGGAGGGAGGCTAAAGTAGCCAGTGCATCAGGAAGCTGATTGTATTCCCTAGGCATATGCTCGAATGTGATGTCTTCGAATTGCTTGGTTAACTCTATAACATACTCCTGATAGGGGATTAGTTTGTGGTTTCGAGTCTCCCATTCACCCCGTACTTGAAAAATGATGAGTGCCGAATCACCGAACACTCATAATTTTTTGATTCCTTTGTTAATTGCTTCTTGAAGTCCCATCACACAAGCCTCATATTCTGCTACATTGTTTGTACAAGGGATGGTTAGCTTTGCCGCCATGGGGAAATGTTCACCTTTTGGGGATATCAAGATGGCCCCAACATTGTGACCTAAGAGACTAGAGGCTCCATCAAACCACATCGTCCATATGTCTAATATTTCAGCCGTAAGAATGTTGATGTGCTCATCTGGAAATCCAACAGTCATAGGCTCGTAATCTTCTAGTGCTCTGTCTGTCAAGTAATCAGCTATTGCACTCCCTTTGATGGCTTTTTGAGGCACATAAATGATATCATATTCCGATAGGACCAATTGCCATTTGGCAATTCTTCCATAGATGGATGGCTTTCCCAAGAGATATTTGAGTGGATCATGCCTCGAAATCAGCCATGTGGTATGATAAAGAGTGTATTGCCTCAATCGTCTTGTTATCCAAACAAGGGCACAACATGTCTTTTCCAATGGTGTATAATTTGTTTCATTGATGGTGAACTTCTTGCTCAGATAATAAATGGCCTGCTCCTTCTTGCCTATAGAATCATTTTTCCCCAAGACACAACCCATTGAGGACCCTTGGACAGTCAAGTATAAGATCAAAGGCCTGTATGGTACTGGTGGGACCAAAACAGATGGATTGGACAGATATTGTTTGATCCTATCAAAAGCTTCTTGACATTCATCATTCCAAATTTCTGGATTGTTCTTCCGTAAAGTCTTGAAAATTGGTTCACATGTGGCTGTTAATTGTGAAATGAATCGAGCAATGTAATTCAATCGCTCAAGGAATCCTCTAACCTCCTTGATGGTTCGTGGTGTGGGCATCTCTTGGATAGCTTGAACTTTATCCGGATCAATTTCCACTCCTTTTTGGCTCACAATGAAACCTAACAGTTTTCCCGACACGGCTCCAAAAGTGCACTTTTCCGGGTTTAATTTGAGTTGATATTTCCGTAGTTTATTAAAAAGCTTACGGAGTACTTCGATGTGATCTTCAATGCTCCGTGATTTAGCTATCATATCATCCACATAGACCTCGACTTCTTTATGCATCATGTCGTGGAATAGGGTCACCATGGCTCGCTGATAGGTTGCCCCTACGTTCTTCAGACCAAAAGGCATCACATTATAACAGAATGTGCCCCAAAGTGTCGTAAACGTGGTCCTCTCCTTGTGTTCAGGGGCCATGCGAATCTGATTGTACCCCGAGAAACCATCCATGAATGAGAATAGAGCGTGTTTTGCTGTATTATCCACCAAGGTATCAATATGAAGAAGCGGGAAATTATCTTTCGGACTGGCCCAGTTTAGATCTTTATAGTCGACACACATGCGGACTTTGCCTCCTTTCCTTGGTACTGGTACCACATTGGCCACCCATTCTGGATAGTGGGAGACACTTAGGAAACCTGCATCCCATTGCTTTTTGACTTCTTCTTTAATCTTCAGTAGCATCTCTGGTCTCATTCTTCGCAATTTCTATTGTACTGGCTTGCACTCTGGCTTCACGGGTATGTGATGTTGCACTATATCTGTGTCTAATCCTGGCATATCTTGGTATGACCATGCAAAAACGTTGATGTAGCTTCGTAACAGCTCGATTAACTTCTTCTTGATGTCAGTAGCTATCAAAGATCCTACCCTCAATTCTTTTGGTTCGGCTGTCGTCCCCAAATTCACTGTTTCTACTGGGTCTTCACTTGGAATGGATAAGTGATTGTCCCTTTCCAATAGGCGTATGATCTCTCCCAGTAGCTCGGGTGTCTCCTTTACCTCATTCCCATCAGCTTCAAACACTGGCTGCTCTCAGTTTGGACTTTGGTCAAACCTTAGGCATCTCATTTCGCTTTCGCATACAATGTTTTCATTGACATTGTGATACCTGCTTATAAGAGAATTACAAGTTGGTAACCAAATATGATATGCCTATGTTATGAATGGAATGCACTGTGAAAGATTTGAAGAAAAGTACATTTTATTGAAAAGCTTTTGATAAAAACAAATGTTCACCGCTTCAAGAGACATTAAAATAGAATACATTAAATCCCAGTGACCCCATGAGCATTACATTATGGGGAGGTCCAGTCTGGTCCAGTTGTTCAATGGCTGGTTAGGATCCTCTCGCACTAACTGAACCATCTCATTTGGTGCATGCTCCTTTGTGTCCAATGCAGCTACAATCCCTATCTCGGGCTCAGGTTGGCTCTTATGGATAAACCCTCCAGTCCAGAATGTAACATCTAAGGGGGGAAAGCTCCTCCTTTCTTCTTGTACTGGTATTTTCGGCAACCTTGCCATTCTGATTTCCCTCTTCTTGGTAGCTGTAAGGACCCGTACCTTGAGTTAGTCAGTTTTGCCTCCTGAGTAGAGTTTTTCTAGATTTTGACCTAGTAAATGGACTCCAATGAATTCATGTGCAAAAGGAAAGATGCTTAGAATGGTGTCCTCTATCTACCACAGAAGTTTCAGGCCAAATGGACATGTATGTGAGGTGCACGTGATATGGGTCCAATTCACGTGCAAGTGTGGTTGTCTTCTAAATGATGCAAGGAGGCTAGGGGTGAAGTTTGAGAGCATTTGGAGTGCATATGGAGTTGCACGTGAATTGGGGAATTCACGTGCAAATTGGCGTGCAGGCATATTTTTGCATGGTTCCCTTGGTTTTGACATTCTAAGGAACTTTCTCCAAAGGACCATGTTGAAATTCTGAGTATTTTGGCCTATATGGGTGCGGAAAGGTGCTAACTTGTGTAATCAAAACTACGTCGTTTTGATGCCTGGGATTCACTTAATCAAAACTACGTCGTTTTGATGTTGTGTTGTCTATATAAGGAGGAGAAGCTCTCTGTTTTAGGTTTAGGGTTCACTTCACTGCTGCAGCCCGTCGTGAGAGAGAGAGAGCTAGAGAGAGAGAAGGAAGGGGAGTTCTTGGTTTTCGCCTGGAGCATCTTGCATGGGGAGGACGGCGTTTAGCGCGGGAGCAAGGAAGATCCGTTGTAAGGTAGGGATTCTGTTCTTCCTAAATCCTCCTCTGTCCTAGGGTCCTAGGGCGGAATATGAGTTATATCTGTTATATTATTTATATGTAAATTCATATAGGTGTGACCTCCTATATGAATGTTGGCCTTCAATGGCGATTTTGGTGTTTCTGGTGTTTGTGTGATGCATGAAAAGTGTTTGATAAAATGCCTGTATGACATGCCTGCTACATGTTTGATGAAATGCCTGTGTGAACTTAGTTGTGTGTATATGCCCATTAAGTGTTTGGTAATTTGTCCGTGTGACTGGACTTGTGGTTTAGTGTATGTATGTATGCTGGATGTTTGCTCTATGGCCTGAATGGTTGGATTTGTGCGCTTGTGAATGGGTGCACACCAAGTGTTTGGTTGTATGCTTGAGTGACCATGTGTGTTGTGTGCTTGACTGTGGTATCTGGCCTGAAGAGGCGGTTAAATAACTTTGCCTGAGAGGCGGTTAAACCAGTGGCCTGAAGAGGCGGTTAAATCACTTGGCCTGAAGAGGCGGTTAAATAACTTGGCCTGAAGAGGCGGTTAAATCACTTGTGGTTAAAGTGTTAGCTCGTGTGGCAGTGGAAGATTGTAAATTGTTGATGTGGTTGTTATTATGTCTGTTGAAATTATTGTATCACGACACCGCACTTGTACACATGGCATGTAGATGCTAGGAACATGGGATGGGTTGGGGAGACATGATCCCTACCGAGCCGTGGTTGCTCACCCCTCCTACCGTGTTTGTTTGTTTTCCAGGGGACTTACAGGCGTTAGGTGGATACACCAAGGTGGAAGACCCCCTCCACTTTATTGTTCATTTCAAGTAATGTACTTTTATGATTTATGTAACCCCAGGGGAGGGGAATGTACTAAGGGATTGAACTGTAATCAGGGACTTGGTTGTTTTGTGAACCTTTGATGTTTTGGAATTAAATAAAGATGTGGCTTATTTGATTTATTGTAATTGTTAGACTTGCTTGTGTGGCATCCAGTAGTCCAACCCCATTGCCCTCCGTGTGGGTGAATGGGGAGTCACGTACCGGTTTCCTCGGGTTGGAAATCCGGGGCGTGACAATATGGTATCAGAGCATGGTCTAGTTGGCCTAGGGTAGTGGGCGGATCTGGTTATCTTGAGTCCTTTGGAGGAACCTGGAGGGACGTGCCTGATCAACACGGTCCTCTTTGAGCCTCTAAGGTGTACTTGGGGTAGTCCAGACCTGAGGTAGGATTTGCATGCATTGGCATTAGGGCACTAGTTGCATTGGTTGTCTTTATGTGATTGACCGAGATAAAGCATATGAGAGAAAATATGAAGAGCATGTTTTAATCAGGCAACTCGATTAACTCGATTTTATGACAACTTGAGTGTATGCTTGTGGAATTCTTGTTTGTGCAATGTGGTTTAATGAGAACTGAAATGTGTACGGTGTGTGTAATTGCATGGATAAATGGTTTGAACGTGATAACATGGAAAAGAATTTGTGATGGTTCGAGCATGAAAACATGGAAAAGAAATTGTGGAAGTGAAACTGTGTGCTTGGAAACTTGAGGCTTGTGACCTGTTAACAAAAAAAAAAAAAAATTTAATGTGGTTTGCTTGGTGTTCTGTGAATGGTTGAGCATGTGATTTGCTTGGTACTGTGTGAAACAAGCGTGGTTATGAGCAATGCAATGGAATGTAAAATTGGTATCGTCTGTTAAATGTGAACCTATAGACTTGTGTGGTAATAATGCGTGTTATAGCTTAAGCTGCTTAGTCGGTAGTGATCTCGCGATTGTTGAGATTATTGAGTGATAACCTAGAGCGCTGCCTTTTCGTGGAGCCAATGTCTCCAAAAATTGTGACCAGTACGACTATTGAGGTAGCAAAGAAGCCCACCCCCCAGGCTGGGCAAGTGGGAGAGCTGCAGGATGTAAGTAATGAGGTTGGCATCTTAAGCCTGGTAATTCAAGAGTTGAAGGATGAGATTCGACAACTGATTAAGAGCGAGGTACGTCGAGAGCTATCAACCCACATCATCGGGGGGATCTTGGGTGAAGATTAATTGAAGCATAGTTGTCCTGATCAGCAGAAAGGGGCTCAAGAGGTAGAGACCAGTTTCCCAAAGGGGTTGTTCTTGCAGTGGGCAACCGGGACACTGGAAAGTAGGACATCTCCAGACAGCCTGTTTTGGTAAAGCAAGTCATGGTGCTAGAAGACTGGCTCAACGAGCTAGGGATAAAGCAAAATTCAAGTGAGGCTAGGAGGAGAGCATGGCAGAACTTTCCTTAGTCAAGGGTACGATTTTGATTCTCGCGTGTGAAGATTTCTGTTTAGTGGTGGTATCATATTCCTTTAATGATAGTGATCGGTTGAGTCTCGTGCAGGATTAGGTGAGGCTGGGTGAACCTTTGATTGTTGCGTTTCTAGCCATTTAATTAAGACACTTGTGATAGAAGGGTATTTTCTTTGGGTGGGCTCTTGAGCCACTGTTTTGTGTTAGGTGAGGCTTAGAAGGTCGTTTGAGTTACCATTTTGGATGGACGTAGTTGGGGACCTACTAGAGAATAAATGAGTAAAATAAATAAAAATATATATATGATACCAAAAGACTAATAAATTACTAATGGTTATAAACGGTTGTTGGAAAGAGTTGGTGGTTTTAATATGGTCGAAAGTGTTAATTGTATCTTTGTGTGGTAGTCAATTTTGGGCGCCCGTGTGTGAGGAAAGTAATAAATGTTACCGTGTTACCCCTAATACTCTAGCGTAGGTGAGATTACCTCTGGCCTAGCTAGCCTAGGAAGCCTGGAGGCATGAGTTAGTGGCTTGTGGGTAGTGTGTGACCCCAGTTGTGGCAACCTTGAGTAATAGAAAGGTGTTTTCATGTGAGTAGAGGTTTCGTAGATGTGCTACTTAAGAAGGATGTTCTTCTTGGTAACCTTTCCAAGTGTCAAGGTTGAGGGAGGAAATTGCCACTAGTATAACCCACCCCTTGAGTCATTGAAATCTAAATGGATCTGGCGAGAGTGGTATGTGGTTTTAAGATTCTTATGGGTGTCCTGTGGAGATGGCTGCAAATTCTTGGGTGGCCAAACATTGACCACGTGTCATGCTGGTGGTGTGTGAAAGACCTTGGGTAATGTTCATGGGATATGTGGTGAAATGGGTTTGCGTATGTATAAAAATGTGATGAGTCCTGGAACTAGGTTACGAGTGAGTTTATAGGATCGTGCCCGGCGAACCCAATCAGTGCAAGCAGGCAAGCGAGTGAGATTGGGCAGGCCTTGTTTGGGTTTTTCCTCATAATTGTGAGACACCTTCCGAGGGGTTGAGGATGTACTCCTGGTGGTAGGACCATTCCGTTAATCCATGTCGTGTGGGTAATAGGCTTAAAAGAGGCGAGGAGGTGGGGGCTAGTATGTCCTCTCTTACATGTGTTCTGCACAGTAGTTTATTTCGTGTGTTGTGGTTGTTTCGTTTTGTTGTGTGTGTTGCATATGTGTTAAAGGGGTATAGCAAAGTTCTTATGTGTGGGTCTCGTGGTAGACATATGCAGAGGAGTAGGAGGTGATGCATGCGCATATTATGTGCGGTATGGGATGAAGAGGGGTGTTATGTGTAATGTTGATGCTATTCCTTGTCACGTGTGATGGCATGCTAAGTTAAAGTGTGAAAGTATTGATGAGTTATGATCCATTGAATGGAGTCAGAGGTGAGTTTTGTTTGTAAGGGGTATTAGTGCTACCCCTTTGGGGGAGGTTTGTGTCCTGCGGCTATCATGGGGTCCTCATGCTACATATGTTCTTCTTGAAAGTCTTTCGTGTGCGTTTTGATGCGGTAAGTGAGATGGACCACGCCATCAAAGTGTTGGTGTGTTTGGGAGCTACGTGAATGTCCCGAATAAGGAGTTTGTATGTCTCGTTTCTTGTGCCTACCCGGAGGAATTGCAGTGACCATATTAAGCTGCGGTTAGAGCCTGAGCATTTCTTGGTTAGTTTGAGTGTTTTGTTGGTGTGTTGAGATAGGACGTGATTGTTGGTATAGCAGGGTTAGTGGGCCATGAGGTGGAGTATGTCCTGGAGGCAAAGGATTCCTTTGTGACCTGTGAGTGGTGACACCGAGGATTCCGTTATTGTCATGTTGTCGGTAGGAGACTTTTCCAGGGTGGAGAGGACTATGTTGTTGGCAACTACCCGGCGTCAAAGAATTCCTGTCGCATGGAATGTCTGCCGACTGAGTAAGGTGTTATCACTTGGGTTGTAACATAAGCCTTAGTTAGTGAAGGCTGTGTGGGCCCTTGGTGGATCCCTATTTGACCGTAGTTAGGGAGGTGTTATTTATGTGACGTTCTGGTTCAAGGGATTCTTTAGTAGATCCTCAACGTTGGTGACTGGTGTTAGCCCGATAGTAACTTTTGGTCTTGCCGTGATTGGGTATGGTACTGAATTCGTTGTTTTGAGTTACTCCTTGGACTCCGTTGGGCGTCTTGTTGACTGTGACCGAATTGGTGGAGGGCACACTTCATCCTGATGTAGTTGTGTCCTGGATTGTAAGCCATCTTGAGTTCCCTTTGGCATTGGTTGGGTTTTGTTGTTGCGTGTATCACTATAGAGTGAGGCGGTTTGAGCAGTGATGATGGTGCTGCTGGGGTGATCTCCATGTGTAGAAACACGATTATGGTTTGTCTAATGCTTTTCTCTTGTTTGTTTGTGTTTCCTTGTGACCACTTAGTGTTTGCCGTTAGGGTAAGGTCTACATATGGAGTGTGGCTGCGTTGTACATTGTTGGGGTCCGTTGACATCCAATTTTGATGGTGTCATTGTTGGGTATTTTACATTGTGGAGTGTTGGTCCTATTGTGACATGAGTAGGCGTCTAATGCCAAGTACCCTGCTATGTTGATGCAGTGACTTCTCGTTCAATCATATGAATTCTAGCGAATGGATGCTTCATGCATAGGCTTCTGGTGTTGGCCTTGTTCGGTTGTCAGGGTCTTCATGCATCCGTGGGAGGCTTCTCGACCTCACTGTTGTCAGACTTGCTCACGTGAGTTGTTGTCAGCGCGCTAATTGGCCAAGCTCTAGTTCTTGTTATGCTCATGCGTATTATGTGTTGCTTTAATCTTCCCGTGATGTTTGCCACTTGATTTCTCTTTTCGGGGACGAACGGTCCAGAGGTGGGAAGGTTGTGCGGAAACTCCCTGCGGATGAGTTTGTATGGTGTCAGCGAGTGGGCAGTGGAACGTTAAACGTGTAGTAGTGTTTTGTTTGTGCCTTGTTCCTTGTAGTGGTGTTTATGATGTGAGTTGGTCTGTGACCTATGTGATTTGTTAAACGTACGTGTTGGGGATGGGCGTATATGTCGTACACCGTCGTGACATGTGAATACTTGTGACATGTGTTAGGTGCGGAAAACAAGGATTGTTTGTGAGTTTAGAATATGTGTTTCCCTATCATGCTGTGTTGTATTGGGTTTGTGGGTACGTGCCTTCATGTGTGTTATTGTGTGCTATCTTCATTCGCGGGTGTGTGCATGGTTGTGGACGATGTGCATCAGCATGTGCATTATGGAAACTGTATTGTCTTTTCGAGGACGACACGTCCTATGGAGGAAATATGGAAACGCGAATCCGTGATGCGTGAGCAACCCCGAGTTGTTCGAGGACCGAACAATCTTAAGGGTGGAGGGGTGGCTGTTGGCTGGTGTATTTGTATTTCCTTTCGACTTTTGACTTTTATTTATATTGAATGTGTTAATGAAATGTGCTTGTGATGGGTATTTGTGACATGTGGCTGTGTTTCCATAGATTGTGATGCATGTGGTTACGGATCGTGGTGGCACTATGTTATATGCTATTGTGTACAATGTGCGGTGTATGACCCATTTGGGTGTTGTGGCTCGTCGTGTGGCAAATGGGTAGCTTGTGTTTGTTTTCCTCGTATGTCATTTCTTTTCGAGGACGAAAAGTCTTAAGGGGGAGAGGATGTAAGGACCCGTACCTTGAGTTAGTCGGTTTGCCTCCTGAGAAGAGTTTTTCTAGATTTTGACCTAGTAAATGGACTCCAATGAATTCACGTGCAAAAGGAAAGATGCTTAGAATGGTGTCCTCTATCTACCACGAAGTTTCAGGCCAAATGGACATGTATGTGAGGTGCACGTGATATGGGTCCAATTCACGTGCAAGTGTGGTTGTCTTCTAAATGATGCAAGGAGGCTAGGGGTGAAGTTTGAGAGCATTTGGAGTGCATATGGAGTTGCACGTGAATTGGGGAATTCACGTGCAAATTGGCGTCAGGCATATTTTTGCATGGTTCCCTTGGTTTTGACATTCTATGGAACTTTCTCCAAAGGACCATGTTGAAATTCTGAGTATTTTGGCCTATATGGGTGCGGAAAGGTGCTAACTTGTGTAATCAAAACTACGTCGTTTTGATCTGGGATTCACTTAATCAAAACTACGTCGTTTTGATGTTGTGTTGTCTATATAAGGAGGAGAAGCTCTCTGTTTTAGGTTTAGGGTTCACTTAACTGCTGCGGCCGTCGTAGAGAGAGAGAGCTAGAGAGAGAGAAGGAAGGGGAGTCTGTTGGTTGCTGCCTGGAGCATCTTGCGTGGGGAGGACGGCGTTACCGGGAGCAAGGAAGATCCGTTGTAAGGTAGGATCTGTTCTTCCTAAATCCTCCTCTGTCCTAGGGTCCTAGGGCAGAATATGAGTTATATCTGTTATATTATTTATATGTAAATTCATATAGGTGTGACCTCCTATATGAATGTTGGCCTTCAATGGCGATTTTGGTGTTTCGGTGTTTGTGTGATGCATGAAAAGTGTTTGATAAAATGCCCGTATGACATGCCTGCTACATGTTTGATGAAATGCCTGTGTGAACTTAGTTGTGTGTATATGCCCATTAAGTGTTTGGTAATTTGTCCGTGTACTGGACTTGTGGTTTAGTGTATGTATGTATGCTTGGATGTTTGCTCTATGGCCTGAATGGTTGGATTTGTGCGCTTGTGAATGGGTGCACACCAAGTGTTTGGTTGTATGCTTGAGTGACCATGTGTGTTGTGTGCTTGACTGTGGTATCTGGCCTGAAGAGGCGGTTAAATAACTTTGCCTGAGAGGCGGTTAAACCAAGGGCCTGAAGAGGCGGTTAAATCACTTGGCCTGAAGAGGCGGTTAAATAACTTGGCCTGAAGAGGCGGTTAAATCACTTGTGGTTAAAGTGTTAGCTTGTGTGGCAGTGGAAGATTGTAAATTGTTGATGTGGTTGTTATTATGTCTGTTGAAATTATTGTATCACGACACTGCACTTGTACACATGGCATGTAGATGCTAGGAACATGGGATGGGTTGGGGAGACATGATCCCTACTGAGCTGTGGTTGCTCACCCCTCCTACTGTGTTTGTTTGTTTTCCAGGGACTTACAGGCGTTAGGTGGATACACCAAGGTGGAAGACCCCCTCCACTTTATTGTTCATTTCAGTAATGTACTTTTATGATTTATGTAACCCCAGGGAGGGGAATGTACTAAGGGATTGAACTGTAATCAGGGACTTGGTTGTTTTGTGAACCTTTGATGTTTTGGAATTAAATAAAGATGTGGCTTATTTGATTTATTGTAATTGTTAGACTTGCTTGTGTGGCATCCAGTAGTCCAACCCCATTGCCCTCCGTGTGGGTGAATGGGGAGTCACGTACCGGTTTCCTCGGGTTGGAAATCCGGGGCGTGACAGTAGCTTCCCTTTGTCTGTCAGCTTTTGTAGGGAGGTAGCCTAACCCAAACTTCTCGGTATTTTCTCGGATGGTCAATGGTTTCTGGATTCCTTGAGCCTTTGGACCTATTCCTTGCCCTGGCTTGTACCCTTGCTTGATCATGGTGGCTGCAACCATTCTTCCAGCCTTTGAGAGACAATGGCTTGGGGCAAAAGTGACATTCACCATCTCAAACGCCCGATAGGAACATTCTGGGACATTTTCGTTGTTCTCAACATAAGGAACTGATGCTAACTTGGTGACGAGGAAACTGGTCTCTCCAGAGATGCAAACAAGTTGGTCTCCTATCGCAAATTTCATCTTTTGGTGGAGGCTTGACGGCACTGCCCCTGCCATGTGGATCTAGGGTCTTCCCAACAAACAGTTGTAATATGGCGTGATGTCCATCACTTGAAATTCCACCATAAAGGTAGATGGTCTAATCAGAAGCAGAATGTCTAGAGTGCCCACCACGTCACGCTTTCCTCCATCGAATGCCCGTACCTTCATCTTACAGGGGCATATATAGGACGCGTCGACCAGAAGTTGTTGTAGTATATATAAAGGCATAATGTTCAAGGCAGAACCGTTGTCAATGAGTACTCGAGCTATGGTGTGCGCCTTACACTTGACAGTAATATGTAGAGCTTTTATGTGTCCCTTCCCTTCCTGAGGTAGCTCATCATCTCCAAAGCTAATGACGTTGTTCATGATGAGGTTACTGGCGATTCCATCAACATTCGCCACTAAGACGGTCGGTGGAACATAGGCCTGACTCAGAACTTTCAGCAGTGCTTCCCGGTGAGGTTGGGAATCCATCATTAATGAGAGCAAAGAGATGCGAGCCGGTTGTCGACTTAGCTGCTCCACAATATTATACTCGCTCTGCTTCATGAGTTTTAAAAATTTCGTGGTCTCTTCTTCAGTGATTGGCGTTCCTTTCCTTGTTGCCTCCAGTGTTGGCCCAATGTCTAGTTCTACAGCTTTTTCCTTCCTTGCTTTGTCAGCCATATCAGGGGCATATGCCCGACCGCTCCTGGTCTTCTTTTCTATTGCGGTGGCTCCCTGTACTACTTCACAGCTGTAATTCCATGGAACTGCTTTGTCTGTCTTGTAAGGGAAAGGGGCAGGAACACGTATGGTGAGAGGCGTAATTCCATCAGGCAATTGCGGGATTTCTGGAGTCTTAACATTCAAGACAAGGGGTGTTGGCACCCATGATGGTTTGTATGACATG
This sequence comes from Taxillus chinensis, assembly GCA_023512835.1. Taxonomy (NCBI): domain Eukaryota; kingdom Viridiplantae; phylum Streptophyta; class Magnoliopsida; order Santalales; family Loranthaceae; genus Taxillus; species Taxillus chinensis. The sequence goes on along the minus strand of CM042092.1, from coordinate 41,123,344 downwards.
TCTCCTTGGATCATGTGGCTTCGACTGTCTATCCCTTCTTTGGAGAATTCGATCGTTCTTTGGTCCATGAGTTTTTGCACCACCTTGGAAAACTCCCTACATTCTGCGATGTCATGTCCCCGTGACATCTTGTGATAAGGGCATTGTTTTTCCCCATTTGTTCCTTTTCCTGCCTCTGGCGTGTTTTTAGAAAGTATATAGCCATGTTCCTGTAACAGAGTAAATAAATATGTTTTCTCCATTTGTACTTGGGAGACCCTCTCCAGCCGTCCTTCATTCTCGATACTAGCGACATTGTTGGAGTGTTCTGGGAGAGGATTGCTGTTCACATTTGGCATCCCGGTTAGTGCAGAAATGTAATGACCCGTGTGTAACCCGTGTGTAAGGAGTTAACCACAAACACCTTGGATGTTGGTACACAAGTTTAAGGTAAGAGATAAGCCCAAGAGGGGACTTTTGAAAGGTGTATGTGTCAAGCGATAGCGTACATTTATGCCCTAGGAAGATGCTATGCGTTTACAGGCGGTTTTAAGCTGTTTTGGCTGATCTTGGAGCTCACTTTTGACCTAGTAGATGGCCTCAAACAATTGGCGTGCAAGAACAAAAGTTTCTTAGAATGAGGTCCTCTATCTACCACAGAAATTTCAGAGCATTTGGAGCTGCACGTGAATTCACCCATTTCACGTGCAAGCATATTTTTGCTTCTCAGGCCTCTACAAGATGCAAGGAGACTTGGGGTAAAGTTTGAGTGCATTTGGAGCTGCACGCCAATTGGGGAATTGGCGTTCAAATTGGCGTGCAGGCATATTTTTGCATGGTTACCTTGGTTTTGTTATTCTAATCATCTTTTTCCAAAGGACCAGGTTGGAATAGTGAGTATTTTGGTGTGTATGGATGCGGAAAGGTTGTAGCTTGTGTAATCAAAACTACGTCGTTTTGATCCTGGGTTTCACTTAATCAAAACTACGTCGTTTTGATAATGGGAGGTCTATATAAGGATGAGGAGACTCCTTGTTCTAGGGTTAGGGTTCTTTTCGGCCGTGCAGAGAGAGAGAGAGAGAGAGAGAGAGAGAGAGAGAGAGAGAGAGAGGGAAGGAAGGAGAGCTGCCGCTCTTGCCGCCGGAGCGTCGTGCGTGGGGAAGACAACGTCTAGCGTGGAAGCAAGAGCCGGAGGACATTTTCAAGGTAGGGATTCCGTTCTTCCTAAATCCTCCTCCGTCCTAGGGTCCTAGGGCAGAATATGAGTTATATCGTTATATTATTTATATGTAAATTCATATAGGTGTGACCTCCTATATGAATGTTGGCCTTCAATGGCGATTTTGGTGTTTCGGTGTTTGTGTGATGCATGAAAAGTGTTTGATAAAATGCCTGTATGACATGCCTGCTACATGTTTGATGAAATGCCTGTGTGAACTTAGCTGTGTGTATATGCCCATTAAGTGTTTGGTAATATGTCCGTGTGACTGGACTTGTGGTTTAGTGTATGTATGTATGCTTGGATGTTTGCTCTATGGCCTGAATGGTTGGGTTTGTGCGCTTGTGAATGGGTGCACACCAAGTGTTTGGTTGTATGCTTGAGTGACCATGTGTGTTGTGTGCTTGATTGTGGTATCCGGCCTGAAGAGGCGGTTAAATCACTTGGCCTGAAGAGGCGGTTAAATCACTTGGCCTGAAGAGGCGGTTAAATCACTTGGCCTGAAGAGGCGGTTAAATCACTTGGCCTGAAGAGGCGGTTAAATAACTTGGCCTGAAGAGGCGGTTAAATCACTTGTGGTTAAAGTGTTAGCCCGTGTGGCGGTGGAAGATTGTAAATTGTTGATGTGGTTGTTATTATGTTTGTTGAAATTATTGTATCACGACACCGCACTTGTACACATGGCATGTAGATGCTAGGAACATGGGATGGGTTGGGGAGACATGATCCCTACCGAGCCGTGGTTGCTCACCCCTCCTACTGTGTTTGTTTGTTTTCCAAGGGACTTACAGGCGTTAGGTGGATACACCAAGGTGGAAGACCCTCTCCACTTTATTGTTCATTTCGGTAATGTACTTTTATGATTTATGTAACCCCGGGGAGGGGAATGTACTAAGGGATTGAACCGTAATCGGGGACTTGGTTGTTTTGTGAACCTTTGATGTTTTGGAATTAAATAAAGATGTGACTTATTTGATTTATTGTAATTGTTAGACTTGCTTGTGTGGCATCCAAGTAATCCAACCCCATTGCCCTCCGTGTGGGTGAATGGGGAGTCACGTACCGGTTTCCTCGGGTTGGAAATCCGGGGCGTGACAATATGGTATCGAGCATGGTCTAGTTGGCCTAGGGTAGTGGGCGGACTTGGTTATCTTGAGTCCTTTGGAGGAGCCTGGAGGGACATGCCTGATCAACATGGTCCTCTTGGAGCCTCCAAGGTGTACTTGGGGTAGTCCAGTCTTGTGGTAGGATTTGCATGCATTGGCATTAGGGCACTAGTTGCATTGGTTGTTGTATGTGAAGGTGTGGATACCTGAAAAAAAAAAAATTATTAATAAAAAAAAATTAATTGTGATAAAAGAAAAAATATGAATAATGTGATAAGGTGAGAACCGTGCAACTCGATTAACTCGATTTTATGACAAACTTGAGCCGTGTGCTTGTGGAATTCTTGTTTGTGCAATGTGGTTTAATGAGAACTAAAATGTGTGCGGTGTGTGTAATTGTATGGATAAATGGTTGAACGTGATAAAGTTTCAATTGTGCAACTCGAAATTTTGTGATGATTCGAGCATGAAAACATGGAAAAGAATTTGTGGTATTGAAACTGAGCGTTTGTGAACGTGAAGCTTGTGAAATGTGAACGAACAAAAATAAAATAAAATAAAATAAAATACAATAATGTTGGTGTTCTGTGAATGATTGAGTATGTGCCTTTGTATGGTGTTGTGTGGAGGAAGCGATGTTGTGTTCAAAACGATGAGATATCCACTTAAGTATAGAATTATATGGGCAATGAAAAGGTGTGAACTTGTTGTAAGGGTGTGAACTTGTATAGTTTGTGATGTGCATCCATGAATTTGTGTGGTGATAATGCATGTTTTGAGGTTAGTTATAGTTCAGAATGCCTAGTCGGTAATGGTATTGAGATTATTGAGTGATAACCTAGGGCGCTGCCTTTTCGTGGAGCCAATGTCTCCGAAAATTGTGACCGGTACAACTATTGAGGTAGCAAAGAAGCCCGCCCCCAGGTGGGCAAGTGGGAGAGGCGCAGGATGTAAGTAATGATATAATCATGGCAGAGGTTGGCATCTTAAGCCTGGTAATTTAAGAGTTGAAGGATGAGATTCGACAACTGATTAAGAGCGAGGTACGTCGAGAGCTATCAACCCACATCATCGGGGGGATCTTGGGTGAAGATTAATTGAAGCATAGTTGTCCTGATCAGCAGAAAGGGGCTCAAGAGGTAGAGACCAGTTTCCCAAAGGGGTTGTTCTTGCAGTGGACAACCGGGACATTGGAAAAGAGTATGGCAGGAAGAAGTACTAGTGTCGCGTCTATGGAAAAGTAGGACATCTCCAGGATAGCCTGTTTTGGTAAAGCAAGTCTTGGTGCTAGAAGACTGGCCCAACGAGCTAGGAATAAAGCAAAATTCAAGTGAGGCTAGGAGAAGAGCATGGCAGAACTTTCGTTAGTCAAGGGTACGATTTTGATTCTCGCGTGTTACGATTTCTGTTTAGTGGTGGTGTCATATTCCTTTAATGATAGTGATCGGTTGAGTCTCGTGCAGGATTAGGTGAGAGCTGGGTGAACCTTTGATTGTTGCGTTTCTAGCAATTTAATTAAGACACTTGTGATAGAGGGATATTTTACCTGGGTGGCTCTTGAGCCAACTGTTTTATGTTAGGTGAGGCTTAGAAGGTCGTTTGAGTTACCATTTTGGATGGACGTAGTTGGGACCTACTGGAGAATAAATGAGTAAAATAAATAAAAATATACATATGATACCAAAAGACTAATAAATTACTAATGGTTATAAACAGTTGTTGGAAAGAGTTGGTGGTTTTAATATGGTCTAAAGTGTTAATTGTATCTTTGTGTGGTAGTCAATTTTGGGCGCCCGTGTGTGAGGAAAGTAATAAATGTTACTGTGTTACCCCTAATACTCTAGCGTAGGTGAGATTACCTCCTGGCCTAGCTAGCCTAGGAAGCTGGAGGCATGAGTTAGTGGCTTGTGGGTAGTGTGTGACCCCACTTGTGGCAACCTTGAGTAATAGAAATGTGTTTTCATGTGAGTAGAGGTTTCGTAGATGTGCTACTTAAGAAGGATGTTCTTCGGGTAACCTTTCCAAGTGTCAAGGTTGAGGGAGGAAATTGCCACTAGTATAACCCACCCCTTGAGTCATTGAAATCTAAATTGATTGGCGAGAGTGGTATGTGGTTTTAAGATTCTTATGGGTGTCCTATGGAAATGGCTGCAAATTCTTGGGTGGCCAAACATTGACCACGTGTCATGCTGGTGGTGTGTGAAAGACCTTGGGTAATGTTCATAGGATATGTGGTGAAATGGGTTTGCGTATGTATAAAAATGTGATGAGTTCTGGAACTAGGTTACGAGTGAGTTTATAGGATCGTGCCCGGTGAACCCAATCAGTGCAGGCAAGCGAGTGAGATTGGGCAGGCCTTGTTTGGGTTTTTCCTCATAATTGGGAGACACCTTCCGAGGGGTTGAGGATGTACTCCTGGTGGTGGGACCATTCCGTTAATCCATGTCGTGTGGGTAATAGGCTTAAAAGAGGCGAGGAGGTGGGGACTAGTATGTCCTCTCTTACATGTGTTCTACACAGTAGTTTATTTAGTGTGTTGTGGTTGCTTTGTTTTGTTGTGTGTGTTACATATGTGCTAAAGGAGTAGCAAAGTTCTTATGTGTGGGTCTCGTGGCATTCATATGCGAGAGGAGTAAAAGGTGATGCATGCGCATATTATGTGCGGTGAGGGATGAAGAGGGGTGTTATGTGTAATGTTGATGTTATTCCTTGTCACATGTGATGGCATGCTAAGTTAAAGTGTGAAAGTATTGATGCGTTGTGATTCACTAAATGGAGTCAGATGTGAGTTTTGCTTGTAAGGGGTATTAATGCTACCCCTTTGGGGGAGACTTGTGTCCTGCGGCTATCATGGGGTCCTCATGCTACATATGTTCTTCTTGAAAGTCTTTCATGTGCGTTTTGATGCGGTAAGTGAGATGGTCCACGCCATCAAAGTGTTGGTGTGTTTGGGAGCTACATGAATGTCCCGAATAAGGAGTTTGCATGCCTCGTTTCTTGTGCCTACCCGGAGGAATTGCAGTGACCATATTAAGCTGCGGTTAGAGCCTGAGTATTTCTTGGTCCATTTGAGTGTTTTGCTGGTGTGTTGAGATAAAACGTAATAGTTGATATAGCGGAGTTGGTGGGCCATGAGGTGGAGTATGTCTTGGAGGCAAGGGATTTTCTTGTGACCTGTGAGTGGTGACATAGAGGATTCCATTGTGGTCAGGTTGCAGATAGGAGAGTTTTCAGTGTGGGGGGGGACTAGGTTGTTCACAGCTACTCGGCGTCAAGGGATTCCTATCGTGTGGTCCGTCTGCTGACTTGGTAAGGCATCATCTCTTGGGCTGTACGGTAAGCCTTAGTTGTGAAGGCAATGTGGGACCTTGGCAGATCTCTATTTGGCCGTGATCAAGGAGGTCGCTTCTCAAAGTCGGTGATTAGTGATAGCCCGATAGTGGGTTTTGGTCTTACCATGGTTGTGTGTGTGGTCTGCATTTCTTGTTTTTAGTGCATCCTTGGACTTCGTTGGGCGCCAGGTTGGCCGCAACCGAGTGGTTAAGGGCACACTCCATTCTCGTGTTTCTATGTCTAGGCTTGTATTCCGTTCTGCGTCCCCATTGGCGTTGGTGGGGTTTCAATGTTCCTTACTTGAGTGAGGTGGTTTTCGCAGTGATGATGGTCTGCTTGAGATGAGCTCCCTGTGTGGGAATGTGATTGTGGTTTGCATAATGCTATCCTATTTGTTTGTGTTTCATTGTGACCTCATTGTGCTTCGTTGTTAGGGTGAGGTCTACCTATGGGCTGCGGCTACGTTGACTTCAAATCCCAATTGTTGGGTATTTTACGTTGTGGAGTGTTGGTCCCATCGTGCCGCGAGTTGGCATCTCCAACATTTGTGGTAATGACTGCCTTATGTGTTGCTTTGATCTTATCGCGTTGTTTACTATTTGGTTTCCCTTTTCGGGGACGAAAGGTCTAAAGGTGGGACGGGTGTGAGGAAACTCCCAACGGCTGCGTTTGTATGGTATTGGCGACCGGGCGGTGGAACGTTAAACGTGTAGTAGTGTTTTGTTTATGCCTTGTTCCTTGTAGTGGTGTTTATGATGTGAGTTGGTCTATGACTTATGTGATTTGTTAAACGTACGTGTTGGGGATGGGCGTATATGTCGTACACCGTCGTGACGTGAATACTTGTGACATGTGTTAGGTGAGGAGAACAAGGGTTGTTGGTGAGATTAGAATATGTGTTTCCTTATCATCTTTGTGTTGTATTGGGTCCGTGGGTACGTGCCTTCATGTGTGTTATTGTGTGATATCTTCATTCGCGGGTATGTGAATGGTTGTGGACGATGTGCATCAGCATGTGCATTATGGAAAGTGTATTGTCTTTTCGCGGACGACACGTCCTATGGAGGAAATATGGAAACGCGAAACCATGATGCGTGAGCAACCCTGAGTTGTTCGAGGACGAACAATCTTAAGGGTGGAGGGGTGGCTGTTGGCTGGTGTATTTGTATTTCCTTTCGACTTTTGACTTTAATTTATATTGAATGTGTTAATGAAATGTGCTTGTGATGGATATTTGTGACATGTGGATGTGTTTCCATAGATTGTGATGCATGTGGTTATGGACTGTGGTGGCACTATGTTATGTGCTATTGTGTACAATGTGCGGTGTATGACCCATTTGGGTGTTGTAGCTCGCCGTGTGGCAAATGGGTAGCTTGTGTTTGTTTTCCTCGTATGTCATTTCTTTTCGAGGACGAAAAGTCTTAAGGGGGAGAGGATGTAATGACCCGTGTGTATCCCGTGTGTAAGGAGTTAACCACAAACACCTTGGATGTTGGTACACAAGTTTAAGGTAAGAGATAAGCCCAAGAGGGGACTTTTGAAAGGTGTATGTGTCAAGCGATAGCGTACATTTATGCCCTAGGAAGATGCTATGCGTTTTCAGGCGGTTTTAAGCTGTTTTGGCTGATCTTGGAGCTCACTTTTGACCTAGTAGATGGCCTCAAACAATTGGCGTGCAAGAACAAAAGTTTCTTAGAATGAGGTGCTCTATCTACCACAGAAATTTCAGAGCATTTGGAGCTGCACGTGAATTCACCCATTTCACGTGCAAGCATATTTTTGCTTCTCAGGCCTCTACAAGATGCAAGGAGACTTGGGGTAAAGTTTGAGTGCATTTGGAGCTGCACGCCAAT